>WBMY01008032.1:433013-516613 GCA_013397315.1 Donacobius atricapilla | reverse complement strand
GGCAGAGACCCCGCGGGGGATGCGGGATGGGGCAGAGACCCCGAGGAGGATGCGGGATGGGGCAGAGACCCTGGAGGATGCAGGATGGGGCAGAGACCCCGTGAGGGATGCGGGATGGGGCAGAGACCCCGCTGCCCGCGGCTCTGGGAGGGGGATGGATGGATGGATGGAAGGATGGATGAGTGCCGGCCGTGCACATCCCAGCGAGCTGCTCTGGGAAGGATGGATGGGTGGATGGGTGAGTGCCGGCCGTGCACATCCCGGCCGAGGATGTCGCACAGCCAGCCGAGGCAGCCCAGCCCGGTGCATGCGCAAGGCGCGGGCGGCCGCCGTGGAGGTGGGGAGGGAGCGAGGACCACATCGCTGCCTCCGGCTCCGAGCTGCCAGTTGCTGGTTGCCAAGCAGTTATCATTGTTTCTGTGACGATTGCAGAGGCTGTTGCTAATTGAAGAAGCCCCCACAGCATCCTTCTCTCTGCTCCTGCTTCTGCTTTTATTTTAGAGGCTCAAGGGGGAAGACAGCCAGACTAGTGCTTTTTTACATTGCATTTTTATTTATTTCTTTTTGTGGGGGTGGGAAATTTCTCAGCTGGTGATTAAGTGATGGACTAGTTACTCATCCGTATCCCTTTAGTCTTTGTGTGTGTGTGTGTGTGTGTGTGCGTGTATGTCTGAACACACAGACAAGCTTACACACACACACACACGGAGTAAAATCCTCTTTGCCACTGCAGTGGGCACAAATAGGTGAGCATGACTACAGCCAAGGAGCAAAATGCATCAGGGAAACAAGCCCAACAGCAAGACCAGGTAATGCTTATTTTCCTCAATTTCAAACAGATACAAATTTGCAATGTGTAGCTTTGTGTTTCTTGTATGATTATTATGATTTTTTTTTCTTTTAATCTTTTTGGTGTGTGTTCTTAAAATTGTCAACTGAGTCACCAGCCAGTAGCAGGAGGAAAGTGCTGTGTAGCTGGGTTCAAGGTCTGCTTTCTTGGTGTGTGTGGAGACTTGGGGGGGAAGCTGAAATTGTGCTATTTTTAACAGCCTGTACCTCTTGCTGAAGGCTACAGAGGTTTGTTCTGTAACTTGTTCCTTACATGTGTGCTGGGAGGGGGGAGTATGTTGGGATGGAGGCCCTTTCTCACTGGAGGAAGGAGGCAAGGGTATTTAAAAGCCCCTCGGCAGATACATGTAAAATTGTTAAAGTGGGATTCAGCTTCTGACTTTGTCGTGCACTTTCAGTGAATTTTTCTTGCCTGGCATTGTCTTGGAGGGGCACTTCAGGGTACAGAGTGTGTCCAGGCTGTGCATGAGCAAGCACGGATGGCAGGGGGGGCAAAAAGCAGCTGCAAGTAGGTAAAACTCCTACTGGCTTTGGGGGAAATTGCTGTGCTCGCAGCATATCTGAACTCGATTAATTTACTTCTCTTGGTAGGCGCTTCATGTGCTTCTGTAGAGGTAGAAAGTTAAAGACTTCATTTTCTCTGTCAAACCTGTGTTTTGGAGTATATTTCTCTCTGCCTGCACTTACCAGGACAGAATGAAGTCAAAACTTTCCCTGTCTAAAAAGCAGCGGGTGGCAGGGAAAAAAAAAGGGATGCATCCTCATCCGTAAAGGATGGGCAGAGGTAAAAAAGTAGAGGCATAAGGGAAAGTCTGATTGCTCTCTCGGAGCTCCAGATGAGGCTGGTGAAGGTTCCTGTGCTCCGGGGGCACTGGCAGACCAACACCTCCGTTGTCCCCATCTCCACCTTCCTCTCCCCATGCTCGGGCCGTGCCTGGGGCTCTGCAGTGGAGCCCGGACGCTCCAGTTCTTCAATTTTTCTTCCTCTCTTTAAGACATTGGAAGTTCTCCACTTTAATCTTTGGTTAGGACAGCACAGGAGGATAATTTAAATAG
This sequence comes from Donacobius atricapilla, assembly GCA_013397315.1. Taxonomy (NCBI): domain Eukaryota; kingdom Metazoa; phylum Chordata; class Aves; order Passeriformes; family Mimidae; genus Donacobius; species Donacobius atricapilla. The sequence goes on along the minus strand of WBMY01008032.1, from coordinate 514,708 downwards.
ATCTCTCAGGGCACAAATTAATTCTTAAAATAGTTCTTCCTGGCGTGATAGGATGAGAGCCTCACATAGTGTTTTTCTTTTTTTTTTTTTTTCTTGGTACAGTATTTTAGGGAAGGGAAGAGCATGGGAAGACACTAAGCACCATAAATAGGATCATATAATCTGCATTTTCAGGGTGACATTATACCAATGACCAAAACAGTCAGGCTCAATGGCTCAGAGAAAACAAGAAGAAAACAGCTTTGATATTTGGGCTTAAGAAACTTTGCCTTCATCTAACCTTGCAGGTGTTGGACTTTTCTTTTCAATGCTTTCAGAATATATAATTTTGTCACTGTTTGCTGCAGGTTAAAACAAGTCTACCTGTGTTTCTGGGAGGCAGGGGCTTTTAAGTGCCTTTTCTGAACAAAGAGGGCTATGGGGCTGTCCCTTCCTCCTCCTTAAAGCTGTGTAAAAGTGTTGGGTTTTGTAAGTCAAGAAGTATATGTTGCCTTTTTATAAAGCAGAGGTGTTTTTGTCAAGTAGTGTTACCTGCCTAATGCCATTTTGCTGCTAGCATGCCATGTCTTTGCTACTTTGGTCTTCCTACATGAAGCAGAAAATGCTCAGAATAGATCTTTAGTATATGCAGAATCTTGATTGAGTATATTCTATAACTGGCTGAATTGCAATTATACCCATATGGTACACTTAAATATTCTGGAAGAACGTGCTCTCTCAGCTCTGCCCTAGAGTGAGCATGAAATAGAAATATCAAGAATATATAAATACCAATCATATTGATGAATATTAATGTCTGAGTCTGTGAGCAAATTTGCTCACTCCCATCATTTCTTTTATTGTTTTCACAATACATTATTAGTAAAATGGCTTGACAGCGGGGGGTTGAATCCAATCTCTGTCTATTGATTTGAGTGCACTTTTATCTTCCAACACCAAAAGCAGATCTAAACCCTTATTTTATCTAAAACTGTTCATAGCTGAAAAAAGGCTCTATTCAAATTCTATTTCTAGCTGAAATTCTATTTCCAGGCTTATGCATATCAAGAATTGCTGAGATTCTTTTCCTTGCTTAAAAGTGATCAAGAAACTGAAAAATGTAGCTTGGAGAAAAATTGAAGGCAAAGTGTTGGTCAAGCTGTAGAGGACTGAGTCTTTTTCAGTAGCAGCTGCTGCTGTCGTAAGAGATTTTGACCATCCCTTTTCTGTGTTCCATGCTGTGACATTCCCTGGATCCAGAGGCAAGCAAGTGTCACAGTTGGCTTAAATCTGTGCTGTGTCCTGCCACAGTAACCCAAACAGAAGCTGGCCATGAAAAAATACTGCAGAAACAGGGTGGGGAAAGTTTGAAAACATCTGCAGAAGCCTTGCAGGCTGTAGTGGTTATCAGGCATACATTTAAAAATCTACTTTAGACTTATGTGTCTATATGCAAATGAAGTAATGTTCTGTCTTGAGATTTACAAAAATGATAATAATTAGAAAATGATTGGGATATGGAGATAAGCAAAGCACTGCTTTAGCTGCTGAAGGCAGGCAATCCCTTTCTTCCTTAGGTAATTAAAAATGCTTCTATACAATTTCTTTCTGATAAGCAATGCTGCTCACCTCCATGCCAGTTAAACTGCTCAGAATTCCAATCATTTATCTCCTTGCTTATCTGTCTCATGGGTCTGAACTCTAAGTCTTTTGGACATCACGTACAGAAAACATTCTGTAAGTGATAAGTAATGCTGTCTGCTACTGTCAAGTTGTGATTGCTTGATCAAGATGTGGCTTGGACGTGGTCTCCCCTGTGCACTTGGCTGCTCCTGACGCAGCTGTGGTTTCTTGTTCAGCTGGAGTTGGACCCCGTGCAGTGCACCCTTATCAGGTGGCTTTCTGCTAGACTCAGTGCTCAGAAGTCCGTGGCAAAGCCTGCAGGCACTGATAGACTCAGGATCTGGCTCGAGAGGACTAGAGAATCTTGTTCTCCCCCTCGGGGTTTGTTAGCTGGATGTGTGGATGTGCCATTAAAACACTCTTCCATTAAAAGGGGGAAGAAAATAGCAACAGCAGGTCAAGTACTCTGACAGCACTTTAGCTATTTACACAGGCCGAAGATCTCTGGGTTTTAACATTAGCCTGTAAATTTGTTATCTTAGTTTAGCCCAATTCTTGCTACTTTTAATGGCCTTTGGGAATGCAAATAGCTCTGCAGTCATATATAAAGACAAGGAGGCTGATTTTTTAATGAAAATGTGATAACAGGCATAATGCTAAAATGAGACTTTTAAATATTTTAAAAAGTGAGTCAGCATATCATGTATAACAGGATCACAGATTCTCAAAGAACGATTTGTATAAAACATGTTTAAAGGGTTGATTGGTTAATGGCGTACTTGAACACAGAGGTTAAGGATTGTTCTCATTTCTTTTGTGTAGAGAAGAACTGTCATGGGCTTATGGGGAGCAAGATCCTGTTCTGAAATGTGCTCATGTCCTAGACAAGGTTGTTAATGACTGCATGGGACTCCATGTAAAAGACAAAAAAAATGAGGAGACAAAATAGCTTGAGGGCTGCCTTTTTGAAATGGGCTCCATGGAGGACTGGAATCAGATCAATAGAACAGTTCTGCCTATTAGCTGTCATTAAGTTAATCAATTCCGAATTTTACAGAACAGCTGGAAGTCCAAACTAGAGGTGTGGTGTTTTCAAGTGGAAAGAGAACACATTTTACTTGGAAAACCTAGGCCAGACTCAGGAATAAAATGATGCGAAGATTACTATTTCATGCTGCCAATGTTCCCCTGCCACTCCACGAAAACAGCCTGTAGTATCTTGAAGAGTGAGTACAGTTGCGGTATCTAATATACTATGCTGAAATGTGCCTCTACTTGTGAAACTTTATCCAAATAAGAAAATAAGTGTGCACTAGAGTGGCATTATGTAGGCATTCTGCCTGTGTTGTTTGAATTCAGGTAATTCTGGGATTTCTGTACCAGGGGATGTCAATCCCTGTGTGCTCTGCTGTCTTCTTGCAAGGTCATAAATATTCTCTATCATTGTGAGCTGAGTCCTGTGTTGTTACTTCATTCCCAGAGTCGATTAAACTAGAAAAGTATGGGTGTGCTCACACTGGGAATTAGTCTGGACCTACCCTGTGGGAGTCAGAGAGATGATACCGAGGTCCAAAACACATATTTTTGATTGGGGGATTATTTCAAACTAATTCCAGACTGGTGTGCCTGTTCTTTAGTAGCTGTTCAGCATCTTCTCTCTAAGCATCATCTGAAATGAAGCCAGTTTCTGTACTCTGAGCCTACTATAAAATGTGAGTGAGAGCATGGTAGATGTGTACAACTGAGAGATTGGGTCAGCAGTGCAGTTCTGAAATGAACAAAAGGACTAGAAGTCAAACAGATGCAACTTCATGTGAGTTGTGCTCCTGTATCCAAAAATGCTGTTGTATTTTTTTTTTTTTTCCTCTGAGGTGTGACTTAAAATCATTCCAGATCTTCTCTGCTCACTTGGCTGCTGTCCAGAAAATCACTGCCCCTGGGTACCAAATGTCTCGGTTGGTTCTACATGCTTTGCATGAAAGAATGCAACGATCCTGATTCTCTGTGAAAATAAAGCCTCCCTACAGCAGATGAGCAATACAAATTATGCCCAAAGAGTTCAGGATCCCTTCACAGTGTAAACGGGCAGTGGTGTAGAGCAGGTTCAGGCATCAATTATAAGTTGTCAATTTTATCTCTTGAAACAGGGAAGGGACTTTTGCCCTTTTATTTGTTGATATATTTCTGTTGTATGCTAGATCACAAAGAGCCACTGCTGAATCCTCTCTCTTTTTTAGCAAGGTTTGAAGTTCCACATTGTAGCTGAATGTTTGTAAGCAGACTGAGCTGTGAATTCACAAGAAAGCTCTGATTCACAGAGCCATTGTCTGGCACAGTCAGACTCCCCACTGCAGCATCCCAGTGGCACAGAATCCATGCAGAGGAATGGAATAGCACTATGAAATACCTCTGAGGTGCTCAGATCCAGCACCGGGCTGAAAGGAGCCTGTCCTGGAGCTGTTGAACAGGTGGGAGTGAGTGTCCTAGGAGATGAGCTAATTTAGTGTGTTACCTCAGTGACTTGTGACAGCAGAGCTCCTACCTTCCTGGCTGGAGTTGAAAACTGTCTCATCCCAAAGGTGAGGCCCTGTCTGTGAGAATCCCTCATTCTCGTTGCAATATTCTGGCTCAGGTTATTACAGCTGTGCAGAAATCAGGGGCAATGCTCACTTTGGGAAGGTGTCTGCTAAAGGGAAGGGAAACAGGAGAAAGCTCTGATTTGCATAGAAAACAAGGTTTCTTTAGTTTTACTAGAACTGTTTAGTAGTTGCCATTTGAGGATATAATTTTTTTTTAAATAAAATTCTTGATATGAAAGAATACTTCTTTTTCCTTGATGACAACTCTAAATTACATGTCTTGTTTTAGACCCAACATAGGTTTTCTCCAGGAATCATAGAGAACATTTGTTCATTCTGTTAATGGCATCTGATCTATTCCTCAGGAGATTAAATTTCTGTAATAGCGCTCCCGAGAAGACTGTATTCAAGAACATGAAATTGCATCAAACTGGCAGTCTTTTCTAGCTGTTAATTTACCTCAAGGAATGCAGTCAGCTAAGTGATGGGGAGGGGGAGACAGGTGGACAGGAGCGTGTTTGGTGTAAAACTGAAGTCTCAAAAGAAGAGACTGCAGAAAAACCTTTTCAGTATCCAGTGCTGAAATGGAAGTGCTTCTGGAAGGCCACAGCCTCTAAAGTTCGTACATTTCTACAGGATGCTGCTTGGGATTGTGTAAATTTTGCATGCTCTTTATACCTTGACCAAGCGGGATGTGCTCTGCCACTGTCCTTGGTTCAGCTGCTCCCTCCATTCCTGGCAGAGGTGACATGTGCTGCATTCTTTCCCATTAAATCTTTTTCTTGCTGTTGGATATGGGCAGCATAATCTATCTCTGAAGTTCACCAGTTATCTGGGGTCACCAGGGTGTGTTTGAATGCCACAAGACTCTTACAGAATTCAGTGTGTCATTCCAGTTGTGGTCCATTCGCAGTGCTGTGCATTGCTAAGGGTGTTTCATGAACAGTGGTTGTACCTGCTTTCAGTTCTTATGCCTTTAATGCTGCTTCTTTGTGAACTTTATCAGACATTAATGCTCTTTCATCTTTTCTTTCACCTTTCTGTTCTGCCCACTCTGATTCTTAAGTGGGATTTAAGTAAATGAAATAGAATCAGAGAAAGGAGAGTGCCAGCAGTAATGGACCAGAAAAACTGTGTACACTCCTTCAAAGTGCAGATGTGAAGATGTGAGGAACTAACTTGAGAGGAGTGCGTTCAGCAAGTTTGAAACATTTGTTAAACATACATTTGGAAAGGGACCTGTATTTGAAACCAGTGAAGGTGGTCAAGAATGGAAAGACAAGTTAATATAAATTTCTGATTTAATTAATGACAAATTTTGAGTGGTGTTATTGGTTGGCTTTGAATGACAATTCAGTGTTGGAATATGGAACTTCATCCTTCTTGTGTGCAGGCATCCACCGTGGCTTTGAGCAAGAGTGTTGGGTCCTTAGTGGCAGTCAGCACTTTCTCTTCTGCTGAGATAGTCCATATTGCCTAAAATTGGAGGGGAAAAATATCGGAGTTTCCTGAAGACAGGTATAGGAAATATGGAGTTCTGAGATACTGTAGTAACTCAGGCTGCAGAAGGACCTGAGATATCAGAGAGATGCACTCCTTGATGTTTGGAGAATGTCGGGAAAGGGTCACAGGAGAAAACTTGAAAGTTAAAACTCATTCTGAAGGTTTAGATATGAATAGAATTTCAGCAGAAAAATATCAAGATAAAGGTAAATGCTGTCAGGAGTTGACACAGTTATAAGCAAACTTGCAAATGAGAGAACGATAATGCGCAGAATCCGAGGATTGTATCTGATTCCAAGATTTTGGGAACTTGAAGCAATTTTATACTTCAAGGTAAGATGGAGATGCATCTTTCAGCTCTCCATTGCATAATACAGAGACCTTTTCCAAGAAGGAGTAATTAATAGCTTTTTAAATAGAAACACTGCAGTATAATTAGGAGCCAGAGAGGTTAAATGGAAATGTAAATGTAGGGATGATGAGCCAAGGATATGCGTGGTCATAGGTTAAACCAAAACATTGCAGAAATGGAGGGCAGAAGCTGAAGTTTGGTGCTGGGCAGGCTGATGGAGAGCATCTTCCTGAAAGTCAGGATGAGGGGATGAGCCAAGGCTGAAGCCAGGGACTGGTACTTGTAGAGAGAAAGCCCTGAAAAAAGTTGCGGAAGCTTCTGAAAACTCTTAAAGTGTGATGGTAGCTACTTCCCACCTCCTTCACTATATAAAATCCTTTACTATATAAGATTTAGGAAACTGCTGATCTTCAGAGGTCCCTTCCAAACCTAATTTTTCTGTGATCCATGAAAGAGAAGATGGTGAGTGGGCCAGAGAGTGACTATTAGTTCTCAGGACTAGTTATGGAATTACAGCAGAACAGGGTTGGATTTGGTGGTGAAAGATGCTTGTGGAGGAAGGAGCTTCAGGCACCCGTTCAGCTGCCTGCCTTGAGCAAAGCAGCAAAGAGGGGTTTATTTTGGCCAGCTCTCAGATACTCTGTTCCCGTTCAGAAACACCCTGCCTTCAAAATAAGTACCTAAATAACACAGTAACCAGGGACATGGCCTGCTTTTCTGTATGGGGGGTATGGTGGGGGAAAGGCAGCCACGCTCTTTGCCAGGGAAAAAGATTCCCAAAACAGTAAGAGGAAGAAAATGGTTAAGGTCTCCCTCTTGCTCAGGGAAATGGCTCTGCTTCTCTCATTTTCCCTTGCACTCCCCATTCTTGAGTGCCATGATTGCCTCTGCCCTTACTGCTGCTGGACTGAAGCTTTTTGTTGAGAGACAGCCCGTGTGCTGTCTGCATGATAAATGGTCAGTGGCAAGCAATGTAGGGCCATTACTATTATGAGATACTATTTTGTGAAAGAAACTGCAGGTGAAAAGTGCAGATAGACCATAATTTCTGCAAGCGGGTTTCGTCCTAGACTGCTGAACAACATCTGCTCACAGAGGCATAACAGGGGCTCTGCTTTGGGATCTTGTCTTGTCAAACAGCCCCGCAGTGCCAGCACTGTGGCTGTGCCCCCGGGCTAATGGCCTTGGCTTGAGAGGCTGGTGAAAGGGTGGGACAAGCTCCTTGCTTTGCTGGTGAGTGAGGAGCCCTGATGGAAGGCATGTCCCTGCCTCAAACAACCACCTTAAAAAAAAAGCCGAACTGCAGATGATCATGGGCAGAGGACAGACCAGTTTTGTTGGAGTTGGTGTGTGCTGGGATGGAGAAGGGTCAGTGGTGAGTTGCCAAGGGAGTAGGGGCACCCAGACATCATCTCCCTGCTGCTCCCTCAAACTTGGTGTGTCCTTTTCAGCCTTTGGTGGGCAGCCAGCACCCATCCCAGGGTGGCAAAAAAAAAAAAAAAAAAAAAAAAAAAATCCCTCTTGCCCTCAATGCACCTCTATAAATACACAAGTCTAAGCTGAGCAGGGAACCAAGCCCTGAAGGTGTCTCATGGTGAAGGAGGGTGAGAGAGACTGAAGCAAACACTTGTGAAGAGTTAAGCTGAGCTTACAAATTCAAAGAACATGCAAAAAGCTGTTGTAAGGAGGAAGAGGATGAATTTGAATGAAATAGCAAAAACAAGCAGAAGGGGAGGCTGAATTGTTGGTTTGTTTTTGGTTTTTTTTTTTTCGCCCTTCAGCTTAACATCTTTTTTGGTCTGAAAACAAATGGCTGTTCCTTTTATTGTTTAAAACATCATAAGACATATAAAATGCAAGTAAATTTTACATAAAGTTTCACAATGCTTTGGCTAAAGTAGTTTCTATTGCTGTTTAACTGCTGCTGAGCTTGAGATTGGAGAGATAATAAGGCTTCATCTGAAGCAATTAGTCTGCAGTTTTTGACTCCATTACCTTTAGTTATGTCTGTAGCCAAATAGTTACATGCAGATATTTAAGATTTAGTTGTAGTAAGATATTGTCAAAAGTGAAATCACAACTTAGACTTTATTTATTGTTAATTTAGACTGTCAGAGATACCGTAATAAACATATAATAGCATATTATGTGGAATGCATTTTGGGTCATTAATTTACTTAATCACACACTGTGACCAACCTCTCAACTCTTTTTGTGTCGGGTTTAAAGGGGTCTGATACTTAATGTGGTTGCAGGAATCAACAAATGGTACATTAAGTTGTAACTGCGCTTAAGTGTGCTGAGAGCCTCACACTTTCATGTTTTTGTTTTCATGGCCAGGAGCAAAGAGGTTATTTTCAAATGCATTTGCAGCACTTTGTGCCTACTGATAGAGAGAACGCAAAGATGGAAAGAAAAAACATATTGCAATTTAGCCCATATGAAATGAGAGAGAAAAAAGGCATGGGATGAATACATGGAAAAACAGATGATATAGCTTGAAGGATGTAGTAAGCAAAAACTTCATGGTTGTTCTTATTCTGAGATACGGTGGTGTTAGAGAAAAAGGAGAAATTGTTCAAGGTGGGGAAGCATCATGAATCTTCTTCTTTAATTACCTAAATTTGAGATTCTATTGACATTATTGCAATGAGTGTAATAAGCACTGACAAGTCCTCAAAGCAGGAAATTTGTTTCTCAACTTTGCTTCTCCTTGAGAATCCCTGGCACATCACAGTTTAGTTGAATCTAATATACTAACAACCTTCCTTTTTCTAAGTTTCATGTCCCAATATCTGTGATTTAAAAGTTAATTTACAAACATTGCTGAGAATGCTGATCCAATGAATCTAACAAGGACTTGAGATTAATCTTTGTAAGCTTAATCATTGGAGGGTGTAGTTGCATTAAATTGATTTATTTTCCATGGTGTTTTCCTCAAAAGGTACAACACGTGGTTTTATGTGGATTATACTGGTGGTTGACTTTGCCATTGCAAGTCCTGGTATAATTAGAAGTTTTATTCCAACAAGCTAAACAAGCCAGATAAAGAACAGATGTAAAAATATGGGATAGAAAAATCCAAGGAGAAATTGATTGAAACATCCTTGGAAAGTACTTAGCACATAAAGTTTGTGCATTAGAGAGATTATATTGATTGAGAAATGCTTTGACTTTGGTTGCTGAGGACTGTTCAGTGCTCTCTTGTCCAAATCAGCGTCTCTTGGCAGGACCAGCTAACCTCAGTTACTACTCCTCTGCTTGAGAAATGTTGCTTTCCCAGCTTCGAGGGTGATCATAAGTAAATAGATTATGTCTTCTTTTGGTTTTGTGCCTTGTTTACAAACTGGGCTTTCCAAAGCCCTTCTGGGAGGTTACAAGACTGAGTTGTTGTGTATGAGGCATCTTTTGCTCAAACATGTTGAGGACTTCAGTTTTGATACTGGGCTTTATGATGACAGAGCATCCCTGTGTAAAACAGAACTGTAAGGAATCCTGGAAGGTGTATGTATCTGAAATCTGAGATGCTTTGCATGAGTGTCTACATTAAGAATAAACCTGCTGGCTTCATCGAGCCATGAGCTGGTCCCTATACTACCTTTCACTATCTTGAAAACCCTAATGAAGAAAACTGAGGCTTTTAATCTACAAGAGCAACAAACTTGTCACTAACAGACATATTTCAGCTGGCTTATTCTGTTTTCACATGCTTTTATTATAGAAATGGCTGATATTATAAACAGTTCTCTTTACTGTTCTGTCACGGTGGAGAGAAGGGCTTCTTCCAGAAATCAGATTTCTCTTAGGCTCTCAGAGGTGTGGATATCTGATGGAGCTCAGGATTGAGAATGGACTTCAGGATTAGGACCACAATATGAATTAGGTCTTGTATACACACTGGAATAAGGTTGTGGGTCTGGTTTCCTCATTATTTGTTTCAGAAGATTTATTTTATCACCTATTGGCTCCCATCCTCTTGCTTGTGAGGAAACACTGTCCACACTGGTCTCCTGACCTTGAGGTGGGAGGTAACTGGAATGAACTTGGGGACCATGTAGGTTCCCTGGCAAACCTCCATTCTAGATAGTGAGCTTCCTATACATTCCTCTAGGTTCCTAAAATTCCTCCAATCTCCTATAAATTTTAGATCTTCTCCGGTCAGTTATAATGCTCTTAGCATCTGGGTAGTAAATCAGTGTTATCAGTAAATAAATTGTCATCTTGTCTGTCATGCCAAAAGGGAGCAATTTTTTTTTTTTTTTTTTTTTTTTGTGTTCTTCAGCATCCTGCTGTAAATTCCTGGTGATCAATAGCACACAGCCACTGTCACAGGCTAAGCCCAGGTTTTAAGTCTTCAGTGATCTCTCTGCTGTAAATTACAGCTGTTTGAAACTATGATGCATAGTTGTTTTTCTGTAAAATGCAGTTCATTTGTGCAAGGATATTCCCACTAAATCATCCAAGTCAAAATATATTGGGGAAGCCTTTCAAATCTCCATGGAGCCCTGCCTGGGGGTGGGTGGGGAGCTGGCTAAAAGCTTGTGGCTCAGGGCTCAAAGGAGGGCAGGGACTTTGAGAGCAGCCCTGAGGAAAAGAGCCTGGAGGCGTTGGTTGATGAGAAGCTCAACATGACCCAGCAACGTGAGCTGGCAGCCCAGAAACCCAACCACATCCTGGGCTGCACCACAAGAAAGGTGGCCAGCAGGTGGAGGGAGGTGATTCTCCCCTTTCACTCTGCTCTGGTGAGGCCTCCCTGGAGCACCCTGTTCAGCTCTGGGGTCCCTGATATGGGAAGGACAGAGGAGGCCACAAAGATGGTTGGAGGGCTGGAGCACCTCTCCTGCAGAGACAGGCTGAGAGAGTTGGGGTTGTCAACCCTGGAGAAGAGAAGGCTCTGGAGAGACCTTAGAGAACCTTCCAGTGCCTAAAGGGGCTACGAGAGAGCTGGAAAGGGGCTTTCTACAGGTGCATGTAGTGATGGGAGAAGGGATAATGGCTTTAAACTGAAAGAATAGGGTTAGATTGGATCTTAGAAACAAAGTCTGTGCTGTGCCTGTGGTGAGGCGTTGAAAGAAGTTGTTCTGGGAAGGTGTGGCTGTCCCATCCCTGGAAGTGTTCAAGTTCAATATGGATGGGGCTTGGAGCAACCTGGTCTAGTGGAAAGTTGGAATGAGATGGTCTAGCCCTAAGTCCCTTCCAACCCAAACCATTCTATGGTTCCATATTGTGTATGCTTCAACTATAAACCTAGAATTTTACCTAATAATCTGTGTGTGTGTAGATTAAAATGTAAAACCAAAAAAGACTGAAATCAGATTTAGTGGGATGGGGAATTACCAAATCAAAAAAATTCTCATTGTGCTAAAAATATTTCTGCTGCCCTAATGTGCAATAAACTTCTGGGTTTATTCTCGAAGGTCTAAAATATCTGAAAACTTAAGCTTTCTTTCCCACTTTGATACAGCTGGAGTTAATTACACCCCCACACACAATTAACATCATAAATCTTTTTCCCATCTCACTTTGGGAAAGTAAAGAGGGCTTGGCTGGTTGCTATTTCTACAATAAAGTATTCTGGAAATACTGTTTTATGTACACAAAGATATGAAGTAATTAAGCTCAACAGGCCATGTAAAATACACATGAGAAATAAAGTATGTACTTGAGGCTAAAAATATAATCCTAAATGAATCCTATTGGGATGGTCTGTGCTCATGCTACTTCTAGTCCTCTCTTTGCAAGTAGAGCTTATTTCTCTTTGCTTTTGTTTTCCAAATAGGTTTTTTTTGGTAATTTTTCTTTGGCTTCTATGAAAAAATTTGGAGAAAGAATCAATTCTTTCTTCTTATAAGTTGCTAAAGCAAAGTCTACTGTAATACACAAATTGTGCATAATCCCACAGAGCAGAAGAATAGATGCAGCAGAGGTTTGGAGAAGAAGTTAAGGAGAGCTTATAATGAATCTACATGAGTGTTCTTTCTCTGTGGAGACTATGATTCACATTTTCAAACCATCTTCCAGATAATTTTTCCTTCAGTTCTCACCAGGCACTTATATTTTTGCTCACAAATGTCTATGGTTTTCAAGAAACACAGCCTCCAATATCCACTGAGCCTTCGTTTTATTTTTCCTTGGCCCATTTCTTGAGTAGTGTTTTGTTGTTGTTCAAAGAGAAAAAATCAGGAATTCACATGTTTAAAGCTACTCACCAAATACTGTTTGTACTTTCATGTGTGGTTTGCTGCTCGTCAGGTGTAATGCATAACTTTTATTTATTTTTATTGCCCAAACTGCTGTTAAAACAAGAGATGACAGTTTGCTCCAAGGAGACTGAATTGAGGTGACACTCAGATGTTTATACTTCATTACTTTTCATTGCCCTGACAGTTTCTGTAGAGTTTCTTTCAATCATAGAAACCTTCAGTTATGATTAGTGCATGGCTCCCATGCCAAAAATCTATTGAGCTGCATTTTGGATTGTATTCATCAGCATGGATATTACAACTAAATCAAGAATAGATCAACTTCAGTTAAGGGATTCTTCAAGGCTTGTTGTGTTAGCAGTATGCAAAAGTGAGGATCTGTCTGAAAAAGATGTGGCATTCACTTGTCCATTTGTGCTGACTGTCTTTGCAAATATGAACAAACATTATCCCTTCGCTTTCATATTCTGTGAGGGAGGAGAGGATACTCAAAAAACTTGTAGGAAGCCAAACTGTTAGCTCAAGACTCATAAAAATCACTCCTTCCCACTTTGTGAAATTCCAGTGAGCAAGGGAAGACTAGGAGCTTTCTTTAATACAAACAAAGAGACAAATAAATAAATAAAATCCACCTCTGTGTGACCCTTGCCTGGGAGAATTATGGACTGAAGAGAAGAGAGATTTTTGCAGAATCAGCTGCTGCTGTTGCTGGTCTCTCAGCCCCCTGTCCCTGCCTGGGAGGTGTTTGCAGAGGGCTCTGGAGGCTGTTGTTCCCCACTGCTTGGCTGCAGCATCCGTGCTCCCGCCCCGACACCGCGGCGCTGGCAGAAGGCTGAGGGTGGCACAGAAGGCTCCCATCCATTTTTAGCAGCAGATTTCAGTGCCTGCTAGCCACTTCCTCCTTTTGTCATTTGGGCAATGCTTCAAACTCTGGCCACATTATTTAGCTTTTAATAAGCTGGAGTAGCTCCTCTTTTTATTTTTTTTTAAGAGCATTTGGGACAAATACCTTCCTGAGTTTTGTCTTGCTTGTGCTGCTGAATGATGTGATTGCATTTGTTGTGAAATGCACTCTGCATTTATAAAACACAACTAGAACTACTCAATGAGCTTCAGAGACTTATTTAGCTAGCTGGGATTTGGCAGGAGATGACCAGTTATCAAGAAACCTGGGAAGAAAATCCAATAGTTGTGAGAGATGTTGAAAGTAACAGATGAGAAGACATTGCTTACAGAATTTTAATTCTACACAATAAATTCTTGATGGCAAATTGAACTGCTACTTGCTTTTCAGGGGTATTAGAGAGCTGGAAAGAATACCGGTTTTAGCCAAGCAATCATCTACTGCCTTTTGTTGACAGACAACTAAAACCTGAGCAGGGAAAAGGACTAATTAATCATTACTTTATGTAACCTTTACCAGCATGATACAGCATTTGCATTTAAGTCCTAGTGTGCAGTGTTCATTTAAATTAAGTCTGGTGTGCCTTTTTTTTTTTTTTTTTAATTATTATTGCTGTAAGATCCAGGAATAAAATTAGTGGAATTATTGTTTTCAGGGAGCCTAATAGAATTTGTTGTCCAAGTCCAACCAAACACGTCAGTCTCAACTGTCTCCACTTTCTGTACACCACATTGTTGCTAAATGATGCCCGGGGGAGAAATTGTTGAGTCGTGATAAATTGTTGAGCATCCAAAAGCTATTGTTGGTCTCACTGGGGACCACTGAAAGCTCAGTGCTCTTGAAAACCCAGCCAATTGTGCAGGTACTTATGCATGGGCTTTGGAGGCACAGTTTTCTCGCTTATTAAAAGGATGTTTTCTTTAAAGCTTTCTGTCATTACTGGTAATTTATTTTTTCTTCTGTTTTCTTTTGAAAACATCTAAAAAATAGCACACCTGAAACAAACACATTTGAACTCCTGTGTAGTCAGATGATGGCATTTAATTCAGGACACTGAGGGTGGTCTTTTGGACAGTATTAAGAAAGAAAAGGCAGCAGTTTCTCAGATTTTAGAGCATTAGATAGCCCTGTTGAGTTTTGTATTTTCCTTTGCATCCAAGAGATAATAATGAAGCTGAAGTGTGATTTTAGTTATAGAATATGATTTGTTTTCTTTTTTTTTAGTTTGAATATAACAGACTCTGAAAGACCTCTGGACAGGAGATGCTCTACAATAAGTGTTTATATTATTAATGAAAATCAATTTTAATTATAGGGTTATGTTATTTAAATATATCTTCCTTGCAGAAAGGTCTCTTTCCACAGATAATACTAATAACACCTAACACATTCTTCATGCTTTATGTCTTTGAATTGCTTTTAAAAATATTCTTTCTGACATCTCAGTGATGTAGGTAAACTGCATTACCCACACTTGGCAGAAAGGGAAGCTTAACACAAGAATGAAGTGGTTTGCCCAGGGCTATGTTACTCCTCTATTTCAGGCTCCAAGCCCACAAATTGCAGTGATGATCAGCACTGTGGGGACAAAGAGTTTGGGTCAGCACTGGCTTCAGGCAGTTTGTAGGCATGTCCTACATTGCTTAAACATTTTGAGCATGTTAACAATGATTTATTCATCCATTCATTCCACTACTCATGTTTGGATTCTTTTAAATGAGATCAGGCACGCTTGGGTCTTTGGATCTTTATGGGCACTTCTAGAGATCTGACAGTCATTTAAAGAATCTCCTCCTAAACCATACTGTAGTAAGCAACCATGGCTATTAATAGTCCATCAGGAGAATATGTGCACCCTGATTATATATGCTCATATGTGCACACACAGATACACAGACCCCCAGCCCACCATGAAAATCACCAAATGAATCCCCACGCCTGGCAGCATTCAGTGAACTCTGAACCCGAGAGCAAGAAATCATTGTTATAAATTGAAAATGCTTCCAGGAAGGTGTTGGGCACTATCTCTCCCCTTGGAGATGCAGCTTTTTCCAGCTTTCACTGGATTTCTACTGGCCTAAGTAATAACTGACAGGGGAAATAAAAGCAGACTGGTGCACCACTCTCAAAAAATGTCTCATCCCTACAGTAGAAAAATAGTGCCTTTCCCCTGCAGATGGTTCTAAATTTGAAGTGGTTTGTTATTTGTTCCTGAAGGAAGAAGAATTTCATGGTATCTGCTGCTTTGTGTCAAAAAAATATCCAAGTGCCGTGGGTCAGTGCTTTGCAGCGACAGGATAAAATGAGCCCCAGAGGTGTGTGTTGGATGCACTGATATTGCCTCCCCCTGTAGCTCAGTGCCTCACAACTGTTAATGAATTTAACCCCAGTGGCTGGGATGCTGGCATAGCTCATGAAGCCTGAGCAGACTCTTTTGGCTGCCTGCTTAGTCTTCCTAAGTGTAAGAGGCTGCACTCTTACCTTTAATTCCTGCTTCTCCTTCCACAGGGAGAGGATAGAGCACAAATTGATGATCCAGCTCTATCTCAGACCCAGCTCTTAACCCTTGCCTCCCATGCCTTCAATGCTTTCTTCACTGAATCAGCCTTTCTCCCAGAAAATTCAGTGTCTCCTGCCACTGCCAGTGACAGGAGTTATTTTATAATCTGCAAAGGTGTTTGCTTCCCTTGAGCAGCAGAGTATATGTGATTCCTTAGTGGGCAAATAGGAATGGCATGAGGGACAGGTGAACAGTGCTGCTTTTAGCTGTCCTAGACAGATGGTTCTGTGGCCATGGGTTGCTGGCCTGAGAAAAAGAAATATGATGAGGTTTTCAGGAAAATCCCTGAAATTTCTCTTTTTCTGCTTCTCAAAGCATGGAAAAGTGACAGCATTTTCTCTAAGCTACAGCTAATGAGGGCAAGAGGACATAGAGAAAGTGTGGAGGCTGGAGGAGAGGAAACCTTCCCTTGAAAATAGATGTGGTGTGTTAAAAATATATATGTGGGGATGAGGAAAAGTGACTAGTAAAATAAATCATCATCGCCCTCTGCTTCTTGTTTTTTTCTGGAAATTCTGCATCTGAAGTTATAGATCCTGTCCTGAAATGCTCCAAGTGGTCTTTCCCCTTCCCTTTGGCTCTAGCAAAGATAGTCCATAGGACTGGCTGGACAGCCCTGTATCTTGCAAAAGAAAAGGGTTCTGGCCCTCGACTAACTGCAGTAAATGCTGGGGTTTTGGAAGTATTTTTCAATGAAGTATGATAGCTCTTTAATGAACTACTCCAGATGCTACTTTTATTTTCATTATGTCCACATATTATCAATCAATAAGTGCAGACACGCCCATCTAAGTGGAAATACCCACTCAAAACCAACCTCTCCTATGCAAAGAAAAAAGCAAGTAAATTTTGAACCAAATGTTGGGAAGCTAGAAAGAAGCGAAAATGCCTTATTTAAGGACTTTCAAAAGAGCAGTCTTTGATATTAAGAATGATTCTTGGAGTCTGACACTGATGTGTTAATGTCTAGGCATTCAGGCTCAGCTGTAGAAGGTATGTGATGGAGTATAAGGACCAAGAAGGATGTTCTGATAGCTGAGGTGGTTAAATGAAGTCACAGGGCCCCTCACACTTTTATGCTGT
Organism: Donacobius atricapilla; assembly: GCA_013397315.1. NCBI lineage: Eukaryota > Metazoa > Chordata > Aves > Passeriformes > Mimidae > Donacobius > Donacobius atricapilla. The sequence goes on along the minus strand of WBMY01008032.1, from coordinate 497,922 downwards.
AGTTTCCACATCATTCTGAGTGATCCCCTTTGGCCAAATTTTTCACAGATTTAGCTCTTCCTCATTTGTCCTTTTTTTTTCTTTTTTTTTTTCCTTTTTTTTTTTTTTTTCCCCAATGCTCAGCTGGATATAGTTGTTAAGTAAGAGTCTGGATTCTAAACTTTCTTTTTTCTGACTTTCAGAAGTGCTAGACATTTCTAGCTACAATTGAACTAGATAGGAGCTATACTCAACTATGTAAAGTTATGATAATTGCTCTGAATAAAATCAGATCTCAGGCATCTGAAATTAAACACCCTAAATTAGCAAAATGCTTGACCTTAATCATTCTCTGACTCAGCTCCCCATCTGTATGATGTGATAACATCTTCCCTTCACCAGGTAGAGGTGCTGTGGAAATAAAGTGATGAATATTTGAAGCACTCATGTATTGTAGTGATGAGCTCCATAGAAACTGCTGTGAGAAAAATGATAACTCTGCCTCTGGAGCAGGTTGGGATTGTGGGCTGCAAATACAATGAGGATCAAATGAAATATTGAAGAGACCTCATTACGTGTGGGCAGCAACCACTCAGTGCAGTGTCTGAGGAGTTGAAAGTACGTAGGATGTATAATTAGACTTCTGCACAATACAGAATAGTTACAGGGGGCTGAACAGCTCATGAACCTTGAGGTTTGAATTTGATATTGCCCAACTTACTGCCTATGTTTGAACCTTAACCTTAGGGTAGATTTAGTCTCTTACTGTTGATTACAGGTGAGATTTTCAAAAGCTCTTTCTCTGTTGCCAGTAGAGATAGCAGGACTTCATGGATGGCTTTAGCGGGAGCCGACCTCGACCAGAGCTGAGTATTTTCAAGTCACAAGCAAGGATTTATATTGCACATTGCCTGAAAAATACACTGAGAAAAAAAATGCAGTGCTTGATACTTGATCTCAGTGAAGTTCTTGTCATTCCTAAGGGCTGTTAGCATTTTCTATTAAGAACAACCTTGTCTGTGAGATGCTAAAATTGGGTATTGGCAGTGTTTCTTGTTGTTTGCCAGTGCATAACATGAGTAGGCACAATTTCTCCTACTAACCTTGAATGCAGAATTCCATTGACCCGATTCTGAACATCACAAACCTTGTGGTAACCTCCAGAGGCTTTTATCTGACATGCTCCAAGTGGTATTTAAATGACCCAGAGTCTAGTTTTATTATTATTTATATTGCAGAAAGCATCAGAGATCAAAACCTCATTGTGTCAGGCTCTTATCAGACACTGCCATGAAGATCTGGCAGTATAAGTTGACAAATTGAGTTTTCTTATTCCTGTTTTCGCACAGAGAGGGGGCAGAATCTGGCCTGCAGAGAGCAGAATTTGTTTTATGCTCACTGAAGAAGAGGAGAGGCTTCCTCAAAGTCAGGAACAGAATCTTTAGTAGAGTCACTAGCAGTATCTAGAGCTATTGGGTCAGAACTGTAATTTTAGCAGCATTAATTCCTTTCTCATCTCCTTTGCAGATACAGTCTTCCCGCCTGCATGCTGAGATTTTGCTTTTTTTTCCCCTTCCCATTTAAGACTTTTTCAGTTCCTTTTACATAGCAATGTCTTATATTATTAGCAAATAATTGTCTTCTTCTGCAAAAAGATTTTTTATCATAGCTTTTCTCATGGCACTTACCATGTCTCTCTTGAACTTTGGAAGTCAGAGTGTGCTGAATTGATGGTACAGTGTATTCCTCCCACCTCCATAATAATTTTCTACCGTACCCTTGGCATAGACTCCCTGATCCTGCACATTTTCTTAGCAGTAAAAAAGAGCCATTTGAACTGCTACAATTTATTTGATCTCACAGACGAAAAAAACCCCATTATTTCCTTAGAAGCAGCAAAAGCAAATTGAAGTGTTCCTCACCATGAGAGTAGGAACTGGATTGAAATACCTGTCTTAACCACAGGAAGCTTTCCACTCTCACAAACCAATAGAATGTTTTGGAAAACATCTGTCAGCTCCCATGGAAACCCACTGCTCCAGCACCCTGTCTTTTTTCCATTTTTTCATGGGTTCCGCCTGCCGTGGTGAGCTGTGGTATCAAAGAGCAACAATAATCTTTCAGTAGCACAGATACACCCAAGAACAAACTGAGATACTCATCACAGGAGAATATTTCTTTGCTGAGCTGGAAAGGGCCTGTCATGCTGAATCCTGGCTCAGAGATGACCACATCTAGAGGTGGCAAGAGTAGATGAAGATACTGTCCTTTCTGTGAAATCATTGTTCAAATTTTAATTTAATTTTTCTAATTCAACAGGCTTTCCAACACCCTTCATTTTCTCTTAGTCGCGTATCTATCTCCTATTTTTAGATTATCTTGTATTTATTCATATTGCAGTAATATCTGGTGGCTCTGGTCATTATACTTGTTTCTGTTTCCAAGGAAATGAAGAACTAAGTGTAGAGCAAGCGATCATTTTGTTGATGAGCACAAACAGTGAAACAAAAAGAAATAAGATAATAAAAAGGCCACTTTCTTCCTAGGGTTTGATAAGGATCCTGAAGTACAGGGTTACACATTGAGAGTATTACAATACTGAGGATCAATGATTAGGAATGAATAATGTGCTCATCCAAAGGACTGTGACTTTTTGAAAATCAGTGTTTTCTTCAGTGGGACTCTGAAAAGGAGGAAAAGTGCACTTGCATGTGGATTCTCTTCTCTCATTGTTGTATTCAGGAGGGAAGTTCAGCATGCAGCTCAGCAGGCCTCACTGGATGGTGGCACAAAAGAGAGGTTCTGCATTGCTTTTTTCCTACAGTGATTCTGGCAACACAGTTCTGAGGGGAATCTGAACCAAGTGATTTCATTATTCCTTCTTTCCTAGTATCTCATCTCTCTGTTTTATGACTATCCATCTCTCAGTTTTAAATCCCTTTTCTGCATTGTTTCAATTTTTTATTGTGTTTATTATTAAAAAAATAACAATCCTAATAAAATAGCAGCAGTCTATGTGATAATGAGATTTTAAATGTTTTATATAAATTAGTCTTAGGAATAACAAGGCTTTGTTCCCTTACCCAACAGGAATGTATCACTAAACCTCTAATATTATGTGTTAAATGCATTCTTAAGTGTGCACTCAGGGATGCTCATCTGTAAGGGATGGAAGCCTCAGTTATTTCATAGCTTGAAATCTCACTCTCTCCACTCCATTTCAGGACTTACTCTTTCAGGGAGCAAGATGACTGCTGAGTGACCAAGACCAAACTCCATGTGCTAGGGCACACCCCCAGTGGTTTGGTGGCATCTCTGACATTTTTGTCTGTGCCTCTGAAGGAAAAAATCAGTCCCTTGTTCCAGCTCAGCTGATTTAGCAAGAGAGAGAATAAAAACTTGGATCCCAGAAAATTTCTGTAAGATAAAGAAAACATAGGAACATGACATGTCACCAACAAATGAGCCACGGTGAATACTACAAAGCTACATTAAATGTATTTTCATATTGAATTGCATCCAAGACTTCAGATGTTTTTCTGGAACTGCATGGTGAAGTTACTCCTCAGCTGTATGGGAACAGTATTCATCACTAGAGTGGCAGGAAAATTCTTGGGAGGAGTTTATAGGAATTAATTCTGTAAGCTGTAGGAAGGTTTCTGCAGCTCTTGAGCTGCTCCATTTCTGCAGGTTGATCCACTGGAGGACCTGGACAACCCCGATTTTTGCAGAGCACCTGCTCCCCTGCACAAGCCATTGCAAATGGCTCTGCTGTTGGGATTATGTTGTTAAAGTGAACAAGATGTGGTCTGCCATATTTATAGAAAGCTGTTTAAATATTCCAGCTTCAATCTTCTCCAAATCATGACAGAAAACACTAACGAAAACCAAAAGCATTTAAACCCCCCAAACCAAACAAAAATCATAATTCTGGGAACTGGTATTGCTATTTATAAATAAAAAGAGAATGCAGTGTAACCAGGAATTGCTTTCAAAAAGCTTCCTGAAATGTTAGAATTATTTTAAAAGTACCTACAAAGCAAGGGTTATTTGGAGGCACAAAGCCCTACTACTAGAAACACTGTTTTCCTTTTAGTTCTATTGATTTCTTTTGTGGCTCTTGGTTTCATTCCCAGGAACTTACAATGCTTGCTAAAAGCTCATGTTATTTATCTTCCATGAACTCTTGCATATCTATGATTATTCAGCAAAATTCTATTTCTTAGCAATTTGCTCTAGATTACTTATATTTTCCAGAATTTAACCACAGGCTTGATTTCTTTTTTCACCTGATATCCAAATTATTCAGAATATAACGCTTAAGAAATACAGTGGACAATAAAAGGGAAGGATTCTGGAATTTTTGGGTGCAAAGGCAGTCAAAATCAGGACTTTTTTACTATTTCTCTGAGCCTTCTTTCATCACAGCTCTGATTTAATGCAATTCCAAACTTTCATCCCTCCTTACTCCTCTCTTGAGTTCAGGATGCCAGACATATCGATGTTGGAAAATGTCTTCAGTCTGCTTACAAATGTGTATGAGGAAAGAATTATGCCCTCAGTGTTGCTGGAAATACGTTTGAAATGTAGGAGCTGTTTCAATAAGTCCTAAATTGCACATTTGCTTCTGCAACATCTCGCTGTCTGATCTGTCAGTAACAGCATTGCCTTTGGGTGGTTTCCTCCTCAAACACCTTCTGGTGGTGAATTTGGGTGAGACATCCTCTCTGTGTCTGCTAGGGCAATGTCTGCTCCTGAGAAAAAGCAAATGCAGTTATTGTACGTATTCCTCTATTGGCACATGGGCAGAAAAAATCCCCTTGGCAGCTTTTACTGGGGTGTAACACAGGAGCCTTTCCCTCTGTAGTTCTAAGAGAACACTTCTTCATGTTCCTCTTTTAGCTTACACACATCAAAGGTATTGTAGAGATCTCTTGATAAACAGAATTCTAGTTATGCTTATGGGCTGCCTTTTGTTTTAATAATACTTAGCAACTTTTTGTGTGGCTTTATTATGAGTAGTTAGCTGCATTCAATTGCAATCTTTCAGTTTTATTACCAATGTTGGAAAAGTGTGTGCCATTTAATGCTTTTATTTGATCCCTGTAAACAGACAAACGGCTGCTCAGCACTGCACGAACCTTGAAGGGTGTTTTCAGGTTAACATTATTGCACAGGAGAAGCCATTGTTACACGAGGTATGAATTTACTTGAGTTAACAATAGGATGTTGGAAGTTCCTTTAGGAATTGTCTGGCAGTGACTTGAGCCCATTCTTTGAAGTGCTGTGTTGGAAGTAATGCTTTATTTCTGATAAAGGTATTCTGTTTGAAACGGAATGAAACAGTCATCACTCACTTCAGCCCCTCTGACCAATCAACCTGAAAACATCCTCAGGCAGTAAACTTGCGTTTTTCTTAACAACCCTACTGTACCAGGGCAAGGATAATGAGAAATTTCATTGCTGCTTATAAGTGGGGATATCATTAGTCATCAGAGTCATTATTAAATTATATGATTTGTTTAATGGACCTACAGTATACTTGAATTGCCGAAAAATCAATTATTTTTTTTTTCTGGCAATTATAGTAGAGGGCCTACAAGCACATATAAGTAGAAATTTATGTGAGACTGTCCTAGTAGGAACCAGACTGAAGTCTGAATTGCTGTGATAACTGCTAAAAAAAAAAAAAAAAGCCTTTCTTATTTCTAAGAGCTGGAAGTTGGTGCCATTGAAAGATTGAAGCTAGGCCAAAATGACATTGCACAAAAGCAGTCATTACCTCACAGTCATTCATTGTCTGCAAATGACTTCAGATAGGATTGTGTGGGGTTCTTTTCCCTGGCATTAGGAATGGCATTCAAGTATTTGAATGCAAATGCCTAGTGGCATTTTCATGTCACAGGCAGAAAACTAAATACCTGCATCTTTCTGGAGTGGCAGGGGAAGCCATGCAGGGTAGAACATGACATATAAAATAACACGTGACATCTGTGACTAGGGATCAGAATCTTACTGTTTTTTAGTTATACTCTCTTTTTAGTGACTTTGAATTTCTTTCTGGTTTCCTGCAATACTCTCTGACAGCTGATGTTATTTGTTTTCTATGCAGTCCTGCAGATTTACAGTATTTAGTTTCTTAAGAGAGTGTTCCAGCTAAAGCTCTGCTTTAAGATCTTACGTGAGTTGCCATTCTCCCAGTGTCTTCTGTATCCCATAACAGTTTCATAGTAAGTTCCTTAAAACCTCATCTCGACAATTATATACATTTAGGAATGCCTAAAAGGTGTTTTTCACAAAATATATACAGACATCATTTCAACTTTCATTGGCATGAAAGAAAGTTGCTTGGATTTTATAGAATATTCCTCTTCTACTTGAAAGAGTTGCAGCTAGGATTGCCTCCTCTAGCTGAGTTTCTAGCATGCAAAAGTGATTCCCTCTTCTGTATTTATCATGATATAATCTTCATATATATGAACCACAGAATCTGAAATCTATTTACTCAAGAGAATTATGGAAGAATAAACTAAATTATTGTGAAATGATCTACTTGCTGTAATTCATACAGCAATGAAAATACAGAAGTGTCTCAGTTGCTTACACTGAAACTAGATCTGAGACAGCATGCAACCAGAGTGGATCATGAAGGTAGTTCTAGTGTAATTTTAAGACCAAAAGATCTGAAATTGCTCTTTATTTGGTAATGCGGCAGGATATATATAAAGTGATAGTGGCTGAGTGAAGAATGAGAAAAAGATATCTGCATCACTCATACAGACAGCTTGCAATATGAAAAAAAATTGAACAAAGTGATTTGCAAGATTAGTTTATATCTAAAACTGTACATTCTGGTAAGATACAGTCTTTGCATATTGATACCAACAACTTTTCCTTGAAGAAACATCTCTAAGCTTGGTTTGGGAGGATATGTTCAACCATAATCTGTCTGTGTTTCACCTTTCTGCCCTTCTCTGCCAATAACTGTAACCCGGCAGCTGATTTCAGCCAAGTGTGGTGGAACAGGCAGTGATTTCAAAGGTGCTAAATCCAAATGTGAAAATTAGTGGGTGAACAGGAATAAAGAAACTCAGATTAATGCCTCTGAAGGGGGAATGGATGGAACACAAACGCAGCAGTTGCATGCCCTGGCTGACCTGCCAGCTGGCTGAGCAGTGCACAGAGTAGTTTTCCTTTCCATGGCAAATTTTCTGACTTGGGCTGTAACTCTGTCCAGATCACAGCTGTAAAGCTTCCTGACCCTTTCTGTGTGTATTGGAAGAGGTCTGAGACTCCCTTTTCAGCAACACGAACTTTCAGGGGAATAAGAGAACCAGAATTCATGAATTCTACACAGGGAAATGTTGAGTTAATGTTGAAGAAGGGTCTGTCTAGAAAGTGAAGCTTTAGCTTCTGAGCAAAAAAGCATTGGAAATTGTTCATTTTGGCTCCCATTTCTCAGGATTCCTATAGTTTTTAGCACTTGTCCCACAAGTTTTCCTGAAGCAAAGAAATTCAGATTTCATAGTGCTTAGTGACAGGAATATTGCAGCTTGGGAGTGGGCTGTAAATCCTGGGTGGCTGTAGTAATTCCCAAGGGAATAGCATATGTCACCACAAGTGAAGTGTGAAGCTGATGGTTTTTCTGTCTCACATACATCAGAGGGAAAACTCATGTAGTAAAGACTCAACAGCTTTGTAAACCTCTACCTGAAAAATCGTGGTTTACTTGAAGGAGTCCAGGCAGAGTAATGGCTTCCAGCTGGAATTGCATGTATGTGTGGGGTTTGTGTGTTGGACAGTTATATTAGCATAAGTAATGGGTTTGTTTTCTGTGAAAATCTGAACAGGGAAATTATTTCAGAGCTTTGGAATTTATTAATCCCCACACAGAATATAACCACTTGAGATTTATAGCTGTAATGTTTGGCTTTCCGTAATTTCCATAATTTCCTGTGTTTCTTGTACATCCATCTGCTTGTATTCCTGCACTCTTGTAACAGACATTCACTAGCTTTCTTAGGGGTTTTGGGGGGTTTTTTCTATCAAAAAATTCTTTGACGTTCTTTGCTTTTGCCTTTTTTTTTTTTTAATAAATAACAGCCTTTTTTGTTGTTATTTTTTTCTCTTTATACATAAAGTTTTGGTAAGACATCAGCCTTGCTTGTACCACCCACACCCTCGAGTTTTGACTTGTGCCGAAGGTTTCCAACCAAAATGAGGCCTTCAAACAAGTGTGCAGAAGTCAGTGTGCCATTCCCTTTTCTCTTGAAAATTCAGGACTGCCCTGACGCCCAGAGCCAGCAAGTCAATAACCTCTGATCAGCAGAGTTCGTGGCCCCAGCCCTTTCTGTCTGTAGCAGAAAGTTTGTGCCCACACAGCTCCACCAGCTTCACCACAGCTCTGCAGAGAGGGGCACGTGCCCCTGAGCAGAGGCTGCTGCACAGGGCACTGACCCTCCTTCATGATTCGTGTGTACCCGCAGGATGTGCTCGTGCACACCAGGCTGCCAAACTGGAATTTGGAGCCAGGCTCAGGTCAGGGAAGGCTCTGACATTGTGCTGGTTTTTTGCAAAGCACCCAGGATATTTATTCCCAGCCCGTGCAGATGTTTTGTTACTGTGTATTAATATGGATTATTGAAGTACTACGGGAAGGCCAGGAACAATTTAGGCTGTATTGTGCTGACATGAATAGAAATTACAGCAAGCAACAGATATGGCCCTCGAGGCACTGTTGTCAAAAAATCATCACGGATTGTACAGGAGAGATGGGCAGAATTAAGAGATACTGAGGGGAAAGGGTAAGAAGTAACTACTAATGAGATAAATGCAAGCTGGTATCAGGTGTGAAATATTCCAGTTAGAGATGGAATTGGTTCAATAACAGTTGTTAGCTTGGTGAGCTGCTCTCTCCAAGAAGACAAGCTTGGGAGTGACGCTCTCAGTGTTCATGAACATTATTGAGAATCCACATGGATGGCAGTGCTTGTGATTTCCTACAAATGCAGGTGAGACCAAAAAACTTCAGCTACTTTGATAAAATGTCACTAGGAACCTTAATTTTTCAAGATATGTTACAAATATACATGATCTAAGTTGTAGCCCAGTGTGTTTATTAAACACCAGGCTGTTCTATGCCCCCCTATTCACCCATATTTTTTGCACTCCTTTCTTTCTCTAGTTCTATGAGCATTTTAGTTATGTTTCTGCAATGAAAAAAGTATAAGTTGTTGTAGCAGTTACTACCTTCTTAAGCCTTTATATTACTGGTTGTGCCATATTTATGGGCAAACCCTTCACACATGACTGAGGCAAGTAGATCTATTAAGTGTAGAGGAGATACCTTTTTTAAAAAAAGTTACTCAGAAACAGAAACAGTGACATTCAGCTGGGAAATTGTCAATGCTAATTTTAGAAGCACCCATGAAAATACATTTTGTTTTCTTTGATTCTCTTCCCTTCATGAAGAGCTGAAGAGAGAACCATAAAATTCGCAGCAGTGGGGCTTTGAATTCTGCATCACTCTTGGGCTATCACAGTTTGCATTCTGCATCACTCTTGGGCTATCACAGTTTGCATGCTTTTGTACAAGGTTCTCCTGCTGTCTCAAACCCACGGGAAACAATCCACTGCAGGAAGCATTTTAAATGGTTGTATAAACACAGAATAAATTCCATTTGTTTTGTGTATAGGTATATGTATACTTGCATTAAAAAAAAAATTGAAAATCCAGGAGTCTAGCTTTTGATTTCTTATTTTGAAGAACCACAAGAAGTTGGTTGTGCTGTCTCTCATTTTATTAAAAGGCATTCCAGGTTGATTTTTGATCTATTCCAAAGATCTTCCTTCACTGAAAATTTTAGGTGCTCAATGAAAGATGTTATTATACAAGTAATAAAAATTAAGCTTAATATTTTCATGGCCTATTTATGGTAGCCACCATGCAGCAGACAGATTTGTATCAAGTAGCTGAGACAGGATAATGGAATAGGAAGCAACCATTTTAATTCTTTGTTTTGCAGAAAGGGGCATAACTAAAGTATGAAGATAAAGTGCCTTGGGGTGTTAAAGGGTTAAGGATAATGTATATGTCTGTGTGTGGGCTTGCACATACATTTATGCATGTGTTTTTCATCCAACATTATAGAAATAATAGCTCTAATTTCCTGGTTTTTTATGTATTATACACAAGATTTCTGCATAGAGAATCTTAATTCTTGATAGTGTACATTATTATTTGAACTTGTTCTCTGTTTTTTGCTATATGTTTAGACATCTATTTTAAATACTCTGCCGGCTATTTAGTGTTTGTTAATAGTTTTTTTTTCAGGTGTAAGGTGGCTTTACAAGGTGTATTTTGATTCAAGAGGGAAGCTCTTACTATGGTAGTGTGGATTTCAGAGGCAGCAGTTGTTGTCCTCGGGGCACTCATTGAGCTGGCAGTTCTGAACCAGTTGTGATTAGGTGCATGTGAGAATGATATTTTGCATCTCTGTGTACAGAATTTTGTTGAAGATTATTTCTTCCCCCCAGCGTATTTTAGATAAGAGGGTTCTTTTTTTTCCCTCACTCAGTAGTGATGCTCTCAGTTCTAAGTGCTGGCATTTTATTCTTCCCTTCTGAAAAATAGTTATGACTACTCTATGTCATCTCTCAGTAAAAAAAGAATTTGGTTGCTATCTGTTGATGGATTATTTCTTGATCAAGCAAGTCAGTATCATGAAGGGTGAAATTTTATCCCAGTTTACTAAGAGCAAACAAGTGGATGCCTCTTAACCTTAAATGAAAGTACTTTTAACCTTAATACACAAAAAATAAATACACATTGCCCTCCCCTTCCCAGGAAACAGATGAATAAATACACCTCTCTGAACTGAGCTTAGTCCTTAAATTTCATCATGAAATCAGGACTAAAATTATGGCTGTTTCCCAAGAACATAAATATACTGAAATAGTCCTTTGGTGAGCCTGCAGCATCTACTTTTTATTGAAGTAAATAATGTTACTAAATGATTTGAAAGTATTCATTCAATTTGAGAGTTCTAAACTATCCCGTACAGGGCCAGGTTTTTTGCTTATCTAATCCTGCCTGCTCTCTAAGGCATAGCTCTTTATGCTGAGATGTGCTGCTATCAAAGAGTCCTGCATGTTCTGGGTCCCTCTTGCTTGTCTGTGGAGCACAAATGCATCTCTCTGAGGTTAAAAGTGTAGTGTGAGTTGGAAATAGGGTACCCACTCAGCTAGAGCATTGCTCTGATCCTCAACATGGAAACCGAGGCTCACTTTGTTGTTTTGTTCAGTTTGATTTCACTTCATTGGAGTTTGAAAGTACTAGGGGAATTTTGTCAGTGCCCTATTTCAAGGAAATCTTATTAATCACTTTTAGTCATGCTGCATAGTTTCCTGCTGTGTATTGTTGCTGAAGAAGGAAATTCCACACTGATGCTTTCATTAACGATTGAAGAAAATTGGACTGGTACTACTTGCAAATATTGAGTCAAGAGGGGTTATATGAATCCTTTTTATAATGTGCACCTCATTATTAGAGAAAAGTTATTCTATATTCATGTTCTGTCTGCACTGAGGGTTATCACATATGAAAGGGGCAGCTCAGGAAGTTACCTGCAGAGAATAGTAGCCTTAAGAAAGCACTGTAGGTATTTTTTGCTGTCTCATAATATGTTGGAAACTGGCAAGATATAGGGAGTCAGGTTCTCAGTTGCTTCTTGTACAATTGGACATTTTTAATGTGGTTAATGAATGAAAACCAAGGTACACCAGCACCATGAGAGCATCCCCTCTGTGAATGATCTCTGCATTTCCATCATTGCCTTCACCCTTTGACATCCAGATCTCTGTCTTCGCCCTTTCTTGTTCTCAGGCTACATATTCTTAAAAAAGAATTCTAAATCTTCTTGTGCAGAATAGCATAAGAAAATAGTTCACTTAGAACTTTGACTTTTCCTTCCAGGTGGGAACTGTGAGGAACTTTTGAGGGGGATGTTTTGTGGTGTAAGTTGTGGACCAGTAGTGGCCCAAAGACCGCAGACTGAGGATACACTTCCTGGCACCAATTTGGGAATCCGTGAGCCAAGCTATAATTGAATGAGTCAAACCTCATTAAAAGCTTCTTTCTCTAACGTTACAGGATGAGGCTCCTCAAAATCTTCTGAAAACGTAGTTCAGACTTTATGCCTGCCATCACTTAGGATAGCTAGCTTGCTCTCCCATTCATCTAAATGACACGAAAGGTAGGGATTTTGCTTCAACTTACAGATGGTTATGTATTTGCAGTCTCCTGATTCATCGCTCATATTGATACATGGCATGAGTTGATCATTGAAATGTATTTTAAATCTCATTTTATTTGCAATATCTTCTAAGTATAGCACTTAAAGCAGTGTCTCACAGTGATTCAGAATAGATGTGACTCAGAATCAGGGAGAAGTGACTAAATTTTTTTGACTGCTCTTGAAGGCATTTCTGTCATAAGGAGATACTGGGGAAGAATGCAAATATTGCATCAGAAGAGCAGAAATTAAGTCAGAGGAAAAAAATGGAGTGCTGCAATGGAAAGTAATGATACTCTGGATTGGAGAGAAGATAAGAAGCCTGTAGAAGAGATAAAAGCTTTCATCCAGCATGATGCTTGGAGAAATATAAACTACAGCCTCAGGAATTTTAAAGAATAAATTTAGAGAACAGTAGTTACAGAGCAGTATTGAAAGGGAAAAGAATTAAAAGTTTCTTAGTGAAGACAGATATAACCAATTTGTTCTAAATTCTTGCTGATTTTAAAGTTTATGTAGTACTTATCAAGAACTTCTTTGATGTAAATTGGGTTTTGTGTCCTTGCTTAGCATTTGAAATATTGCATAAACTACAACACTTTTGAATATCTTATGTAACTACTGAAAGTTATCTCAGTTTTTTAGTTCCTCTTGGAAAATGGTTTGCTTAGCTTGTTGAAGCAGCACTTTTTTATTGAAATCTCATGGAAACTTCTAGAATTCTTACACATGAATGAAGTATGAAGTCTCACTTAATTTGTCTTGTGTTTTTTTCCACTGTCTACTGAGTTCACTTTGCTTCCTGACTGAGTTTAATGAACTTGCTGTCCTTAGGGAACATTGATATTAATGCTGTGTACTGCTCAAGGGCCCCAGGCAGGACTGGTGCATGGTGCTGTGCAAACACTCAGTTGTCATCGTGACCCCCAGTGTCATCTTGCCAAATTTATTACTTCAGTTTCACACACGCAGCAACTTCAGCTAAAAAGTGTTTTCTTTGAAGCCTCCTTGTGGTAGCCTAATTACTGCTCAGTAGCAATAAGGGCAGTCCCTTGAACCCTACAGAGCTGGATTCAAGGAACTGAATAGCTGGGACCATTAAAAATACTATGTCAGGTCTATCCCTGTCCTTGAGTTATGCAGAATCGTGCAGAAATAGAGCAACAGGTCCTCTCTATTGGCCTTGGCAGCTCAGCTTTCTGGAGTGCAGGGAGTAGATTTAGTTTTTTTTGTATTGCCTGGTTCACTGCTGTATTACTGGAGGGATCACCACCTTGTGTGGTGAAGGGGACAGAAAAAAATATCCTCCTGATATCAAACAGACACCAAGGTCTTGCCAGAGCTGAAACTCTCCAGTTTAGTAAAAGAGTAGTGAGAGCACAGAAGTGCTGGAAGGGAAAAGCCATTTCTCTACAGACATCTGCTTCAGTGGGAGAAGGGGAATTTTACAGAGGGATGGGTGCAGAGCTGTGTAACCCCTGCCCTAGACTCACACCAGTCTGGCCCAGCCACGTGGGACCGCACTGCCTGGCCAGGCACCACGGTACTGGGACATGCACAGTTCTTGCAGAGGTCAGCGTGGACCTGGACACCTGCTCTGGTGCCAAAGAGTGACGATGACATTCTGTCTGTCATTCTCTAGATGTAGGATCGATAAACAAAAGAGCTTGAGGGCCCTGGTCAGGAAAATACAGAGATGAATCTGATATGCAGGCAGAATTAATCTTCATTAATTTAAATCCATTCTTTAAATTTTAAATTAATTAATTTTAATACTATTTTTTCTATTAGGAGGTCTGACTGCTGCAGGCTATCATTGTGATCACCTCTGCAACACAGAGGGAAAAGTGCTCTTCCAGGATTAATGTGTGAAAATTGGACTGTCACTGTTTCTCTTCCTGTTTCCAGTTTTATTGCTGATTATTAGAGTAGCCTTGGTAAGATCACTTGTTCACCCTGGACATTCTTTCACTTTTTCCCCTAAAAAAAATTCTATAAGGTAGCTTTTAGTTCCCAGGGGTGATGTAGGTTCAGCTTTACCAAGTAAATGTGTTTTGAAATCACTAGATTAAAACAGGTTACCAGTGCAGGGTATTGTTGAACTATTTCACTGCTAAACGACTCATCTGAGAAGTTAAAAATAGAGTGCCAATGGGTTTTTGTTGTTCAGTTGTACTGTGACTCTAGAATTATCTTACCACTGTTGCATGGCCAACTCAAAGGCCATGCCTCCCTGCTGTAAGACTTGACAAGCCTCCCCCTGCTCTGAGGGTCTCCAGGCATTTGAGTTGTTCTTATCTGGGGCAGATGTTCACAAGAGACTTTTCACTTATGCAGGAGGGAATTGATATAATGGAGTAGTTTTCCATTCTATTTTGAGGGAAAAGTTTCCTCAAACTCTGGTCTTACACTCAGAAATGCGTTTTGGGGTTTTGGTGACTGCAGCTGGAAGGTTTGCAGTGAGCACACCTTGAGTGTGTGTTTCTGCTTTCCTGCCTCAAGTGAGCTTGATGAAACACTCCCCATTTTTCACCTCTCGATCAGATTTATTTCCTCATTCAGGCTAAGCAGTGTTCAGTGTTCTCCACAGCCAGAGCTGGTGAACAGTCATGGTTCAGTTTATATCCACTTCTTCAGTTTTGCTTCGTATACTTCTGTATTTTTCTTGGTTTTGTTTCACTAAGGTCAACAAGAGGAGGGCAATGGAAAAACAGAAGAGGAAAATGTCTGTGTGATTTTGCACAATGATTTCTGTCCATTTGTTTTTGTTTGTCTGAGTTTAGACTATGACATTTAAGCCTTTTTTGGTTTAGAGAGGAGTATTAAAACCCATGAACCAGTGTTTTCTCACTTGACACCAGCACAAAGTTAGCACAAGCTGCATGTGACAGGAGAAAAGATCAGTTCAGCATTTTCCTGCCCTTACCTCCTCCATCTGACTCTGACACTAAGTCCCCAGATTCACAGAGTTTTGATGTCATCCACATCCTAGAGTTTTCCATGCCTGTAAAGGTTGGGGGCAGCCAGAAGAGAAGCCCTGTGCATGGGACCTGAGTGAGATCAAGCCTGTGTGAAATTGGGCCTGTGATGCTCCTCACGGGGGTCTGCTCTTTCACAGAGATCACTCACCAGTGAGTTCTGCTCAGGGCCACCCTTTCCATCTGTGCAGAGACGCTGTGGCTCTCCTGGAAACTGGTTATTGATGCTTTCTGTCTTTCAGCTACTGTCTTTTATTTTATAGACCTTTTCTCTGTTCTAAACAGATGAGGTGTACCCAAAATACCATTGTCAAAAGTCCTGCCCCAGTAGGAAGTAGGATCTTTAAAGTGTAATACCTTCTGAGATCCTGGAGCCCATAAGCCTCCCCTGAGTTTTGTGCCTGACCTTTACAGATCTCTTTCTGAGCAGGTATTCAGAAGATGTGGTTTTTCATAGTCTCCAGTGTCAGTAGCAGCTGTGATTGCTGATGATTGTGATGAGGCCTAAAAATCATTTCTTTTGCTCTTCATTTTCGCATTCCTGAACAATGACAGGTCAGGAGGTGCTTTGGTTCTCTAGAGAGTAACCTCTGTAATGTGAGCTCAATTATTTGACAGGGTACTTCACACATCCCTAGAAAGTGGCCTGAGAGGGGGTGGAAAAAGTGACTCTAATAATTTCGGAGTCAGTTTGGTGAATCAGGTTCATTCATCCAGGGAGGACCTGCCCTTCAGGCAATGAATCTCCTGTATGATACTCCTGAATAACTACAGCACATGGATTGCAATAGAAGAGAGGAAAGCAAAGCCGACTTATTGATGTTGGGAACACAGCAAGAGCATCTTGACATGGTGCAACCTGGTTCCAAGTCAAGAATATCAGCCTTCTTAGGCTGCTGAATTTTTGCAAAGCACAATTTTTATTACTTCAAATTTTCTATAATCTTCCCCAGACCCAGATTTGGCCATAAATCTACAGGCTGGCTTTGGATTCTGGTGTCTCTGAAACATCTGAAAGATGTTTCAACGCCTCTTTCCTGGGACACATCCTTTTTCTGAGTGGTGTGAGGGGCTCTGGGTGCAGGGTTCTGCTCTGCTGGAAGGACTGGAATGCTTGGATACAACTGGAGAGCCCACCAAGTAGCTGAGCTTCTCTGAAGATGTGGGACATCTTGTCCCCACAGTGCAGTGCAGCTCACCAACAACTGAAGGACTGATCCAAGGCTGCCTCTGGCACTGGGCAAGGGAGTGTGAGAGAGGCTGCAGAACTGCAGGGGCCTGACTGCAAGGGTGGGGCACAGGAGCATGGACTCACACTGAATGCATTGAGCTTAACAATTCTGGGAACCCTTTTGGTTATAGCTGAATTATGTGGCAGACTGGTTGGGTGGAACACCTTGCAACTTTACAGGAGTTTTAGTGTGCCTGGGGTTTTTGTGTGCCTCCCTGGAGACCCACGGGGTATCTCTTGCAAAAGCATATTTCTAACACAACTAAGAGGTGTGTGGTGAGCTAAAAACTGTTTGCATAACCTTGATATGTCTGTGTGAGAATTAGTCTTTACATCTGGCAAATAAAATACTGAGTAAACTTTCTGCGACCAAAAGATGACATTAACACAAAATGAATTGTAATTAATCTTAGTTAACTGCTAATTACCTGTAAAATCTGATTAAAGGGAAAACTAAATTTGCCTGCAGTAATTAGTGTTTCAGTATGAAGTCTATGTCCATGTAAATATGTCTCGTTCTCTGTGTTAATTTATCACCACTATTATTTATGAGCTTTTTTTTTTTTAGCCTTCTGCAAAGGTTACAGAGAATGAAGGACAAAATTAGAATAATGGATCCTAGTTTATTAGCGCAGCAACAGAACAATTATTGTATAGACATCTTATAAACTCCAACATTATGATATTGTCAGAGAAATGTAGTGTTTCAAACATATTAGCATAGAAATAGGCCTGTTTCTTATTATTTCAAAGAGTTCTGCTTGCACTGCCTTGTCATTCAGCTGTCAGTAGAAAGGCGACAAACATTCAGTGAGAACTGACCCCAAGAAAGGACTGGCCATTCTGCTATTCATTGACAAACGGATTTTGAAATATTCACATAATGAACTCCCCAGAGCAAATGGACTTTAAAAGCTGGTGGGGCTTTGTAAAACAATATCAAATCACAGATGGACGTCCAGAGTGAATTTTCAGTGGGGATAGCAGGGAAGTATATACCCAGTTAGAATGTGATTGAAACGAGTAGGACACACAATTCTTCAGTCTGACAGGTAGCAAGTCTTTTCTCTGTCTTTTTAGCAGAAATACATTAACTACCTAGTCCTCCATCAAATTGTCTTAAGAATATTCCTGTGCCAGGAAAAGTTGGTAGGTATCACGTGCAACAGCAAAAAGAGCAATCTATGAAGTATTCCTTATAGAGAATTCACAAGCCTACACACTTCCACACAAGCTTTTACTCAAAACACCTCCCATGCTCATGATGGAGTCAGATATTTCTGCATCTACACTGAGGGGAAAATGCATGCAGCCTGTTTCAGCCACCACAGGATAACTCCCATCTTCAAATCATGCCAGTCTTATACGGATAAAACATGGGATTCAGATGTTTACAGAAAAGCTACTTGTAGCTTCCTCTTGAAATTGCTGTCCCATGAGAACAAGGGAGCAAAAGTTGATACAGGTTTTGTCATTCAAGTAGGAACTGGAAGGATATCAGAGCAACTTGCTGGATGTTCCCATGTTTCTCCTTGGATTAAGGGCATATGGATGTTCTCCTAGAAGATATGTACCATCATGCTCTGTTCATATGAAATTTAGTAAGAAAAATGTAAAAGTTGTCAGCAAGGTCTCCAAAGAAAAGCAGTTCTGAATTAGGCCTTTAACTGTCCTAATGTGCCCAAAATTTATTATATCAATAGTTAACTTCTAAATGATCTCGTGACACAAACTATTACATCATATGTGTGAACTGCTTTGAAAATTTGTAGTGACACATAAATCAAGGCAGAACAGAATCTTGTCCCATACATAGAAATTGGTAGATCATTTATGTCACTTAAGCGTGATGGTATCTTTGATTATTTATATGCAGTTTCATAATTTTCAAGATCTAACCATTTGTTACAGAGAAGCAAATTTCTTAGAAAGACAAATAGACAATATGCACACAAAACTACCAAAGAAACAAAGAAAAAAGAAACAGAAAAAATAGTCTGGTAAATCCTGGGGCCTGTAATTTCTAGCAAATGTTTTACTGTTGTAAGATTAATTGGACGATGCACGATAATCAGTATCTCACACATTGACTCCTCAGTGCTTTGTGCATTTCTTGACTGGGCCAACGTCCTCAAGGAAAGTTCACCTCTCTCCGAAACAACTGTAGAATCATGGAACCATGGAATCATTGAGGTTGAAAAGACCTTTAAGATCATCAAGTCCAACTGCCAGGTCCATCACTAAACCATGTTCCCTTGTGCCACATCCAGACATTTCTTTAACAATTCCAAGTATGGCAACTCTACAGCTTCCCTGGGCAGCCTATTCCAATGTCTGACCACTCTTCCAGTGAAAAACTTTTCCCAGTATCTCATCTAGACCTCCCTGGTGCAACTTGCAGCCATTTCCACTTTCCTGAGCATTTCTTCCTTGGGAGAAGAGACCAAGACCCCGCATGGCTACAGCCTCCTTTCAGGTGGTTGTAGAGAATGATAAGGTTCCTCTGAGCCTCCTTTTGTCCCGGTTGTTCCCCCCAGCTCCCTCAGCTCCTCCTCTATGCTCAAGACCCTTCCCCACCTCTGTTTCCCTTCTCTGGACACAGGCCAGCATCTCAATGTCTTTCTTGTAGTGAGAGGTCCTGTACTGAAAAAATATTAGCTAAGTTCGTATCTTTTTCTTTCCATTAATATTAATTTAGCCAAAAAAAAAGGGACTCAGTCTTACGAACTAATAACTTGACTACTCAGTTCTGTAATAGTATTAACACTGAGTTTGAAGATGGTCAGGTTGTGCATTTATGGGACTGTGTTATTCTATTCCTGTTGCCTTTGTCATTTCTTCATTTCTGTTCCATATTCAGTCATTCCATGAAATTCAAATAAAACTCTGCTTGTCTTTAAGCTGGGGTGATGCATCAGTTGTATTGCCTGAAACCGTAAAAGCAATTTCAACCAGAACCTTTTGCAATAGACTTAATATTGCAGTGCAAACTCTACTTACATGTACGAAACATTGCAAGGGCACTGAAAGAAATCTTTTGTGGCAGATTTTCAAGCTACTGTGCTTGTTCTCATTTTGGGATGAGAAGTCATCTCATTCATTTTATTGAAGGGAGCAGGAGGTGAGTTCAATATTCTTTAAATAAATATTCTGTTTGTTTAGGGTTTTTTCCCTTTTTTATTTTTTTATTTTTTCTTCTTCTCAGCTGTATTTCTCTGCAGTGATTTCCTCTGGTATTTGATCATATTTAAAATTCACTCATTTGATTGTATTTTTCAGAAACTGTTGCATTTGTAGCTCATATTCAGCGGATAGGAGCCCAAATTATTTTGGTCATTAGTTACCAAAGAAACTCTTCTTCTACTCTTCCCTTGTGTCTTATAGAGAAACAGTTGTAAAATTGCATTTCTGCTTTTCTTGCTCTATAGATAATAACTGGTAATTCTAAGAGGCTGAAACACTGACACTTCCTTTGGCAGTGCAGCTCAACAGAAAGGCCTACAGAGGTTTTTGGCTATTAAGAGGGCAGGGAGTGTGTCTCTGTTTCATTCCTGTAGAGCAGCTCAGTTGCTCTCTAGAAATCCATGAAGAATTTGTGAATTGATGCTTTCATGCCTGCTTGGTTTTGTTCCAGTACTGCTAATACAACCTAGATTCTCTGAAAATAGGAGTTATACAATAGTAGTTTACCACTTTGGGAAGTTTCAACTACTAGCAATTGTTTGTCCCTGATTACTTTTGTAGTGCAATCTGTGTACCAGTTCAAAACTTCCAGCCAAAATTGCCTAGAAACCAGAGATTCAAAAGAAGTGCAAAAAATCCATTACTTGCATAACACTTTTTTCTAGCTCTGTCTTGCAGGGCTTTTAATATATTTTTCTGAAACCCTCCAGTCTTCCAGGTGAGTTCATTTGGTAGGAAACTGTTCTACCCTGGAGTAACAAATACTTATTTTGTCAGATCTAATTCCAGCATACTTGAGTGGATGGGAGATGTAGGAAACTATTGTGCCAGAGTCCTGAACTGGACCATTGGCTTGCTGCAATCTGTCATGCCTGGCGTTGCACCCTTATAGCTTGAATTCCAACCTGATTCTGCTGTTATGGCAATTGAATGTATTAAAACCACTTAAAATACCCCAGGACATGAGGAAAACGTAGATAACCTCTATGAATAGTGACAGTTGCTTGCCCAGGAACCACTGAGCTTTTCACTTCTGATAGGAAGTCCTGACCACATCCTCCCTTTGGCTAACACCAAGAACTCTATCCGTTAATTTTGAAGCAGTCTTCCCTTCTTTTCCTGAATACTCAGTGTCACAATGATTTAAGAAATTCTTGCCCCAAGTTTTAGATAATGGGCGCCTTCACTAAGAAAACACAACCACCCCAATGAGCAGATGGTGCTTTCTGTCCAGCTCTGGGCTAGATCTGTGTCCTTCCCTATGCCCTGTCGCTGAACTTTAGTGTTTCGCACAGCAGGGTGATACTTTGAAATGTATTTGAGAGAGAAGATTTGTGAACCAGGATCTCCTACAGAATATTTTGCACCAGGGTGATACGTAGAAGTGGGCAAATGTACCTTTCACAGGGAAGTATATCTTGTAATGCCAATTTAATTGAAAAACAGCAAAACTGTCATTTATAGGTAAATGTTTTAATCTGAATATGGAAAAGCGTAGATTTGAGAAAAAGACAAACCTGCAGGGGTCTTTTTTTAGAATCTTGCAATAATCAGAAAAGGGAATTTATAGGATCAGGGGAAAAAATGTCTTTTGTCTCATGGGACAATGTGTACCTGAACATTTTTAGATGTTAAAAGGTAAAAGATGAGAAATGACTGAAACTGTTAAGTGAATTTTCCTATGGAAAATTTAGGGGCAGCTCCATGGTAATTGAATGGAGTGAAAAGTGATGGTTTTCTGATAATCATTACCAAAGAACTGGTCAAATCTCTAACCAGATTAAAAGATCTTTGGTTAGTAGGTACTTTCTAAGGGACTTTAACAGTGCTCTCTTTATGCAGTAAGCATGTGGGGGTTTTGGCACCGGGAAGTAGAGTCGGGTGCTTTTTTTCCTCACAGCGTTGAGATTTAGCTCTGATTACTGAGGCTGATTCTTCCTTTATGTACGAGACAAAAGCAGCCAAGGACTCCATCCTGTTAAAGCCAAACTGTGTTGGATGACTGGTGATTCTGTGTTGGAAATCAGCAATGGGCTACTGCTTGCTTTAGAAGGAAAAAAAATATCCTGATAACATCACTGATGGAAGGCTATCCCGTCTACATCTTTAAAATTCACAAGAAAAACAAAGGCAGAGTTAACTGCTGAATAAATCAACACAGGCTGAACTTCTCTCCAGCTAGGAGCTTATCTTCAAAGGAAAAATAGGAAAGAAAAGAATAAAAGAAATGAAAAAGAAAAAAAAAGAAAAAAACTGAGCAAGCAGGTAAGGATGATGTATGACAGGAGTGTAAAATGGAAGTTACAGAAAACAACAGACCGTTAGCAAGCTTTATATGCTTCTGGTGCAAGAAAACAGAGAAGATTAAATCCCTCAGCTTCAGAAGAAAAGAATAGAACAGTCTGCTCTGGGCTATTGCAACACCAGAAGGATGTGTGAGGGTCTCAGACAAGCTTGAATATCTTTTAATGCTCATTTCCAAGTGCCTTTTTGGCTCCTAATTCCTCTAGGCTTCTAATTTGCCTGTTACTTTGTCTCAGCCTGAGGGCTAATTATGTGCTTGAAGAATCTAATAGAAAATAAACGGCGTAGAAAGGCAACCCAGCAAGATGTGTGGAACCAATGCTGAAGGCAGAAGTAACAAGTGTCTTCACAAAATCTGAGGGGGAGAAGGTGAAAGCAAGTAGCCCTTGCAGCAGCAGCCTGCTTCAGTGTGTGCCAGCTGGTGCCCTTCCTCCTCCTGCTCCCCACAGGAGGCTCAGCCCTGAAGGACGGATGCTGGTCTTCACTGCTGGAGGTTTCTGGAAGTTTATTCAGTGTAAACTGTTCCTCTCAGCTGTCCTAAGTCTCTAAAGGAGGGATAATCAAGGACAAGTCAGGGTGAGTGATAGGATAACTCAGATCATATCCCATAGTGGATGTTGTATTAACAGGCTAGTGCATATAAACTGACCTGAGCTAGGTTTCCCTTCCCTTTAAAGCACATAGATAATATTAAAAATTGAGCATATTTAACTGAAGTTAATAATTTTGGGCCAGATTCTCAGTGAGAGACAAACAGCTCTGACTTCCTGTGGAGATGCTGAGCTGTCAGAGCTGACAGACACACTCAGAAGGGACAGCAGGTTTTTTCTGTGTACTGCCTCACACTTCTGGTCGAGCTGGGATTGGCAGGATTATCATATTGCCTAGGGGAATTAGGCAACTTTGTTAACTCCCTAATTTCTTTTTTGGTGTTTTGGAAATACCAGGTATAATTAGTGTGTTTTCTCCTAATGTGGTCTGCATGCAGTTTTCTTTTCCCACACTGCCCAGGTGAACGTCCAAGGTATGGCAATGCCAGAGGGTCATCGGTCTGCTCCTGCCCCTTCGTGTTCCAAAGCCTGTCACATCCATAGGGCTATGCAAACAATGACTTTTTCTCTCTACAGCAGCTCCAAAGCAAAAAATGAAAAATGGTTCTTTCCCAAGAGCTGGGGAAAAGTTAATAGCTTTGAACCAAATGAAAAAGGTTGCTGTCTGTCTTGGTTTGTGTTGAGTGTACCTTTGAAAAGAGACTGGAGCGAACTCATTTTGAAAACATCACAAGTCAAAAAAATCAACTTTATATTAATCAAATACTTTGGCAGAAACCTTTTGTCAGAATGCTTTTTGTTGTTGCTCTTATTAATGTAGTGGTTTGTCTCTGAAGCTTTGGCTGGCTCTAGCTCTGCTATGCCCCTGGCCCTTGGGACTGGAGTTCTGGCCCACTTAAGGCAATGTCAAAGCTGCTTTGCAGTCTCAGTCCTTCACTGAGAGCCCACAAGGGCTTGTCCGTGCCTTCACCAGTGCAGGAGGCTAGGAAAAGCTGCCTTATTTATTTTCCCACCACAGCTTGCAATTAAAAGATATTTAGGTTGTTTGTCACAAGCAAAGGTGTCCTGCTGTCCTCCATGTCATTATTCCAGCTGCAGCTTCATAAACTGATGTTCTGGCTCAGAAAAAGAATTTATTTGGAGTCAGATATCTGAGATTAAAGCTAAAATGCTGTTTGACTGCTTTTGTGTGGTGTCATGAATATAGATCAGCTGAAACCCTCCATGTATCTGTCTAATCATATACCTGCTTCTTGAATCAATAAAGTTAAGCACATGGAAATCTATTTGAAATACAAATCCAGACAAAAGGCACTTGCTTTCTTTAATCTTGGACCAATACTCGGCTATTTCATTAATATATTATCACTGAAAGGTAACTGGGTTTGTCAGAGTTGAAGTAAGATTAAATGAATCAGCTATTGTAGTTCATCTGTTAAATCACAGCACTTTGCTCTGGGTTTGTAAAATACTCTCCAGACTAATGAAGTAGGGTCAATCACATGCATTTTCGCTGCAACCAAATTGTCATTAATTGTGTCATCAACTGTATGGATAGGTCAATAAATGTTGCCACTGCACACTGACTACTGCAGTGCCAGAAGATGAGCCATTTTCTCATGCTGTGGTGCAGGTTTAGACTCTGCACGGATCAGTGTCTGATTTCTGCAATGTAGGAGCTCCCAACATAGCTCGAGGTTTCCTGCAGGAATATCCCTGGCTATGTCACCTGCAAGTGCCCCATGGCTGGAGTGGCTGACAGCCACGGGCAGCTGGTATTTAGTACCGTGGGAGGTGTGGGAATCACTCAATTCCCACAGATCCCTTTGTAGCTTCAGTGCATTGAGCAACTTCAGAAGAAGCATTCATTATTCACAGTTGTGCTGTTTCAGTTTGCAGCTCGCTGGCAGAGGAGAAACATTTGTGATAAGTAATGCAAGCAATGTGTTGGGTGGCTGCTGCAGTGATTGCATCAGGGCACACACACTGGGTGTTTCATTTGCTAATAAAAATCACTCAGGAATGGGAGGGAGGGAGGGGCTGTGCTGGCTGGTAGTGTCACACACCCTGGTGGAGGTGTCCAGGGACGTCAGGCTGTGCAGATCCCTCTGCTCTGACACACACCCCAGACACTCTGCAGAGGGGCTTTAACCAGGCTGGACCCCACAAACAGTGACCTTGGGAGGGATTTCAAAAGGGCAAGTGGGGGCGGGGGGTGAAAAGGAGAGAAGGAAGGAGCTGCTCCATCTCAAAGGAGGTGGGGTAGGAGTGACCTGTATAAAAGGCTTGGGTAAACAAGATATCACAGATTTTTTTTTTTTTCTGTATTGCAGCTCTTTTTTCTTTTTAAATTCAGATTATATATTTGTTTCTTTTGTTAAGATTCAATAATCTTTGACCAATCTGATCACTTCTACTCACCCTGGGTTTCAGTCTCCAGAGAGAAAAGTGTCACCACCAAAAGCGGCAGGGCTCTGGGTATGAGTGCTACTGGTGCAGAACCTGCTGTGAAATGTCTTCAGTAGAGGGGGAATAAGTGGATCTTTTGCTGCAGAGCAGAAGTGGGGAAAGTCTCATCAACTCTGAGAATCCACAGGGGACCAAAGTCACATTGCACTTTTGTGGATATCTGTGGAAGAAATATTTCTGTCTAGCAAGGAGGCTCAAATCTGTGATATGTTTGGGTATTTTTGTTTGCTTATGTGGGGGTTATTGGCTTTTTGTTTCTTGGTTCCTTTTAAAATATGCTCTTTATTCCTGTTTTGTGTGGGTGAAAACCCAAAAACTGAGCCAGTTCTTGGTAAAAAGAAACAGCTTCTAAGCAAACTGCAGAGATGAGAGCATTTTCCATTCTCCCACTTCCCCAAGGAATGTGTTAACCATTCAGCAGTTAGCTGCTCTGGGCTGGATTTCTCTCAGCTTTATTGTTGCAGCTGCATAAACAATTAAATATTAATTGGACTAGGAAAACAGATTGGCCATGTGCAGAATAAAGACGTTCACCTGGGACATGGGTGGCCAAGTTCAGCTCCCAACTCTGAAACTGGTAAATTTTTCTGACCTACTTCTGAGTTGCTGGTCTCAGTCACCTGAATATGTTTACCTGTCTTTGTTGCTCATGCTCATGGTGTCTGTCATGTTCAGACCATTCTAAGCACAAAACACCTTTTATAAAGATTTCATCAAAATTAGCACATTCCCACCAGAAGTGTTACTTTCTGGGACTGGATTGTGGCAGACTCAACACTTCGGTTTCAAAAAATTTGACGGGCTCCAAAGTATTAGAAATATTTATTTAAACAAACCTTCTGCCACAGTTTTTTCTTTTTTTTTTTTTTTCCCAGATGAACCTTGGAAGATGAAGCATGAAAAATATGTGCCTGTTAACTTATTCTGTCCCTTTTACTGGGAGGATAAATATTGTGTTACCTATTGCAAGTTGTGAGAAGTTTTCTTAGCACAACGCATAGCATGTGCTATTTCTCTGCCCACATATGGTAGTTTCTGGATATTCAAATACTGCACTTATTGCCTCCAAAGTGCTCACAATCCCCTGTATTTTAACAGCACATGTAATGCAAAAAAAATAAGGCCAAAGTGAGGAATTTAGTGTGACAAAGATGTCATACCTGATTCAAAAAACAAGCAGAGACTAGGTGTCAAAAATGACCCCAGAGATGGTTCTACATTATGGATATATACAGAATGGAAGAAAGTTCCAGTTTTTGCCTTTTTGAGTATTTTTCATGTACCAAAACACTATTATGACATAATTTCCATGTATATTCAGGCTATCCTGTACTTTGCATTCTCAGTGGAGTGGAAACTGCATCAAGAATATTGTTCAAAGAGGGCTCTTAGCTAATATAATTATTTTTAGGTTGTTTTGTTCAGCTTTGAATTTGCTCTCTTTTGGTCTCAGAAAGGTTAATTATCAAATGTCCTCTACTTGCTTCTCTCAAAAGTTCTGTAACTGAGATTATACACTAGCTACTGGACAAAATTTAGCAATGATGCTCTGTATTGAGTCAGAATGTTCTGAAAACCAATATTAATTGTTCTCTGTACCCTGTGAATCTCCTTTGAAGTTGGCAGGGCTGGTGTGAGAAGAAAATCATTTGACTACTGCTTTTGCTGCCTGCTGCAGCTCATGTTAAAATTTTAAAATGGGTAAGGCACAATGGGATTTCTCTGGAGATCTCAGTTGTCAAAAGGGCATAAGTTTCCCAGTGATTCCCTGAGAAGAGCTTGGGTTCTTGTTGTCATCATTTTTAACACTGTTATAACAAGTGTGCTCTCTATTTGTCAGTAGTGCAACAGCTTAGTGTGCTGTTAAATTCAGCTGGGTAACAACACTTGACAAAAATTGCTATCCAGTGAGGCAAATAGATAAAATATGTGGAGTTTCTTGTTTTGTTTTATTTTTCTTTCTTATTAAAAGAAATTATTAAAAGCCAAATCATACAGACTTTTCTTTGACTTGTTTTAATCAGTAAATCTGCAGTAGCACATGTATTACAGGGGAATGTTATGGGAGGATGAAAATAATCATAAAAGGCTTTGCGACATGCAATTAGGAATTTTAGGGGAAGGGAAAATGTATTTCTTAATGCAGTCTGGGTTCAAAGTTGCTCCCGAAATCCAGCTCCGGGTTTTGTCACGGCAGATACAGTAAAGGGCAAGGAGGCAAGCTGTATTAATCAGGGTTCTGTTCTGATTTTGTCATTTCTCACGGTCTTCTGCTGTAGAAGAGTGTGACTTTGCCACCAGCACAATGTTAAGGACAAAGCCTCCAAGATCTGCAAGTCATTCCACTGCACACTTCTATTTCCCTTGTCCAGCTTGTGCTATGGGCAGTGCATTACAGCTCCTGGAGGGCTCCTGAGAAACCCAGCTGCTGGGGCAGTGACCAGAGCAGGGATCAGAGGAAATGCCTCCTCCTGAGAGCGGAGTGGAGCAATGTCCCTTGGACCACACTCAGCACACTAGTAGATTGCAGCAACACTGCAGGGAACTGATATCCTTGCATGCAATGTTCCGTTTTTACATATTTTTGCCCCTCCAAAGAAAGCCCCGCTGCCAGGACAGTGTTCACTGGTGTTTGTCTTGAGATACCAACATGTGCTTACTGTACAGGTCAGGTAAAGCATCAGAGAGGGTTTAATCGTTGCAGAGACGTTGGCCTCAGGCGTTTATAAATCACAGACAGGGACACCTTCCAATAAAGCAGGCTGCTCAGAGCTCCATCCAACCTGGCCTTGAACACTTCCAGGGATTGGACATCCACAGCTTCTCTGGGCAATCTGTGCCAATGCCTCATGATTTGAGTTCTCAAGAAATTACTGTTTGCCCTGGAAATCTGGAAATTTAAACAGTTTTGCTGTCTTGAATTACTGCTTGGCTTTCTGAATCTCTAAGGGATCACTCAAATCATGTTAATAAACTCTCTGGACCATAAAAGCCTTTTTTTTTTTCCCTAAGAAGAAATATTTTTTATTCATCACAAGGCTAAAGAAAGCAGAGTTTCCCAATACTGGTGAGTAAATCTGCATGCTCACAGCTCTTATTAAGCAAAATAAGAGTTGTGGGAATTGGAAGACTCTGTAAAGGAAGTTTCAAGTCATTAAATCATTCTGATATCTCTATGAGGGCCTGCATTTTCTAACTATTTTATTTACAGCTTTCTGGCCCTTTTACATATCACAAGTTTTCACATGTTGCTTGTTATCACACCAAACCAAGAAACCTGTGCCTCTGGCTGGGCACTGGACCCCTAAAACTGCTGCTGGGGTAGAAGTGAAAAGCAGAATTTTCCAGCATGTCCTGATTCCCATTTTACTGCGCATCTCCCTTGGGATGGGAAAGTCATTCTGCTGAGGGAGAGACAGATAAACACTTTTTTGGAAAGTGATTTAAAAAATACATCTGTAGCCTGTTTGGATTGAACATCACAAGGAATTGAAGGTGTGCAAAGCAGCTCTTCACTGCTAGATAAAGATTTAACCTCCCTAGCAGTTGGTGGTTTTGCAGCATGGGCTGTGTTTGTGAGCTCTGAGCCAAGGATGCTCCCTCTGGTCCTGTGTCTGCCTGACTGGTAATTGGGGAAACCTTTGAAGTGTGAGCAGGATTTCTGATGATTTGGGCTCATTAACAGACAAGAGGGTGGCAGGATTGGTGACAATCTGCTTTTCTAGGAGACTTTCTGCCCTAGCTGGCATGCAAAATGTGCACTTTATCGCAAATCCAGGAGGTTTTCTATCTCCACAGAGGTGAGGGAGTCTGTGTCTGGTGGCTGGGACACTGGCTGGAGACCTGGGTGCTGTGCTGGGGGGCCCTGGAGGGATGACAGCTTTCACTGGACCCAGTGGGACTATGATTTTTTTCTTGTTGGTCTCTGTACCTTGATCCTCCCTCAAGAAAAGTAAGCCCAGGAGTACCTCAGCATTCCACGGGCAGGCAATTCCTTACTGTTTGCCTTAAGTGAAGCTGGTACAGTTCAGTCTGACTCATGATTTAAAAATCAAATCAGACACTAAATCAAATAAATGAAGCAGTGAAACTTTGCTTTCTTTTGTCATGAATTGCTACTATAAAGCACTCCTAGAAGCAAGGAACCCTTCCACTGATCAGTGTTAGTTACCAGGGGTAAACAAGGATTTAGCCCTTGCATTTCACACAGTCTGACAGGGCTGAACTGACACAAACTGGTTTGTTCCACCACTTCAGAAGACAGATGAAGTAGAAAATTAATTATAATATTGATTCCAGATTAGCCAAGTTAAATTAAATGGTTTATTCAATACCAGGTGATTTTTAAAATGTATTATCCAGTGCATTATTTACTATCTCCACTTGAACAAAAAGACCCAAATATTTTATGCCATTCAAGAAATGGGTTCTGAGCTATAGCTCTACAGGCTAGATGAGTAGATTTAGTGCACTCCTGGAGATATTCGCTCTACCGAGAACGTACAAATGACCTTAGGAGGGCAGAGAGAGGACCCAACTAGTCAAGTGCCTTGTCTCAGGCAGTGGTCACTCATAGATAGTTGTAGAAGAGTATAAAAAAGGGCAAATGCACAACTGTATTTTCTCAAAACAAATTTTCCTGGTTTCCAGCTATAGATGGACAAGGGCTTGCACCATTAAATATCACTTTCTCTAGATGTAACCGCATGTTCTGTCACTGAAATCAGTGGTATTGCAATGGATTTGCACTGCTGAAAAAAACATAAGGTACAGCTTCTAGCTTCCCACCTGGGGAATGTCTTTGAGTCCCTCACCGAAGAAATAAACAGGAAAAGGTGATTTTATTGCATTATCCCTCAATAAGACCAAATGGACACCTTTAACAGGAGTCAGACTACAGTAAAAGCCAGGAGTGTAGAAGTATGTCAGTGATAAGAATCACACACCAAGATTATGAAGATCAATTACACAGTGGTTTGCTGTTTCTTTGACTCTGAAGATTTCTCTAGAGAATTTGAGGTTTAGATATAAAATATTTCTGGCTGATAGAGCTGTTCATTTGGTTGCTATATCTTGCTGATGTTTTCCCCTAAACTGATACATTTAAAAGACATCTGAGGTTTGTGTCCTGCAGTCCTATCATCTCTGACATTCCTTAAGCAGCAGAAAATGAAAGGAGATTAGTATCTCTGAGCTGAAGAGACTTGGCTTGACATTACCATTTCCAGGGGTAGCCAGCATCTCTCGATTGTCACTATAGCCATGCGGATCCCATGATCCAAAATCTTGTTTTTGTCACTGATGAGTCAATAGCCCAGTGCTCAGATGTGTTCACGAGGATGGAGAAGCAATAAGAGGTTGTGTTCTCAGCAGTCCCTGTGTGGCCTGTTTCTCATCAGTTCCCCAGTGCTTGTGTTCCTGACCCATGTCACTAAAATCCTGACCACACACTGCTACTACAAAGGCTGCAACCTTCCTGCCACTTTCAGGATGTTCTGTAGCCACCAAAATAGCCACAAGTCTCCTGTGAGATTTGGAGTGTGGCAGACCTGGGGTTCATTTGTCTCCCTCTGGCACAACATGAGTGGAGGAGGAGGCTTAGCTGGGTTGTGAGCTGCAGTTTTTATCACAGGTCTTCACAATATTTGGCATTTCTCCTTGTGTCCCGGAAGACAAGTGTCTACATGAAGACCTCAACTTAGAGCAATCAAGCAGGTGAACAAAAAATCCCTTGAAATGGATGTGTTGGAAGGATCAAATCCAGAAAGCTAATGATAAATTTTAGATTCTCTGTTTGAAATTTTCTGTGGATTTGCAAGTAATATAATTTAGTTTGCGTTTGAGTCTGATTGATGATCTTTAATCATGGAAAAGTTGGCAGAGCTCAGTTAGCAAAAAAAGTTGAGAATGGTTCTTGTCTATCTCTCTTGGACATGATATTGACATTTGAGTTTCCTGTGCAGAGCAAAGTTCAGTGAATGATATGTGCAAGTCAGAGCCCTGGTTTGCAGCCTATTTTCCTTTGATATGGGAGAACTTCCTAAGAGGAAAGTGTCAAAGGTGTGCTCACAGAGGGTTTATGTGCAGCAAGGAAAGGAAAATACCTGCAGTCATACAAGGCAGCTGTGTCATGGGAAAAAGGCAGAATCCTTGAGCATAGCAGAGCTTTACCCCTACCTGTATTTTCCTATTTTCTTAGCTGCTTTCTGGGTGAAATCCCAGCCAAATCTCTGTGGTGGTGGATCA
Source organism: Donacobius atricapilla (assembly GCA_013397315.1). Lineage (NCBI taxonomy): Eukaryota > Metazoa > Chordata > Aves > Passeriformes > Mimidae > Donacobius > Donacobius atricapilla. The sequence goes on along the minus strand of WBMY01008032.1, from coordinate 466,688 downwards.
GTGGGAATGCTCTGTGCATACTCATTAGACTTCAAAATCCTCATGCATAAAGAGGAGCTCACAGTCAGGGCAAGTGACAGTGTTCAACCCTCTGCATTCCTATTGAATCTCTTTTATGTCCAGTGCTAAGGATTGCCACACTTTAAGTTGTAGTTTGGTTGTGCGGTTTGGGTTTGGTTTTTTTTTCTCCTCTTAGCATGTGTTTTCCCACTTGGGAAGTGGTGTGCTGTTTGGTAGATGTTAAGCAATTAATAAACTGGCATATTTTGCATCCTATTATGTGGAAAGAATGACAGAGCTCCTCTTGTATGTGCAGATAAAGGCAGCAACATTTAATTCCCTCTGCACTGCTGAAACCTGTCTGGTCTGTGCTAGACTTGCACCGTGCTGCTGCAGGATTGGGGTTTTTTAATGCCAAATATATTAGAATATCTTTCACTGTGGGCTATTTTAAAGGACTTTTTGTTTCATTATTCAAAGCTGTCAGGAAATGATTTTTACATAATTTATCTTACCCTTCTTTCTTGAATTAGTAATCCTATATGGCGAGTCAGTTTTGTCATTGGCTTGGGACACAAAAGATTTGATTTCAACCTCTGCTGCCAAATATGTCATATGACTTTGGGTGCTGAGTGCTTGTAAGAACCTTTTGCTGTAAACAGGTCACAGGCAATATAGATTGATCTAGCACCTTGGTTACTGTGCAAAATTTGTGTTTGAAATTTATGTGACATTTATTTAGAGAATTTTAGGGGAAGAACCCACAACCAAATAATCCTAATCCTGTAGTCATTAATTTAGGGCCACGTATCTTTCACAGAACCCTCTACAGAGCAATTTTCAAGTCTGGATTGAGAGCCCTTGCGTGGGTCTCAATGCAGGCATGGCCAGATCCTCCTCTGGAATCATCTGCCCAGGACTTCTGCTGCACAGTTTACCAAATAATCAGGGAACCATATGCTGTATTTCATAACTAAATTGAAACACCCTTGATTTCCACCAATAAGAGTAGTAGGAATAATTTTGTATTTTGCATTTAATTAGGAAAAACAAGTAGAGAGTGTGTCATTTTCTTTTGTATGACAATTAGAAGTGTGCCAAAAAATTCAGTCTGGAATTTATGTGCAGCTATCTTTTGCAATTAGTCATCGTATTTACTGCCAAATAAATGTGGTTTTTTTAGCAGAATTTCTGTGAAACTGCAATTACAACTAGGGACTGAGTAGATTAATCCCATCTGCATGTTTTGTATGGATCTTCCCACAGACACTCTGCATGGCTCTATACTCTATTCATGGCTTACTTACTGAATCCAGTAAAACTGGGAGAAGGAAATTCTCTACTCTCTTCAAATAAAAAACAGAATTATTATAACATAACTTTAATCACAAAAAAAAAAAAATCCATTTTCCTATGCCACCTACTGTCATGGCAATTTGAGCAGGCAGAATGCATCATTTTCCTTTAAGGAGAATATTAGTTGGAGTTCAGGACCTAATCCTTCAGACCTTTCTCCCTTTGCTAAAGACAGAGTCATTTAGAAGAGAAAGGACTAAAGGATCAGACCATGACACAGAGAAGAGCTGAAGTATTGCATGAGGTGAAAGAGGTAATAAATCATGTCAGGATTAACTTCTTGGTTTTCATTTTTTTTTTGAGACAGTATGTGCTTCCAGAGACTCCTCTCTTTTAAAACAAGGATTGTCCAGAGGTTTCTTTCTTGAGAACTAATTGGGATTATTTGTTGTAGGAGTTGTTGGGTGATAAATTCAGATGATGCTTTGCAAACGTCAAGAATCATGTTTTGCACTTGTATACAATGCACAAAACCTTGCCAGATATAAATAACACTGTGCACTGGTGAGGTCTTTGTGCAGGAGGAAAAATGCCTCCCAGGCATATTCATAAACGCCCATACTGCAGCACACACTGAATAAAGGAGTTGGTAGCAGGGCTGGACAGAGAACTGAGCACGGCCCTTACTGCTCCCCTTGGCTGCTCCTCGGCACTTTTTTGGCTCGTGGGAGTCAGTGGTCTCCCAGGAAAAGACAGGAACAGTTTGGGGCACACGGGGGCTGTGACACTTTCAGAAATGACCATCATGTTTTGGCCTCTGAAACAGAGAGTAAGTTCTGGCCTCTTTTACTGAACCAAATGTAGTTTTTCAGTGTTGTTTACAGAGTCATGTGTTGGTCCCGTTTTTCATAAGAAAAGACTTCTCAATAGACTCAGAGAAGAGTTGTTTCAAACTAAGGATCATGAAGTCAGCTTGACATATTCATTATTACTAATAGTAAATCTGTTAATTGTGGTCATCTTTAAGTTCTTTGTTGAGTTACTTTTTGAAAGCAAAAGATATCTGAAGGAAATATCTTCTGAAATGTTTCACTGAACCTACCCAGTCAGAAGGCCCTGTTCACATTTGCAGGATGATATTTCTCCAAATATTGCTTTTTTAACATGTCTCAGGGAGTTAAACTGTACCCGTATGGTGATTACAGCCATTTGCTGGACCATCTGTCTTTCAGGACTATCAGAAAGTCTAGATGAATGATACTGTAATTTGGAACAAGGTATTTCATTCCCTTGAATTTACTAATGTCAGACAATATATAGCTCAGTTCTATTTCTGGCGATGATGATCTAATTGCCTCAGCCAGACTGTGTCACCTCACTGGGAGTATAGATTTGTGTGGTGGCTGCTCACTCATGGGGAGACCTAGAAGGGGACATGCCTGAATAACCAATCGTATGATTGTACAAATGGTGTCTTCAAAATGAAGTGGGTCATGAGTATGATCCATTGATTTCCTTCTCTCTGAGCAACGAGCACAGGTCCATGTGCAGGGGGCAGTGCCCCCCACTATGAGGCACGAGTTGTGTGGAGGCACCACAGGACAGTCACAGAAAACCTGAGGCTGGAGGTTCTTGTGCAGAAAGGTGGCCAAACCCCCTCCAAGCAGGGCTGGATTGCAATTCCACGATGTTACTCATGCGCCTTGTGCAGTGCAGCTGTGAAACTCTTCAAGGGTGGGGAGATAGCCTCTCTAGCCCTTGTTGCAAAGATTTACTACTCCTATTATGATGATTTTTTCATGTCTTATCATAATTTCCCATGTTACAGCTCTTAGCCTTTGCTCTTGGACTTTGTTGTCCATGAGAGAACTACCAAGAAATCTTTCTCTGTTTGACAAAGGTCTATAAAAGCAAAGAAAAGAAGACTCAGGAGCTTGAGAGACAATCCCATTCATTTGCAGTGTTCACTTAAAAGTTGTCTGTGCCTGGATTAGCAGAATCAGGCTGCATGCAAGGATTAAGTGTCCCTTACACACACAGGTATCCTTGCACAGTCTTCAATGCTCTCCCCAGGCTGTTTTTTCACTGGATCCTCTATCCTATTCATTCTCCAATCTTGATGACTTCAGAGATTGAGCAGAGCTTACCTAGTGAAGTTTTCTTCAAGACTGGTTGCAGAAGGTGAGACTGACATAGTGAATTTTGGATCAGTCACCTCGGACTGGAGGTAAATTTGGACATTCATCTGTCTAGCCTTAATTATACAATTGTAAAACAAGGATAATAATTCTTACTTCCTTAAAAAGAGTTGCTGGGAAGACCAATTCCCTAAAGGACTGCAAGAGTCAGGAGAGGTGGTGTCCAGGCAGGCTGGTGACAGAGCCATGCACAGTCCTTCCAGGCAGGAATGGGAGCTTGAAGCGGTGCTGGAGGGCTGAGCTTTGTCCTGGAGGATGCTGCAGAGGATGTGCAAATCCACCATGTGAACAGTGGGAGAGCCCAGACTTCACAAAGTACACAGACCTCGTCTGAGGGTGAAGAAATGCTAATGGAAAACTTCCAAGGGAGTTAATAACCTTTAAATGTAATGAGATTTGCGTGGTGAGTTATGAAAAGAGGAGATATATACAAATAGAATTAAAATAACCAATGAAATAGTAGCATCGAGCATGCCGGCAGTGTGAAACAAAGTTTGTGAAATAAAAGAGATACAGTTTTAGGCAAGGATACACTAAACCCAGGGCATGGTAGTGTATCCAAATGCTTACAACCTGAAGAGGCCGTGTAAGTCTTTCTCTAATTCCCGAGACCTGACTTTGCAACCTGGGTCATTTAGTATGTTTTCTTTTAAGCATTTAACGGTGTTAGTATTAAAGCATCCAAACACGGACAAGCATTCTTGCGGGCCAAATATATTAGCATTCATCTGTAACAATCCTGCTGCATATTCAGATTATTTGTGCGGTGCTTTGGAGAATCAGCTGGTAATGGGTATTTTGCTGGGCATGTGGAGATGTGTGATTTGTGGTGAAGGACAGACCAGCCGTGGATCTGAGCAGATGGTGGTCATTACTTGTGCCAACATGTGACTGCATTTAATTACAACAGAAGTGCTGAGGCAGATTATTTCGCTGGGCTCTTCACATATATCTTCCTAGCAAAGTGAGTAAGTGTTCAGGGAAGCATTGCATTTCGAGGGTCAGAACTGAAACAGTTTCACTGCTATATGACACAGTGTCTAATATTCAGAAATTCCTATTCTAATATACGTTTGCAGATAGTTCTGCCACTTGAGAGCAACAGAATATCTTCTTCTCAATGTGAAGTGACCACTTAATGCAATTCAATTTGATGGAAGCTACATTTTTCCTTGAGTTCATGAAGCAATAGAGTAAACTGGCTGCTCATAATAAATATGTCTGCACACCTTAAAACACAAATGCAGTTTGCCATTTTGAACCGCATTATATGGAACTATCTGTAATGCAATATGATTTCATCTTGGGAGCCTCACTGTTTTATGTTTATATGCTCTCACTAAGTCATATTTTCAATTTTTATGGGTCATTTTATTATTGTTTTGCTAATGACACTTAAACCTCTTTGTTTCTCCCTCATAATGCATCTTCAGTGGCAGATAAGTGTGGTCTCTTGGCTGTGAGTTTGCGGCTGTGGAATAATTTTTAACAATTAAGCATGTTATTGATTAAACTGTTCCTTCTGTTCCGTGATTCATGTCACCAGACAGTGCACAGGGAGCAAAGAAACAGCTGCAAGGAGAACAAAGTGTAGAAAATGAGGGCTGTGTTGGATTCTTCCTCATCAACCCCAGCTTTCACAGCCAACTCTCAGCCTCAACAGCATCCTGTAGCCAGCAGCCCATGGTGAAATGCTCCAGTAGAAAACCATGTGCCCCCTGCAGAATTAGCACATAAAGTGAGTGTACTGGAAGCAGTACTGACATTTCCTATGTGCTTGGAGGTATGGACTGGAAAAGGGGCAAAAAGTTACAGGCTTAGCAGTCTCTGACACTGCATGGCCTTGCCTGCCTCATGTCTGGGGAACAGGTTTGCAAAGCAGCTTTGTTTGGGATTTAGGGACTGCTTTGTACTTAGAGAAGGTACAGTCAGCATTCCTGGAAGTGTTCAAAAAATGAGTAGACGTGATACTTCACCACATGGTTTAGTGAGGATGGTGGTGTTTGGGTGGAGGTTGGACTTGATGGTCTTAAAGATCTTTTCCAACCTTGATGATTCTATGATTCTAAAGGCCTTTCTAGTTATTTCAGAGATTCATCTGTCTGCCTTTATTCTAGGTCCCATGCTGTCTCCATTGTGTCTTGTAGCTTGGATTTCCATGGGCCAGCACATAATTTTAATATCAAGAGAATTATGGTGAAACCATCTGAAAGCATTTGTTCCTTTATGAACGTAAAAATCTGTGAAAATAAAGTCCTTTCTTTGGTAATAAAATCTTTTGCTTGTAGCCATATGGCTGATTTTCCTGCCCACAGCTGCTGGATCATTTCCTTAACCTGGCTCCCTACCCAAGGCCAGGCTGGGGGAAGGCATGTTCTCCTGCTGAGGAGGAGCTAGAGGCAACACAAAGTCTTGCAATTTATTCTTTGATGCTTTGCATGCAACTGACCTCCACTTAAGCATTTTGTACTGTATAAATATTTCAAGTGAGCCATGAATCAAGATTAATGTGTTAGGTGACTACCAAATCATTAGCAGTGCAGGATGTAATAAAGTTGATGCTGGGGTTTTATTAAACAGGGCGTGTTGGTCATTAAGGCAAAGTGATGGTCTTGTGTAAATGCGAGAGCAAAACCAAATTTCCTCTGGGTGTTTCATCTTGAGCAGGCAGTAATGGTAGGAATGCTGAAGTAGCAGGGGAGGAAGTCAGGCATGGCTAAAATGGCTTTAGTGACTGAATTCTGATTAACAGATTTTCTGCATCTCTTCTCACAAGGAAGATGATGCCATACCTTATTTTCTGTCAGGCCTCAAAACCATAATATGGTTAGTGCTAGGAGAGCTGATTTGTCAGAGTCAAAACCAGACACTGAAAAGAACACAGAGCTGGGGAGCAAGGCAAAACTCAAGGTTTGCAGCAAGTACACAAATGTCTAGTCTTCTCCTTTTTTTGGTAGTAACAGAATAAGAACAGTCAACAAAACATTTATAATTTATTGTCAAAATAGACTTTTAGAGAACAAATAGGAAAAACCACAGAATCTACTAATTCTTTTTGTGCTTTGGGATTTCCCTAGTTCATTATCATCATCCGCTTAATTTATTTCTTTTGTTTGTGCCCCCACATAGTCTGAGTTTGTGTTATCAACTAGATTTAAAAAAAAAAAAAAAAAGCCACACTTGCAAAGAATTACTTGGCTAAGAGCTGAAAAGTTCACATTGCTGGCATTTTCCTTTGTGTGCATTCCTGTGAATTCCAACAACACCAGCCTGTTTAAGGGATGGAGCCAGGATTTGTATGCAAGCAGGAATTCCTGCCCTTGCCCCTGTGTCCTTACAGGGAGGGCTGGCACTGCTGTCCCACCTCGTGGTGGGCTGGGGTTGGTCACCCAGGGATCAGGGGGGTGGAATGACCTTCACCAGCACTCACTTGTTATCTCTGCTGTCAGCAGCTTCCTCCCCCCTTCTCCTGCTGAAACTCAAGCTTTCTGTGACTTTTAGGCCATCACTATTGATTTCATAACTATTTTGAGCTCCTGATGATATTTTTTTTTACTTTTTTGCAAATTAATTGCTTGAGGTATTTGTGTTGATTGTCCTGCTTATTTCCATTGTAGTCGTGTTCAATCTTGTTTGTTTGTATCTCAAATAGCACCTTTACCACTCCTGCTCTTATGTTTTCTGATGAAAAATACTGCTTTTATCATCTTTACATCCCCTTTAGCATTTAATTCATCACTGGCTTTTCTTACCCCTTCACAAAAATGTGTTTCAGGGATCCGTTCAAATGATGGATCTCACACATCCCTGGCTGCAGTGATTCTTTAGCCAGGATGAGAGCTTTCTTTGTTTGATATTTTTTTTCCCCTTTTTCATTTAAAAACAAATTCTGAAGATTCAAGGTTTTTATCTGCTACTTGCTAGGGGAAGCATTTTTTTTCCATCGGTTTCTCACCTCCAGCATTCTTCTTGAAATATCATCCACCCTCTTCTTCAGATTGTTTCCTTCTTTGCAGTCTGGAACCTTTATAAATACAGGAATTACAAGTGAAATGTCAACGTAACATTTTCTGATAGCTAAATTTTGCAAACCAGAATTTTATAGTTTTTCGGGAAAAAAAAAAACCAAACAAGCCCATGATGACTTTAGAAACTGATAGAGAGGATTTAAGTGTTATACTGAAGGATTTATGCAAATGTGTGTTTTAGATGATGGTTTTGCCCTGTATTTTGTAATACATTGTCCTTAGCTGAAGTTAATATATTTTTTGCATTGCTTATTTTTGTGAGCAGTAACTAACTTGTGATTTAAATGATCAATTTATAACTCTCTGAGGTTTCTACCTTATTTTATGGTGATTTATTTTTGTGTAGAATTTACTTTTACTGCAAGTGACATTTCAAGAGCATATTTGCAGTCTCTGGAGTCCTTGAACTATTTCCAAGCAGTGTGCCTGCTGAGGTTTAAGCCAGTTTGGAAATCTGTCTGTTGGCTTGATGGATTATATTCCATGTAGTGAGCACTCAGCCTCCACAAGGTTCATGGCATCTCCACCTTTAAGTATCTAATTTATGTAGAAATGCCAATAAATTATTTAGAAGGACATACTTGCTGATATCAGCAGTTCTGGAGCAACTAAAAATGGTATGACTTTGAAAATCATTGGAAATGTTGGCAGAACTTCAACAATTCTTTTTAGGTTCCAGGTATTAAATATTTTAGAAGAAACATAAGTTGGTTTTTATTCTTTTCCCCAAGATTTTCTTGTCAGATCTTAAGGAATTTATCAGAATGCTCTTGGAGTAAAGTTCACATTGATTCTGGAAAAGCATGCATCCCAGAAACACGTGAGAGGAGAGCGAATGTTCAATAAAATAGAAATATAAGAGAGCTTCTTCCTTTCTTCCTGGCTTCCTGGCTCATTAAGAATTTGTTCTTGAGTTTGCAGAAACCTCACATCTCTACCAGCAAACTTCATATAGGTACATTTATAGAGGCCAAGCAAGGAGCCAAGTTAGCACAACACGCAGAGCAGTTGACGATGTAGAAATTTGCCCTGAAAGACCAGGTAATCCTGCTGGAGAGTTGCAAATATTGACTCTTCAGGTTAAATACCTAAATCTGAAGGTGTCTATCGAAACAGCAGTGTTTTTGCAAGTGCTGAACACCTAAGTTCTTTACTAAATCAACAGGAATTCAAAAATCACCTTGTAGATGCAGTCTGATAAAATCAACATTTATTAACGCACCAGCTTTAGGAGAGAGAGAAAAACCCAGTTGTGCCTCCTCTGCACTTGGGGTTTATATGGGTATAAGATACCACCAGTCAGAGGACCATTTGCAACCGTCTCCGTTCCCCAAAACTTCTTCTTTGCCCCTCACACCAAGGTATCACTGAAAGCAGAAAAAAAATAAGCAAAGGAAATACAGAAAGTGAAAATCTACCTTGGATAATTTTTATTTGATTGCAAATGCAAATTGTCATTGCACTGCTATGTTAGATTAGTAAAAGGCAGGTGCTACTGGGCTGCTTCCCCACTGAGCGGCTGTTCAGAACCAGGGCATCTGCCTCCTGTGTCACTCTATTGGTCAGGGCATTACTTGACCACCTCTTCTAAAAGGAAACATGAGGTATAGAAGGTGATTGTCCTTTTACTATTCTATTTAATATTTATAGCAAATAAGCAGTCACTGAAAACTGGACTTAAATTTTAACTTCATGCACAAATGAGAAAACAAGTGGTACTGCAGTTAATATTTTACGGGAATATGACACAGTATATTGATTTTCTTTAATGCTGAAATTCACAGTAGTGGTGCAGATTTGTCCTTCGCTGGGATCTGTTTATCTAAAACTTTAATGACTAATCTTTTTTTTTTTTCTTTTCCCTTGCAAAGTCTAATTGAATTTTGCAGACAGGATTAGATCTTTAAACTCTGAGGCATTGATGGGAATGATTATGGAAGACCAAACTAAAGCCATTGTCTGTTATTCACAGAGACAGCACAGCAAGCTCCTTTCTAAGGGTATCAGCTGTTAACTTAGCATGGATCTGGCTTTGGACTCTCCAGCAATTTGGGAAGCTCGTGGGTTTTCACCTGAAAGAGTAACTGTGGGACACAGACCCCAGTTTTTGTGTGAACACATGCTGCTAGGGAGGGGAGCAACAGGAGTTAGTGCCACCTGCTTGTGCTGTGCTAGTTGCTACCAACTTCTGCACCCCTGTGTCAACTCATTTCCTGCTTCAGAGGAGATATCCAGCGCATGTGTGCAAGGATCTTATTTTAGCCAGTAAACGTATGGTGAGCATAGTTGCTTTTTCTGTGGCCAGAATACTGAATTTTTAGGTGTGAATCTGCTGCAGGGCATTGCCTTGAGGCAGGATGAGGTAGCAAAAGACAGAGCTTCCTGAAATAGAGCCTAATTCACATGAATTTGGTTCATATTCATAAATTAACTCTTTGACATTGTGGAAATATGTAGAAGTAGAGGAAGACTCCAAGAACCCTTTCTTATGCACAGGGTTGGTAGAATTACCTTAAAAATTTCAGAGATTGTCATGGGTTTTGTCTGCTGGCTGTGTCAGAGGTGCACTAATGATGCTAAAATATTTCAGGTTGTCAGCAGTGACTTGCTTAGCAGGGGCTTTAGGGTCAACATCGCCTCTTCTAATTAAACCCTTTACAAGTAATGTCAGGACAATTTCTAACACAGGGAGGTCATAGTTATGATGAAAACGTTTACTGTCCACTGCCAAGGCTGAAGAGAATTTAAAAATCTGGTTATTCAGCAGAGTGATAGTCACTAATGGTAAATTCTCTTTCATTTATGGTGGGTATATGAGTATATCTAATGCCTGCACCTCACCCTCTCGAGGCAATGCCAACCCAAGCATCACCATCTTCTTTGGAAGCTGTAGCAAATCCTGGTAATTGCTAATCTATCCAATCATCCCAGTACCTGGGAAGCTGGCTGAATTTAGAGGAATCTGTAAATGAATGAATAGTCTGAGGAGGAATAATATCTGAAAAAGGAGTAAAGAAGTGATGTTAGTATAGGAAATATCCCTTTTAAATAGTTATGTTTCTGTTGTGGTCAATTGTGGTCAGTTATGGTCATTTTGTTCCCACATATGTGTCTTGGCTGCTGCAGGAATGCTTTTACTTTTGCATTTATTTTCAAGTATTTTTCATATAATTTGATGTGTGCTGGGCTTTCTCTTTTAGTTCTCTCTGCAAACATTCCTCAAAGACAAGTAAGAACCTCTCGGTCTATCTCAGGCACTGTATCTCTGCTTGATAGCTGCCTTGATGAGGAAGGAACCATCTGTCTGAAAGCAGCTGGCATTCAAGTAGGGGGAAAGACAATTTAGAGCTACAAACCAAAATAAAACTAATGGTTGTATCCTACAATGTATTACAGCTTCGTCCAGAAGAGCCTTGTTATTCAAACTGAATGAGCTGCTTCTTGAAATGCTTAATCCTGTCTGAGCACTCCCAATCTAAACAGAGGCAGAAATAGAGAATGTCATATGTTATTCTCCCTGAATACCTTTAAGAAGGGTGTAGGTATGTGAAACTACAGCTATATAAATGGTTCTGTAACAAGAAATTCTGTATGAAAAATGGTGAAAAGGGCAGTAAGGATGAAGATGGAAATACAAGATCTCTTTCCAGTTTAGTTTTTAATCCCTAGCAAGTCCATCGGAGAAGTGAAAACACAGTATAAGCAATTGATATAGAAGTATTTTTTTCCCAAATATGTTAATGTCTTTATTATAAAGTAGCACCTGCTACTGCATCGGAAGTTATTAGATTGTGTGTGCATGAAGCAATACCCTTCAAAGAATTTAGATGAATAACCCCTAATAAATCATATATCACAAGTGCTAGCAGTTAATATCAAGATTAATTATGCAGTGACTTGTAAGTCATTATAGCATAGATATCAACATAAAGGTTTAATTTTTCTCTAAAAACTGATGAATTCTGATGTAACTGTTTAACTGTTTATAAACCCCCTTGAGATACAGGCTAAAGCAAGGCAAGGCAACTGTGACATTGGTTTGCCTCTATAATGGAGTGGTTAAATCTACACCATCAATAACATAGCAATTTAATTGGAGTTTTTGTTTTCTGTCCCAGCCTTGTAAACACCTTGTTGTGTTTTTTCTTATAAAATTGTGGTAGCACCCTTTTTCTCTCATTTTTACGCTCCTGATAATCTTCTCTTTTAATGGTGTATTGTGGCATCACTTTTATCATTAGAATTACTGAAAAGCAGGAAAACACAGGATATATTCTGCCATGCTTATGAAGTTTTATGAGCTCTTTAATAGAGTGTGTCAAATATAATTTATATTCTTGAGCCATTAGTTGTTGTGTTAGGTTTGAGAGGCCAGGTTTTGTTAGTGCGGGGTTGCAGGCGTGGTTTCTGTGGGAAGCTGCTGGAATGTCTGGCAGAGCCAATGCCAGGCAGCTCCAGGACGGACCCAGCACTGGCCAAGCACCTCCCTGTGCTGCCTGCAGGGAGGAGGTAGAGTTCAGGAAGGAGGCAAGGGTGGGGGGAGGGTGGTTTTAAGATTTAAAGATGTATTTTATTTATTATCCTGAACTGATTTTATTGGTAATAAATTCAGTTTATATCCCCACGCTGAGCCTGTTCTGCCCACGATGGTGTTTGGTGAGTGACCTCTCCCTATCCATATCTCAACTCATTAACTTGTTATTATATTTTCTTTCTCCTGTCCAGCTGTGGAGGGGAATGACAGAGTGGCTTTGGTGGGTGCCTGGCATCCAGCCAGGGTCAACCCACCACACATCTGAAACACCATAATATTTGATTTCCTTTCTTAATTAAGGGCCAGATCCACTTTGAGACAGACACCCAAGAGCTGGGCTCAGCTCCCTACACTGTGCAAAGAGGGCTGGTTGCTGCTGGGAGGTGGTGCAGGAGTTTGCACAGGGCAGGCATCCCCCTGCCAGGGAAAGGATATCCTTGTTGGATCTTGGGTCTGTCTCTGCAGAGCATCTATTTGTGTTGGGAGGTCATACACCAAAATGTCTAGGAAGTGCTGATACTCGTATCTGAAGTATGTGGGACTTGAACACAACTCTAAATGGTTACAGAAAAGTTTCCTGTTAAATGCTTTTCATGAATTCATCTACAGCTGAGCCTGTGGGCATGTGGGGCCAAAGGAAAACGTTGCCCTTTCCTGGCAATATTTTCCCAGTAGATGTAGGAGGTGTCTTATGAGAAAGGAGAGAGAAAAGCCATTGTACATGATCATGCATTAACTGACAACAGCATTTCTTTATTTCTACCAAAAAGATATAGCTAAGTAATAAATACAGTTAGTCATTTTAGGAACAGTCCATGATGTGCAGTGTTAAATTTGTATTTGGATGAAGAAATGAACAATACTCTGAGGCATATTGTACAATTACTTAATGAAACATTGACAAACAAAGCCTAATTACGATAGAGTCACATTTTACTTTTATGGGAAGTTACCTATTTTCTGTTCCTTTGCTTAATTGCCCACGTTTCCCTTATATATTCCAATAAATTGCCTACATACACACATGACTGACACTTGCAGTTTGGAAGTGCACACATCTTCCCCATACACCACACACCATCCCTCTGAGCTCAGAGCACAAAGGGTGGTGAGTGCCATCTGGACTAAGGTAAATGTCATCCCTGATGGACATGGGAGGCATTTTTCCTGAGGCTGATCCACAGTGTGCTCCCCATTAGCAGGCAGAACACGCATCCCCACCTCTTGCTGATCCTGTGAACACCCATGGCAGTGTTCTCTGCCAAATCAGGCTCTGTGAAAGATGCCCAGGCACTTTGCTCTGAGGGAAACAGGATTCTTCTTCCCTCTGCATCAGATGTTTTAATAATTTTAAGTGAAAGCAGCAAGCTGGAACCGTGTGTGACATCCATTCATGCAGCATACCGGGAGTGAATAAAATACACGGGGATTACATCTTCCTGCGCAGAGCAGCAGACAACTGGCAGCACACCCGGTGGTGCTCTCCAAGCCAAGTTCAGATGCTCCTGTCCTGACAAGGCGATGGAAACAGCTGATGAGGTGTTACCTCCTGCTCCTCTTGCTCGGAATTCTGCCCTTCCATCCCCCCTCGCTGCTCACACCGCAGATGTGCCGCCCCTGGGCACGCATGCAAGACCAGCTGCAGCTCGGGGCTGTGTTTTGTTACTTGGCACAGCTTCAGAGAGGGAGTTGCTGGCAAGGGAGAGCTGAGCAGGCAGCGGGAGAGCTCTGGCCTGTCCTGCTGAGCAGAACTCAGGGGAGCTGCCCTCTTCTCTGTGCCCTGCCCAACAAACCTCTTGTGTGTTAGGCTCAACCCCAAAGCTGCTCCCGTACCTTGTAACTATGATGGGGGATTGTGGTATTTTTCTGTATGTGAGGAAAGGAAGATGGTTTTTAAATGATTCTCAAATGGACAGGTGTTTAGGCACTGACCGTCAATCTTCACAGATGTTTGGGAGCCTTGCCTGCAGAAAAACTGAGGGCAATCAAGAACCTAAATGACCTTTAACAACCTAACCCCGCTTTTGATGCAATTGCCCAAATATTTAGCATAGATGACCTAGTAAACCCTTCACATTACCCAAAAACTCTGTTCTGAGAGTGAGGGTGTTTCATCGCCTCATACAATGGAAGGGGAAATTATTGGCCAAACAGTGGCAGCAAAAGCCACAGAGCATTGAGGAAGCAGGCAGACACAGATTTGGGGATCAGCATCAATAGTGAAGGAGGTTAATGTGTTGTCCATTTCTGGATCAAACTGGAGCCCACACCATGGGCTTCCACCCTACATAGTTGACTTCTACCATGGAGTGACCAACTGACAGGGAGAGGGATTAGTTCAAAATCATAAAAATTAAATAATGCAAGCACGAAGTAATCCGTCAAAAATAAACTTTTTTCAAACATTTCTCTCATTTGGTCTTTCCACTTTTTTTTTTAGGAGGTGCATTTTCTGGTTTAGGGATTTTATTTCTTATTATAAGGCTTAATGTAAGTGAAAATATAGTTGTGTTATAATTAAGAGATATGTAAGTGTGGATGCTATAAAATATGAGAGGCTCTGGTGAAGTCCATGCTGAGCATGAACCCAAGCACAGAAGTTTCATAGACCCATCTTTTGAGATTTTCTGAGTTCAGAATTCTTGTTGTTAAAGGATCAGGATTTTATCAAGATGTCTTTCATTCCCATGGGAGATAATGACTTCTTGTCTGGATGGCAAATGTTCTCATTTCCCTTGAAAACTTACAGGACAAATGTTAAGTACCTCCTGTAATTTCACAAAGAAATTTGATAGAAGCCTCCAGCTATTTTCTTCTGTCTGTGCTGGGCATTTGTTGTTCTTCTAGAAGCTGATGGCAAGGAACAGGCTGTAGCACAGGGGCTCATTAGGGCCTTGGAAAATTGATTATTTTGCAGTCCACGGCTTCAGCCTGCGAAGGGAATGGGCTGTGCAGTGGTGGAACTTGCACGCAGAGCACCTCCTCACGTGGCACTTGCAGCTGGACTTGGCATTGCTGGAATTGTGTCACCAGACCCCAGGGAAAAAAAAGTAGAACTGGGCTTATTCCCTGTAAAGGAATTTTTTTTAATGTATTCTTCACAAAAGCACGACAGAAGCAAACAGCTTCCAACTCTTTGTCCTATTACCCAGGAGAGGTTATTCTCTTTCACAAGAGGGAAAAAAAAATACCAAAATCACGAATAAATGGTGATGAAGCCATTAAACAAAATGGAAATTAAGGGGAAAGTGGGAATGAGATGCTGTTGATGTGAATTTTAAGAGTCCTTCACAAAGGGTTATGTAAGAGAATGAACTAGATTCTGATTATGTTTTTGAATTCATTCCAATAAAATGAGAAAAAATAACAATCCTGGGTTTGTAGTGCCCCATTAGTTTGCTGTGAGTTCTCCTGTACATAAGATTACTTTTTCATTTTACATTTTAAGACAATATTTCAAAAGGCAAAATACTGTATACAAAAAAAAAGCAGTGCTGCTTCTTTGGTATTCCCAGCTGGGAACTAAGGCACAGTCTTATCATATTTCTTATTAAAAAGGAGAAGTCTTTTTTTTTTTTTTTTTTCTCCTCCATCCTATTACTAAAAAGTAAATGAAAGCTTTGCAGTCACTGTCAGAAGTCGTATCTCTAAATTATCTCACTGGGATCCCAGGACCATGTGGCTGCACTGACTGCCCCGGGTTCTCTCCCAGCTCTCCGAGAGGTCCCTGTTCCACACACAGCTCAGCTCAAGGTGCCCTTGTGAGCTTTGGGAGGCACAGGGCAGGTACACGACACCAACAGCCACCATGCTGCCAGGAGCACAAATGGGGATGGGGTGGGCTTTCAGATTTACTATGATTTGTGTTGTGAGGGACCTGAAAGGCCATCTTGTTCCAAACCCCTTTCCATGGGCAGGGGCACCTTCCACTAGACCAAGTTACTCAGAGCCCCATCCAACCTGGTCTTGAACAGCCCCAGGGACTTGGAGTACACGACCTCTAAGGGCCTTTTTATTCCTTGTGAGCCCAAAGAAGCCCTGGCAAAAAAAGAAAGAAAATGGGGAAGAAAAAAATAAAAAGAAGCCATTGGCTCTTACTTCAATTCCTCTGATTCTTTTGAACTTCTGATCAGACATATTTTAATTAATTATTCACTAGTCATTGTCCCTGACCATATGGGACAGGGATTAGGTGAGGTGATGAAAATTCTTCTGTTCTCCACTGTTGACTTGTGAGCTGTTCCTTCAGAGAAGCCAAAGCCCAGCTCCACTCAGCACGTGGAAGGACAGTTTATTTCACATCTCAAAGGAGATAAAAAATAATGAGTGAAAAAGAAATGACTTCTCACACAAAACTAAGTGTATTTAAAGGGTGAGCCTCTGCTTTCCCATGACAAGACATGGAGAGAAAAATTTGTGTCTTTGTGTATATATATATATATATTTGTGTGTGTGTGTGTGTATATATATATATATATGCATACATACTTCACTGCTGTAGCAATACAAAGCAATGAATGAGTCTGTGCAAGCCAAGTTGTTTTTGCTTGGGTTTCTTTGATCCTCACTTCCTCACACACCTTGTCCAAATTAATGTAATAATGATGATTGCAATTTTTCTAGTACCGTGGCTCATTTCCTTTTCTATGTTTGACTTTTTGGTGAAATGGTGGCTTTAACATTGTGTTTTATCTTGGCAACCAAGAGAACCACTTGACTGTCCCTTCACTGATAGGTCAAACCAACTGTAAGAGTAGGGAATAAATGGTCCATAGCAGCCTCATCACACATAAAAACTAGAGTTATGTATAGTCATATAGTCTTGCCATTGTTTACCAACAGATGAAGAATTTCTGGATGTAGAGGTAGAAAATCCCATGGTACAGTGAAGACACGGGCAGGGAAATGTGGAGTCTGATACTCAATGAAGGGAACACTCCAGGGGTGAAAAATGCCAAGAGCAAAACAACCATGGCCTCTGTTCCTCATTTGTCAATGAATGAAGATCAAATAACTGAGATTCTTTACATCAGCCATGATCTGCTCTCTGCAGAGGGAAGTTTCAGTGGTGGGAAGCTGTTGAATACACAGGGGGAACAACGCAGGTGTTTATGCCGTGGAAGGAAAATAATGCAGCTGATTTATCCTGAGCAGCTCATCGGGTCTGTCTGTTCCTTCACTGTGCTGTGGTATCTTTTAGCAACCAGCACAGCAGCTGACATAGGAGTGCAGATCAGTTGTGTCATGTTCTCTCTTCACTCTGTTGACACAGAACACGCCATAAAATCCTGCAGTCCTCAGTCCCTTCAATTCCTGAGCTTGGTGACAGCAAATGTCACTTGAGAAAAGCACAAGGGCTATGATGGCTGATAATTTTGGGAAACATGGTGTGGGGCTGTGTCACTTCAAAGACACGTTCTGACTGTGGCTTTGAGAGTGAGTGTCACTGTCCTGCTCTGTGTCCTCTCCATGTAGAGAAGATGCTCTGTCTACAGTGTGATGGGGAGAGGAGTCCACAGTTTGCAAGTCAGAGTGTGTGTATATGAGAGCCTGTGGCAGTGCCATGAAGTTACAGAAACTGCTTTGGATCTCTTGAAAAAATAGGATTTCAGCTGAGGTTTGCTCTTTTGCCAGTTTAAATTAGTGGCAACCTGAAAACTGTTTCAGATCTTCTAGGCAGACGGCATGAGTCCGGTGGAGCCTCACACCTTCAGCTGCAGCAAGGCCCACGTCAGCTCTTGCTGAATGGGAAGTCTGGAGTTCAGAAGCCAAACCCTGTTTTCTCTGTGATTACAGAAGTGTGTGCAAGAGGAGGTAGAGGGGCCACAGTCCAGTGAATGTGAGGAGAGCTGACAGATGGGTTTCCTAGCCAAAATGACTTTATATTGCATTACAGAAAATGTTGTCCTTTGCAGGCTGGTAGGAGAGAGAGTCCTGCCTTTAATTATGATTCAACATTATTTTTCACTGATAATAGTCTTGTTGTAATCAAAGGAGGTAAAAATGAAATGGATGTTGCTGATTTTTTTTGTGTGCACCAATGAGTAATACAATCATAATGTAGTTTTAGATTAAATTCTTTAGTTCCTTTTGTTAATTTGAGTTTGATGGCTTTCCCTGGTGCCAGAGCATAATTTACAACAGACAAAATTCCCTTAAATTGATTTTTAAAAATGCTTTCACATACACTACATTAACCTTTTCATTTCCTTATGGTGTGTGTCAAAGAAAAATGATCCCTGTAACTCTGCTTACTGAAGAGATACATCTGAGAAGTGTATTAATTGGTAGAGTTGCCATTCTGCTCTGAATAGATTTTTCAAATGGTAAATGAATTCCTGGCTGTGCTAATGCTCATCTATCTTAAAAAATACCAGTATTCCAGCCCCTGTCATTTACTGTCTCGCTGCTCCCTGTCTGATCACTTCTGAACTCTTTTATCAGTTGTGGAGGAGTTTTATCTTTTAACTTGGATCAGGTGAAGAGAGGCACCAAGGCAGAGGCAGGAGTATTCTTGTGCCTGAATCCTGGTGAAGGCACAGGGAATTAAGGACCCGAGCAGCTCTGAGGGCCCTGGCACGTGTATGGTGCAACGTGCTGCTTGCAGCCCCACATCAGAGGGCTCAGGCTGGGTGCTTGGTAGGGAGATCTGTGCTGCAAGCAAGGTTCATTGCAGCATCACAACATCAGGATGTCTCTAAGTTTTGCAAAATGACTGAGATGGACAGGGAGATGATGACAGAGGACCCCTATAATGTGTGTTTAGATCACAGATTGATCTGAAGCTGTGCTGATCTCTGTAGGGAAACGTGGCCATGACTCTGCCTGCTGGGTTTGATAAACCCTTCGGTTTCAGAACCCAAACCCTGCTTCTTGTGAGAGTAACAGGTTGGTGAGGTGTGGAGAAGAAACTTCTTTCTTGGACATTTTTTCCTTACCATCTCTGGGGCATTTTTCCACGGGACACAATGAACCTGTGACACGTAAGTCATTAAGGCTGCATGAGTGATTTTTCTCTTTTCAAATCCTACAGAATGCTTATTTCAATATAATATCCCTGTATTTTTGAATAAACCACCAGCATGACTCAGGAGAAGAGGTGTTTTTGCCAGTGCTCCTGAGATGGCAACATGAATTGTTCAGGGAGATTAGAAATGATCATGATAATACACCGGTTTTACTGCTGGTAGCTCTGGTGGCAGTGACCCTTGTGAAATGATAGATCATCAATAGGAAAAAATTGCGATTTGTGTCTCAGTCGGTTTTGCTTCTTTTTATTCAATTTCTGTTTTGAGTGGGAATGTGGATGGTTCCATTTCATTCTGTAATTTACTTACTGAATCTCAGAATTGTGTTGAATTAAGGATAACTCCTTCAAATGAAAAATGAACAACAGTGTTCTTTCTATACGAGTCACGTTGCTGTGGTGTTGTGCCACAGTTAACACAACTCAGTCTAGGAAGTTTGGCATCTTGCTTTCCCAAGGAAAAATGACTTAATGTTTGTTGGTTGTGTTTCCTGTCATCCAGAAAGTTTTGAAAATTAAAATGAACGGCTTTGCAAAGCCCTGTAGTATGCTGTGAGAAACCTAGCAAAAACACAAATCAATTAAAACAGACCAAGCATAAGACTGGAAAACCTTTGGAGACCTTGGAGCCGCTGTTCCTGAACAGCAGCATCAGTGCTGAGCCAGCTGTTGGCGTTTCATGCCAACAGCCCGAGCCCCCTTTGAAAAGCAGTAATTCTTCAAACCACAGCTGTCCTAAGACAGTGCTGGACAAGGGCCTGGGGATATTAAAACTTCCTTTAAAAAAAAACAAAACAACAACTTCATGAGCATCAAATCAGGATATCCATGAAGGGGATTCTGGTTCAAGAATGTCTGAGAAATGCCCGAGCAAATCCCATTGGGGGAAGTGAGATGTCTCCCTGCTACTTTGAGGGCAGTTTCACAGCCTGTGGACTCTGCCTCCTGCCTCATCATCCAAGCAATGCCCATGGGTGTCAGCACAGGTTGCTGCTAGCCAGAAAGAAATAGTCAGCATTATAAAACATATTAAAAGCATCTGTTCTTTTGCTGTTTTGTCCCTTTCTCTTTACTTCTGTGTGGGCTCCAGCAAAGACTTTTCCTTAAGTGTAAGAATTACACAGCTGGCGGGGAGCTGGGCACTAGTGCTGAGGTTTTGGGTTTGGGATGCTGATGGAGTTTCAGGCTGCATTTCTATGATGAAGTAACCTGGAGGGATGGAGGGGACCAAGCAAGGTGGGGTCTGTCAGCTCCCAGGCGTGGTTTTGGCCTGTTGCAGCAGGACCGTCACAGGAATGCTGCGGAAGAGGTTGGTGCACAGAGTGGGCTAAAGGAGCTGTGGTAGGGTTGTGCTGCACTCCAGGATGGGAGAATTTGGCCCTTGGGTGAGGGGAGTGTCACCCTTGGGACAAGAGAACAGATTTTGGGTGACTATTTACTGGTTCGCATTTACTTGTGAAACCAGGAATGAAATTTTCAGGAGATGAGATGAAGGAGTCAGAGACCAAGCAAATACTGTACAGACTGGGGAGAAAGCCACTTAGCTGGGAGAGAAGAGCCTCCATACTGGGTCCTACTCTCACAGCTTCTAATGTCTTTTCATCTAAAAAAGTTGTGTAAAATGCAGGGCTACACTTACACGTTCTTTTTCCATAGTTCGACTCAGTTAAAATTTGTATCAGAGAATAATATTCTTTCCATAATTTTATTCAAAGTCTTGGCTAAATATTGCAACATTGGAGACCTACATAGCAAAAATGACTTGATCCTAGAAACAACAGAAAATCATAGGTAAAATTATCCCTTAAAGGTAAAATTATAATATAAGTTTCATTTTCATATAAATATTAGTACAATGATGAATTATGCAATTACATTGTCTTTGAAACATCTATGCATGAAACAATTTGTCTTTTTCAAAACTGTAAATGATTTTTGCTTGAAAATAATTTGTGAAAAATCCATTTTCTCCCCCACTCCCCCACTTTACATATGGATTTCGTATTACTCTTCCCACTGTCTCTGTACACACTAACCTCAAATCTTGTCTTGTCTTCATAGCTCTTCCTCACATTGCTGCCAAGCAAATTATTTAGCAATTAAACCTTGTTTGCCTCATGTTTTCCTTCCTGTACCATTTAGAAACAAATTATTTGTAAACTAAATTATTAAAAAAGCCTAGGAATTTATAAAATGTAACATGGAACAAAATTTTTAATGCTGTCCTTCTACCTAGAGGGATTAAACACCTCACTATTTCCCTTATCACAAATTCTTTCTTGGTTTTCTGAGTGATCAATTGAATGTTTTGGGGTTTTTTTACTGAAATACCATTTCACTAAAACTTGCAATTGCCTTTTTACAAATGTAAAGCAGAGTGCCATTTTGTTAGAATTAGAGGAGACAAAAAATGTTGAGAGGTCATTTTGCCAAGCTCTCAAATCTTTCAGGAAAGCTTCTTTCTGTGTTTCTTGAGATCATAATTCTTCAAGTAATAGAGTACGGAGATGCTGTCCTGGCTAGCCTTGGCAACGCCACTTTTTGCAGGTGCTTTCTGCACGGGTATGAACTGTCTCAGGGCTTGTGTGTGTTGTGACTTGGTTTGGAGGGAGTCAGGCTGTCAGAGCATTGCAGTGGAGAAACTGGAGCTAGGCAAGTGCATGGCACAGAGGAGTCCTGGGATCACTGATATAGTCTGTGGCATTTGGGCTTTTCATGGATTTGATGAACACACAGACTCCTCTGGAATAAAATCCTAAGCATCAAACTGAGTTTTACTGGTGCTGTGGCAGATATTTCACTCCAGGAGATGATTTACTCCCATTTTAGTGGGTGAATGTGTGCGCTTATATCAAACACTGAAATAAAATCAAAGAAAGGCTGTTGGTTTTATGATCTCTGTCAGTATTGGGAATGGATCTTTAATTATGACTTGAATTACAGTAGCAGCTAAGGGCCCCTGAGAGGATTCACAGTCCCACCGTTCCAGGTGCTATAAAAACATCTGGGTTACAGCACCAGAATGAACCAAACTAATGGGGGGAAAGTGAAGGAGATTAATAAAACGACATTAAATCAAGGCCAGCACAGTTCTTGGCTAAAAGCATCTGTAGTCACATATGTCCTGTGCCATACACAGGTACAGTATTGCCATCTCCTTTCTCCTGGCTGCGGTCAGAAAATGACTGTGCCTTTGGCTGGAACCACTCGCAGTGCAACAGGTCCAGATGGTGTTTGCAGCTTGAATTTTGTCACCTTGAGAACAGGCTTCTGGCAGGATTTCAGAGCCCACATTCCAGGGTTCTAGTTTATTTTGAAAGTTCCATGGAGTCACTCTGTCCCTAAGCATTAGGAATAATTTGGGAATGTTTCAAATGGCAGTGGCTTATTTACTGATGCTGTAAGGGCGTAGGAGGGTGTTGCAGTGTGGTTACTCTGCTTGGGTACAAAAGTCATATGAAATGCCAGTTCAAAACACAGAGATGATAAATTAATCTTCTAGTACTGCAGGGTCTGGAGGTGATCCAAAGCCATTTCATCATAATGCCTATAAAAATGATGGGAAGTTATTAAATATCCATTTCTGCAATCCAGAACAGCTAGGAATTCCAGATATTGCTGTATTTAAATCTTTCTATGGATTTATTTTTCTTTTAACTTAGTAACAGCACCAGGTTTCATTTGCAGCTGACACAGACTGGCTTGGCTCCAGTGGAGCCAATGATCTGTGTCAGTCACTGCTAACTGAGGATCTGGTGCCTTCTGCTCTATACTATGGAAGACTTCTCATCTGTTAAAGCTACACTTAGGTGTGTGGGATGCAGATGGCATTCATTTTCTCCTATTGGCTTTGTAATACAAACATGTAAGACTGAAAGCTCTACCAAAGCATAAAACATGCAAGGTTTAATTTTTCAGGGAGCTGAGTGTTATGGGTACAGCCTTTTCCTCTCTCACTTTCAAACACACCACTTGTGCCCAGCCCCTGAACATTTACCTGTGTGCACTTTGCAGATAATGGTGGGAGGAGATGGAAGCAAACAGAATGGCTTTAGGGCATTCCTAAAAGAGCCTCCCAGAAATGCAGGGCAGGAGAATGTGCTGCATTGTGTGCAGGGTAAAAGGTTTGTCTCACACTGCTGGGGAGTAGGCAGTAAAGATGTTCACTGTTACTTCAGTCATTGCTCCCTATTAGTAAAAGCATCAACAGAAGATGAAGAAAAACATAACATAGTTGTCTTTCATCACCACAACAGGCAGATGGTTTTATCCCTCTTATTTCTGTTGGGGTTTTGCAAGAAATCCCACGTACGTGCCATGCCTCATTTGTAAAAATAGAGCAAGTTTTTATTCCTCTCACTCTGAAGTGTCACCTTTAGCACCTGAACAACTGAGTTTGCTGTAGCCTCGGGCTCAGGCTCTGTGTCTGTCTGGAATCTGGTTGTTATTCAGCATCACACTCCAGCTGGAGCGCAGCTCAGGGGGGTCTGCAGCAGCAGAGGGGAGGGACGTGAGTAGGGAGGAGAAGGAAAGGAAAAAAAATAAATAAAATATCCCCAAGCAAAAGTAACTCAGCTTGACTTCGGAGGTGAGAATGACGCAGTTACATACTTATCCTTGTTTATCTGTGTTATGATACTTCCTAAATTCTCTAGTGACTGAGGTTTCCTCTGTGCCAAGCAGGGTATCAGAAATGCTTCCTGCCCATGAAGAACCTCCATCCCAGGTTTAAGGCAGGGGAGCAGTGGAGGATCCAGGCAGGAGGATTGTCATGAGGCAGTAATAATGCAGTATCAATCAGCAGAATAACCAGGAGTCTCAGTGAACCTCCTGCTGTAACCACTGCAATTCATTTAGTTTACTGCCATTATCATCCCAATTAGTGTTCCTTTTTTTGCAGGATAAGGTTAATAATCTAATAACTGTATGGGTTACCCACTCCTCAGCTCATTTGTTGTACTATTCAGCAGGTATAATTTGCTGCAATTTTGTATAATAAAGAACTAATTAACAGCAAGATTATTTTTCCTCTGAACTTCACTGGAGTTTTTGTCTTGGACAGCAGTGTTCCCATACCTTTTTATTCTGTGCCATGTTCTGGACTTGGTAAGCTGAGCTGTCAGAGACACCATGCTCACCCACCTTTTATCAGGCGGAAGTCTTAATTCAGAACCAGGTGGCCTGAGTGAAAGGTAGAATACACATTTTTTAATTAAGTGTTAACAAGCTTGTTAGAAGAATTTATTCTTTGCTATGTTTATAAGTATAATTTTTAAGGTCAAAAATTAGAAATAACTCAAAAAGAAGCAAGAAACAGACCTTGCAAGAGTAGCGAGTATGGAAACTACAAAATTACTGCTATAAATCCATCCTGCCACCTCTGAGGCCAACAAAACATCTTGCACCTGCTTTTATTTCATACCATTGTTTTCTTGGATTTTCTTTTGTCTTTTGCTTCAGATTTACACCAGTGTAACTGAGTCCAGAGCTCAGTGTCCTTGGCCCAGTGTCACCTGCTTCTGCAAGGAGCCTCTAAATACAGCACCTCTATCTGGAATGTATATATTTCATATAACACACCTGGGATTTATTGTTATTGCACAAAAGTGGCAGCTCTATGTTGAAAAAGACTAAGAGGCCAACCATGACTATCTCACTGCTGGTACTTCAAAGATTTTGGTCCAGGATGTATAAGTTTTATTAAATAATACCTATACGTGACAAGTGATGTCTATATTGTCCTTCAGGCATATAGACACAGTTATTAAAAAAAGAAAAAAGAAGTTGTGCTTGATGAGTTGTTTTAAGAAGCTCTTATATTACTGTAGTATGACCACTGTGCTGGCAGGCTTTTGGCAGGTTTCAAATAAACATGCCAGAAATAATTTTGTTGACAGCTTCTTGGGTTGGAGCACATCCAGCCTTCATCCATAACATGTCAACACAGTGATTCTTTCACAGGCAGGAAAATAATGTCACTTTAGATCTGTATTTTAGAGTCTTAAAATACTGTAGATGTCTAGATTATTGGCTCCAAAATCAACCTCACAGGTGGCTAGCAATGTTTTTCAATCACAAATGAAGACGTAAATGATAGCATTTGCAGTTTTTAATATGCAGCATCAATGAAGTGTGCTTATATAAAAACCTGTGGAAACATCTGGTTTACTTTACAAATCCAAAATCATTTTAGTTTTCATGAAATGGGAAGAAGGAGGTGAAAAACAAACAGCAAAGCAAAAGAACGAGAAAACCAGGCTGAAGGGCTTTAGCTTGCTTGCAGAGGTCATGAGGATGTTGTGTTGGTGCTTCATGTGAGGCAGGGAGGAGGTGGTTCCTACTATGAGTGACTTCAGTGTTTTCTTTCATGTTCTTTTCATCAGAGCAGAAACCGTAGGTGCTTGGTTTATTTCCCTTTGTGTCACAAGCTCAGATTTCAGCATGACACCCAAACGTGGTATCTTTAGGATTAACATGAAGAGCATCTGCTTGCTGGTCGGTTTAGATCTCCGTGTTTATCTCTGCAAGCTG
This sequence comes from Donacobius atricapilla, assembly GCA_013397315.1. Lineage (NCBI taxonomy): Eukaryota > Metazoa > Chordata > Aves > Passeriformes > Mimidae > Donacobius > Donacobius atricapilla. The sequence goes on along the minus strand of WBMY01008032.1, from coordinate 441,074 downwards.
TGTCTTTCAGGAACAGGCAAATTCCAGCTCTGAGCTCTGTGCTGGAAACCCTTTGGGCTGCCACTTCCAGAATATCATTTATGTGCTTGAATCAGCCCCTGCCCTGGGCTGAATCCAACACCTTTCTGGCTTCAGCCCCAAGCGCAGAGCCTCCCCTGGGCACCGAGAACAGGCAGCTGGTGCCTGCTGCTGGGAAATCCCAGGGAAGGGTTTGCTGCCAAGGGCAGGGGGTGCCACAGGCTGGTGGGGCTGTAACCCCCTGGCGGTAAAAGGTGGTCACAGTGACACAGCAGCATCCCGCTGGAATTAACAGAAATACAGAATAATCTGAGTTGGCAGTGCTATCATGAGTATGGTGTGATGTGTCTGCAGTTTTGCTGTAAGTGGTTCTATCAAAAGAGACTTCAAATGACTGAGAACAAAAGAGCAGCTTTCCAAACCTGAGCTGAATAAAGCTGTTTGTCTTTCTTTGAAAAGTAATTTATCTCTCCTTGCTTTTTACCAAGGGAAATTTCCTGATGGAATTTTGAAAAGAAAGTGAAAATGTTCTTTTCTACTTCCTTGCAGTGTATTAAACCCCAATATTTTGCTTATGAATAGTTTTCCTCCTCTGATACACTAGAAATTCACAGTCTTTTTTTTGGGTTGAGATTTTGCTCAAATATTGATTGAATGCCTGGAGAATTAATGGGATTGGCTTGATAATGGATTCAGTGCAAGTACAGATGTGCTGAACCCTCAAGTATGTGTGTGCATTTCTATCACACTGGGACTCCAGGATGGGGAAATCACACTTAATGCAAGGTGTTATTAAGCTCTTGAACTACATCTGGGTTTGTAGATGTTGTTCACGTCCATGAGCTATTTTTTTCTTCAAATTTAAAACTTCTGACCTGTTGTGGTGATAGTGTTGTTAGATTATTTTCAGGATTGTGACTGTTGCCATCAGTTCTGTAACACTGTCAGTGTTACCTCCATCCCAGGACACTCTGAGGGCTTGGCTGGGTTTCTCACCTGCTTCTCCACAGTTCTCCTGTTTCTCTCTGGACCCCCCTGTACCCTGCTGTGAAAGAAAGAATATTTCTGCCACTTACTAAGAAGCCCTACATTATTTCTCTGGCTTATTTATAAATATTCTTTCCTTGGAAAGCCACAGACTGTCTTCTGTGCCTTTTTGTATCACTGAAAATTGGAGACCATAACAGTTTCCTAAAACTGGTGTTAGCAGACTAAATTGGTTAACATATGTATTCATATTTAGGGTAAAGAATTTGTATAAATGGAAGTATTTATGCTGCATGCTTGTTGCCAAAATTACATTTCTCAAAGCTCCCGACCTACTTTTCAGATTTTTCTCCAGTAACAATAGTAAACTATAGATTTGTTCTTTCTAATTATTTTTCATTTCAAATAGAAATCCAAGTACAAACAAGGGGGAGACAAGAAGGGTGTGCTCACCTCTACCCCTCTTTGCCAGGAGGAGGAGAAGCCTCCTGTCTTTTCCAGAATTAGAACAAATGGTGGAGTGCCTCAGGTGTTTAATGCCTCAAACTTGGATTTCCACTGCAGATTTACAGCTTTTGTAGTGACTAGATCCCCACACATGTAGAAAGTGAGTCTAAACATTATCTTTTTCGGTAAAATTAATTCCAGGGCAAGGTTTAAAAACATTTCCCAACATCTTCTGAAAACAAAACTGTGAGGTTTGCCTGACTTCCCTCTTCTGGTCTTGCTATGTACAGGAAACAGAAGTAAGCAAACTCTGAATAACAGAAGTTAGTCTACTAGAAAGCTTTTTGTTTTCATAAAAAATTAAAATGGAAAAAAAAATAGTCTTTTAAATAAGTACCAGCAACTCTGTTTTAGACATACCATCCCTCATAGTGAAGGAAATGAGGCAAAAAAATCTAAATAGTTGAGTTTCACAAGGAGGAGGAGCATCCAGAGTAGTTCTGGCTATGAGACGAGATCCCTTGAGTGAATTCAGCCTCCCAGAAAAGAACAGTGCACTAATATTTCATACAGCTCCTGTGGGTGCTTCAATCCATGCATGAAATCACATATAGTGCAAAATGCTAAAAGGAATCCAGCAAAACACGTGGAAGTGCAATAAATTTTTAAGATCTCGCGAATGCGAACACAGCACTTCATAAAAACCTCAGTCCTGAGAGCAGGGGTGCTGTATACATCATAGGCAGAACATATGGTGCAGCCACAGTGCAGTCAGAGCTAATCAGTGAGTGGTGATGGAGCTTCATTCTGAAGTTTTAAGGATGTGATTAAATTTAATGTTTATGCTAGACAAGAAGCCTGTCTTCAATTCCTTAGACCTACCAACCTAGGAGTGCACGCAGTATTCCCTGAGGAGATGTCATGTTTTCTGGGAAGGCAGGAAAGTTCACCAGAGGGATATCCTCATTGATTTTTATCTCTATGCATGCCCCTGTGAATTATTTATCTTCCTGTAAGCTTCTCTGACATCTTACTATGAAAGTCTCTTGAAGGTTACTGTATAGCTCCTCATTCCCAGACTTAATGAGGGTTGGTAGGAAATCGATGTTAATGAGTGAGTTTGGATGAGTGCTGGCATGGGGGCTGGTGTGCCCGTGTGCCAGGAGGTAATGGGGAGTGTGGGTTCCACTGCTGAACCACCTGTGGGTGCACTGCATTTATTCACTGTGTAATTATTTGGGATGGATTCAATTAATGCCACCATGAATCATAACAGCGTGAGCTGTATTTGGCACAAGGGCGTCACCCACCCGTGGTCGCAGGGTGTAGTTCTGCAGACATGCATTGCTGTCTGGATTCTGTGCTTGTTTCCTTGTCTAAGTGCCCTTTTCTAAATGTTCATCTTCTTTTAATGTTTCTAGGAGCTGGTGGGGAGTAATCCTCCTCAAAGAAACTGGAAAGGAATTGCAATTGCCTTACTTGTTATTCTCGTTATCTGCTCGCTGATTGTCACCTCTGTCATACTCCTGACACCAGGTATTTATAACCTTTAACTCACTTCCAGTCTGTTTATCTTCTGTAATTTTACACTTCCCAGAGTAAAGGGATTGCAAACTATCTGCAAAGTCGACATCAAAGGAATCCTCCTTCCTCACTTTATCTCAATGTGATGCTGAGTTCAAGGCCATTCTTAGGTAGATTGTTTTACAGTTTCACATTTCAGTTCAGAGGTCAGGGCTGCTGACCTGAGGGCACAAGCCTGGAACTTGATTGTCTAAATATGGATGGGGAATGTTATTTCAGATGTGCCAAGGTAGGAGAGGAGCCCACACAGGGCAGTTAGCGAGGGCACAGGAACTTCTGAAATTCACGTCCACATGGAGCAGTAGTTGTCAGCTGAGTGTCATATCTGGACTATTGGAAATGGCATTAGATGCCTATGCCTTGGCACTTAAATCCCATCCTGTTCAGCTGGATTGATTTTTTAGTTCAGACCACAGTGTTTACAAAGCAATTTCAAATAATGATATACCAGATAGTATTTATCCACAACAAATAATTAGTAACTTCCCAATAAGGAATTCTTTAAGTTAATCCCCTCACCAAGTCTCAGCAAAGTTCAGTGCATGTAACCTCTGTAAATTACTTCTCTTACAGTAGCTGCTAAGGTTGTAAGCTTGAATTTTAATGCGGTGTCATTATGATTATTGATTATAATGTATTTATACAGCCCTGTAAATTTCCATGCTTACTTAGGGAGTAGAAGTAAAGCGCTTTTGCAGCACTGACAAGATCGTGAACTGAATATGAAAAGACAAAGAAAATGAGAGACAAGACACAGAAAAAAGAATTCAGTGTCAGAAAGGATGAGGAGCTACAAAACACAGGGAGGCAAAGGTCCCCTGCTCAGGGATGTAGAGGAGAAGAACCGGGACTACGTCTTGGATGAGTACATGCGAGTGGTAGAATCTAGGGAGCAGCAGGACAGAGAGCACAGAGCTGAGGAGCAGAATGAAGGCAAGAGAGAAATCAGACTTCAGGAAGTGGAAAAGCACAGGGTAGTGAAGTGGAAAAATGAGACAGAAGTTGTGGGGCAAAAATTTCCAGCTCATTACATGCAAAATACATGCAGTCCAGCAGGTCTAGGCCATCTTCCCTGACACAATTCTTTATCCCACAGTCCTGCTGTGTGAGGAGCTGGGGACAGTGGCAAACCAAGAAATACAGGAGTGCATTGAGTTAATTTGAAAGTGAGTGAAACAATCAGCACATTATTTTTTTAGTTATTTATTGTCATGCCATATTCAGTTTATTTCATGTTATCCTGGGGTTTTCAGTGCAAATTTAAGTACCATTTGGTCATACCAGAATAATTATGTAATTAAATTAAACTTGATTAAAGATCATTTATTAAATTAATTTTGGTGGTATTTAGATTCAACACCTTTGGACAGGGTTTTTCATCTCTGAGATGCTTTGGGGCGTGGTATGTGGACTACACTCACATCAGGCACAACTCATTAGGTATGAGAGTGCTGCCTGCAGTTTTACAGAAGCACAGACTTTTCAAAGATGTACATGAAAACCTAGATTATTTAGTCCATACCCATGAGCCTCAACAAGTTCTCTTGAAACTAAACCATTGCCTAGATGGGACCTAGATGAGTGTCACTTCCATCAAAATCCAAAAACATTAAATCCACAATGTGGGTTACCCCACTATGATATGAAATCAGGTTTGATAAGCAGGACTCTGCTTTTGTGAGGCTTTGCTGGCTGTGACCAATGACTGAATTCTCTTTTAGGTGTTTTCAATACCTCCCAGAATAATCTTCTCCGTAACTTTACCCAGCACTGAAATGTCACTAACAGGCCTGTAGTTTCCAGGGCCCTCCTTCTTGAAATACTCCCATTCAGTTATAAAAAAAGTCAGAAGTGTAGTTATCTATTTGTATTTTATATGCATGCACAAAGACATTCTCCCTTTGGGTGCGTGTGCACACACATGCACACATACAAATCGGACAGTTTTTATTGTGTACCCAGCAACACCTCCAGCTAACAGTGTTGAGAGGGTCTCTGTGCTTAAAACTTAGGAATATGCAAAATCATTTTCTGGGCTAAAATTTCCATTCATGTTTTTTGAGATTTCTAATTACCTGATCTGCTGGGCTTGGGTTGTTTTTTTCTCCTGCTCACGTTTCAGAATTGTGTCCCACATGTACATACAAAAACTCTGAGCCCAATAGCGCTCCTGTTTTTATTATGGATCCAAAGTGCCTCATGGTGAGACTATGCCAAGGGTCAACTACGGCACTCATGTTGCTGCTGTAGCTTGGCAGCAGCTGAGTTCAGTCTTCTTCTGAGCCACTGGCCTAGGAACTTGTTACGAGGTTGAGCTATGACAGAAGGGAACGGGAGGCTCATTTCATGGGCTGAGTGGGACTCTGAGACTGGTCTGACAAATGTAAAAACATCACATTGCTAATCCCGACTGGGCAGAGCATGTCCCACCAAGGTAGGAGTGGGGAAGGTGTAGGAGCCTGTCCAGAAAGGGAGGCAGAGTCCGCATTTCTCTGCCATAAAACAGTTCTCTGGAAGAAGAAATGTTTATCTTTTGGTAGTCAAAATGAAAATTAAGTGATGGATGTGTGAGGAAGAGGTGAGGAAGGGGCAGGAGCACAGTGAAGGAAGGAGGTGGAGCAGTTTTGTGGATGTTCAGGGGGAGCTGCCAAGTATGAGTGACATCAGGAAGCAAACCAAACAATCAAACAAAACCCCTCTTCACTGCAAAAACCTCGAAGGGGGTGGTGCAGTCTGGCAAGGGTTGGGCAAAGTACTTGAGGATATTCAAATGTTTTTAATTCTTCCTTCTAATGCTATTGCTGGAGTCCAGCCTGATGCAGTCACACCAGTACAAATAACCTTTTGCATTTTACCTCGGAATCCTTACTTTTTCCTGTCTATCTTAATCCTTTTCCTGTCAGGGAAACCATTTTCTTTCAGTATTTTGGTGCTGGTTTGAAGCCTGTTTTGCAGTGTAGTACTAAAGCATGAAATGCAGAGATGCTTTAAAACCGGTGCTGAATATCATTCTGTGCCTGACTCTAGACAGTAATTTTGGACATATATGGGGTAGAGTGCAGCATGCAGGCATATAATCCGTGCTCAGACAAAGAAAAGTGTTTACCTGAACCCATAACCTGGTCTAATACTGGGAGAGCTCGAGTAATCTCTCAGGCAGTATCCTGTAAAGTCAAGAACAACAGGTAAAGTGGGAAGTGGGGAAGATTTGCTTAGCAGAGAAGATAATGATTAAGGTATTTAATGATTGGGGAAAAAGAGGATTTGTATGTGTCTTCCAGATTATTTTTCAAATCAGACCAAACCTTTAAAGGTTTTAGCTCTGGATTCAGAAGGAATTAAATCCCTTCTGGTTTGGGTTTCTCAGGGGCAGGTCACTTACCCTGCTCCAAGATAAGCACACAAAAACTGGGAGCAGTGGACTTTGCATTCAGCAGGCACTGTAATTACAGTGGCAGTGCTCTATTACTAGCTAATGCTTCTGTCTTATTTTGTAAAATCCTAAAAACACCTCAACATTTCTATGATTTGTATATCCTTTGATGTTCTAGAACAACATTCTCAAAAGAAGCAGGAAGTGGTGGAAGTTTACGTTTAATGACATTGCAGGACACCACACACACACACCATTGCTTGTCCTGAGCTTCTCCAATTTCACAGTGTGTGAGTCCTGCCTTTCACCCACCTTTGAAAAATGTTAAACTATTTATACAAATTATAGCAGTGTTGTCCTGGGGCTTTCCTAATTGGCAGCTCCTCACTTGTCACAGCATGTGGCACCTGTGCAGGTCCCATTCCATTATTTGTGTTTATATAAAGACATGCAGAACTTTCTTGAAATCTGCCCAGGCACAGACACACAGAGCAAAGCTGAGAAGAGGACCCAGTCCTACAGAAACTTTGCATAAAATAAGGTCTTCCCAAATTCCATTAGACATTGTGCTGAGGAAGAGGCTGATTTCTCATACACCTGTTCCTGGTATTTAAAGCTTTCTGGAGATATACATCACATTTGCTCCTTTCAAATCTGACCTTTTAGCTAGGAAAAAAAAAAAAAAAAAAAGAAGTACTCCCTAATCCATATTAAAATTTTTGCAAAATCCATAAGAAACATTTCTCAGAAGTGGTACTGAGCTAGTCATTGCATAGCATTAATTCACAGCATGCTGGCTGACAGTCAGAGGCATTGCCTAGAAAGCTTTGTAGCTCTTGTGATGCTCAGGGTAAGGCACTATCCTTTGACCAGCTGTGCAGGAGAGCAATTTGTTAACCATAGTTATAAATAAATGTGTATTTTACACCGTTACAAACAGGTGGGATACTACAGAAGGGAGAAAGGCTGCCTGTCTGCCTTGTCTGGCCTTTTGGGTACAGAGAGGTCACCTGGGAGAAAAAAGGGGTTGGGTCTGCCCAGGGATCAAGCAGATATGCTGAGCTGGGAATGGAGCTCCTGGTGTGCTGGCCACAGAGAGATGGAGACCCTGTCCCTCACATGCAATGCACAACAGGCCAGGAGGTGTGTGAGGAAAGCATCTGACACCAGCCTGTGGCTGCGCTCCAGGGTGATGGAAAGAAAGGTGGGTGCCCAAAGGTGGCGGCAGCACTCTGTCCTATCAAGCAGCCTCTGAGCATGGCTGGAGTTGAGAAAAAGTTTGGAAGAGAAGCAAAACAGGCAGTGAGGTCAGCTCCTTGCTCCTTTTTGCCAGAGTTTTTTGGATTTGTGGAGGATCTTTGTTTGATTTGTGTTCCGGAGAGCTGCGAGATGTCAGCTCAGCCCAGGTTTGTTTGGGGGCACTGACTGCAAGGATGCAGAGCAGGCAGATGAACCCAGACACAGGGTTCCTGTCGTGCCTCTAGTGTTGAATCAAAACCAGTATGGACCCGGTGTCTGCTTGGTTCTCTCAGCACGCAGCTGTGCTGTTTGGATGCTGGGTTTGTGACTTGGCACTCAGATCTCCGGTCCCCGTGCCGCTTGCATGGCTGCCACGCTGCCATCTGGATCTGCTGGGCTGGGGGATGTGAATG
>WBMY01008032.1:417416-432647 GCA_013397315.1 Donacobius atricapilla | reverse complement strand
GGAATTCATTAATGGATTTATTATTTAGTTTATTTGTTTTCTCCCCAGCTCTGTGGAGGAGATGAATATAGTCCATGGTCCAGCAGAGGACCTCTTGCAGCTCTTGCAGCCCAAGGCAGGGGACAGGAAGGGATTCTCACCTCATCCCTTAGAGAGGCTCCTAAGTGTGCAAAGTCCAGGTGCTTCTCCTCTCTCTCCCTGCTGAGGAGCTGGAGTGCTGTGGAGGAACAGAGATGGTGCAGCTCCCAAACTGGCTGTCCCCATCCTGCACAAAAAGGGAGAATAGGAAGGGCTTCCCACCCTTCTTCTTCCCAAATCTCCAGCACCGAGGTTTGCATGCGCCTGTCCTTATGCCCTCATGGGGGGAAGAGGGTGCCTGTGTTCCTCCAGAGGGCACTTGGGAAGCATCTCCTGGAACAGGCACCAGCCTGTGGGCTCCTGCCCCACCTGACCTCCCTGGGCATCCAGTTCTGGGGACTTGCACCACGGTGAAATTAATTGAAATGATTTCCTGGGGTCCTTGTCAACTATGTTTTCCATTTCAATAAATAAAATTATGCAGAATAACTTGGCATAATGCTGTCACGCAGAGGGATTTGGCTGAGGACTTGTATTAATGGGTTCTGGTATTTGGAAGCCACAGTAAACAGTGTGTTTGAAATCTCAGCCAGACTAAGGAAAAATATGAACATTGAAGAATATAATTTAATTTGGTAAAAGTGAAAGTTTGTTCTGAAACACCTTTTAGTGGAACAAAACACTGTTCATAGGTATTTTTCTGTCATCTCAGGTAGCTCAGGGGCCTCAATTTAGTACAGCAAAGAAGGCTTTTTTTCCACAAATAAGTGCCCTCAGGGTCTGATTCCACTTTTCTAATCATAAGTGTTCAGTGTAAGTTCAGCACCAAACAATATTAAAGATATCTAAGGATGCCAATAAACCTCAGGCATGAGGATACTGTCATGAGGAAAGATGCTGAAACACACATTCCTGCTGTGGAAATATTCAGAATGTGACCTCCGCTTTTCTTTAAAAGAGCAAATGTATTTAAAGCTGACTGAAAGGTTCCCATGAAAATATTATTTCAGCAAAAAATTGAATGTTGACAACAAATTATTCATAGAGGGTGACTGCTTGTCAAAACAAAAAAAATTACAGTTGATGGAGGAAAAGGAAAGAGGGAACATATTAATCAAAATTGCTGGGTTTTCAAAGTTGTTGGTTTTTCTCTAAATAACTTGCAGCTTTGATATTGCCATGCTTACAAATGAAACTGTATATTCTTTCACTAAAAATTAAAATTAGTATAAGCCAGCTATGCAACATCTAAGGATGAAGGATAGACTTTTCAAAAATATTTCTGCAACCAAATGTCTCACTCCCATGGAATATCTTTTGTGAATTTCTGAAGTAACCTGTATGAGCTCTTATAAGGTTATACACCTTTTCAACTGTGGTTTTATGTTAAAATTTTTAAAAAATAGAAATATAAGCTGTAAAAAATTGGCCATTTAAAATACCTTTTAAAATGTAGGGCATAATTTCAGACATATTTTAGGGTTTACCTGTTGAATAGTTAGCATTTTATTATCACTAGGACACCTATTGGTGTGTTAGCATGGCTTAGATTCTTTTTTGATCATGCTATGTCCTAAAATGTGTGTTTTGGACCATTTCTTGGTCTTTTTGTAGATGTTAAGACCAGGCATATATAGCAAGGAGGGTTCTGTTAGTGAACCATTAGGTGGTCCTTTTATAACACCAGTGGGGAGGGATTTGTGTGTGACACCAAAGCTTAATGTGGACTGTTTCCAAATGAGATATGACATGTCACCATCACAGTTTCTGTGCTTGCAGATACATTTCAAAGTTGAATTAATGGTAGTTTATTTTTTTGATTGTTCTACAGTCGAAGATAACAGCTTGTCTCAGAAGAAGAAGATAACAGTGGAAGATCTCTTCAGTGATGATTTCAAGATTCATGACCCAGAGGCTAAATGGATAACTGGTGAGTTCTGAGTGCTTTGTAGTATCTCTGCTTTGCTTCCTTGCTCCCTGGCCATTGTTTTTTTTTTTAATGTCCTTCCTAATTCCTCCACTTCTTAATGTTGCACTGAAATCACAGGATCAAGGACTGGTTGGGGTTGGAAGGAACCTCTGGAGATCATGTTGTCCAACTCCTAGCTCCAGAAGTGAGAGTTGTTTGCCCAGCATCATGCCCTCAAATTCCTACTTTCAACCTTCAAATCCCTGTTCCAGTTTTCCTCCTATTAAACCAGTAAACACCATTGTTGTAACTTTTTATCTATAGCTCAGTGGGCTCATAGATAGGCATGGAAAACTACAGCCTTTTTCTCCAAGAGCATCCAAGACTTAGTAAGCGATGTAACACATGGTTGGAAGGAGTGGTTGGAGCACCATCAGTGATTATTTTACCATAAACAAAACTGGAGGTTTATATTCCCTCATCAAATCCCTCTTTTTCCTGGCAGAGAGGTGAAGCAATGCTAAGCAACAGGCAAACAGAGGTCCAGCAGCAGCTGGGCTGGGCTTGCACACAAGCCATGTGCTCTTTTTATCCTCTGCTGCCTTAAATTTTCCAGTCAAGGGAAAACCAAATAATACTTGAATTAATGCATATTGGATTTGCTGGAGTGGGGCTGCTTTGGGGGGTGTAGATTCCAGCTCTCACCAGAAATTGCTACAGTCAGAACAAGCTTTGGTGAGAATAAAATGATTTGTGGTGTGCTGTTCATGTGAGTTCTAGTCCAGCTCCTATTTTCACTGAAGTTGTTAGCTTATCTTTTGAATTTAGTGGGGAACTGGATCAAGTCCTTCCTCGTGTTTAGCTTTCCTTGTCTGCTGGGCCCATTGGGAACAATTTTAATACCTGTAGTGAAAAGAGAGAGTGTTAAAGGGTAGCGCTGAATTAATACATTCCCCAGCTGCAAGTTCTGCCACCCACTCAAGGAGAGGGGAAAGCTGTTGCAGACAATAAAACCTTCACAAACATACCTGCCAGAGTGCAGGAGCTCTTTTCCAGGCTGAGTTCTCCATAGGAATGGTGCTCCCCACAACCACTTTCTGGGAATGATGATGATGGAAATATTAGCTGCACTGCAGTTCAGGATTGTCTAGCATCATTTTCCTTTTAACACAGATATCCTGTTGGTCCTAATTAAGGAAAAGGTGTTTTACTGAGATCTTGACTGCTATTTTCTTTATTTGCTAGAGTACAGCAACTAGAGCATAATGGAGGGAATGACAATGAATTAACAAAACTTTTGCAGGAACAGAGAATGAAGTATTGCCATAGAGCAGGTATAATATCCCCCCACTGATGAGTATCACTTTATGTGGACATAAGGCTTGTTTTCTACAGCTGCAGTCTGCTGTGAAAAAACAGCATTTCCCTTGCTTTTCAGTTATGGTCAAACACTTAAGTCATATAAACTTTTATTAAGATTAAGAATCTGATCTTAGGTGTTTTAAAATCCATCTGTCCTCTTGAGTACCCTTAATGACTCCAGTGCTGTCTTGCCTCTGAAATTACTAAAATATTGTTTCTGTGAGAGACAAAACACAAAGACATGTTGTGAAAACATATACAGAAATTTTAGAATTACTTTCTCTATTGTTTTGATATGGACAAGCACTGACACTGATTTTAATACAGCTAAAGGAATTTTATGAAGCCAATAGATACCCCGCAGATTTACCCAAGAGTGACTTAGCATGTGAGGGCAAGATGCTGATCTAAAATGTCATTCATCCAAGGACCCAGAGCCATTTTACAATGTTAATTGCTTTTCTGTATTATAGTTGGATTTTTGACAGTTTTCTCTAGCTGGCTAAGTGGTGAAATTGTGATTAAGATGAAAGACAAGTAGCCAGATTCCTGAGCAAATGTTGTTACTGGTCTCTTATTTTTCAGTATGCAAATGAAAGACTCCAAAAATGCCAAAGCCAAACTAATTAACTTAGTATAACAAGATTGCTGGAATGCCTTAGCAAAAGAAAAAATTCTATATTTTAAAATAGCATATTAAAATTGGATGACAGCTTACAAACCTAGCTGATGCTTTGTAGGGATCCACACAGTTGTTACAATAGAAGAATATAAAAATGAAATAAATAGGTAGCTGTTGTGTGTCTTTCTTCCCCTTCCTCTCCTGTTAATCATACAGCAAAATACCACAGTCATTCAGAGCTCTGCAAAATTCTGTCCTCCTGGCTCATCAAAGCTCTACTTCCTTCCACTCCCTCTGCATTATTGCAGAAGAGAGGAGGTTGATGGCCAGAGATGGAGCATGCTGCATGTTTAGGAGTATTTGAATCGTCTGAGGGATTTGCTCCCAAAATAATTCAGTCAGTAAAATATCTATGTTCTTCCCAGTAAGCAAGGGGCTGATTCAAACACTGAATGGGGAAAGTCTTTCCTTTATCTAGAATGAATCTTAGAGCAAGCGTTTCAATAAATAAAATATTTATATTCATGGTCACACTTTAAAATACGCTAAAAGTTCCACAAAATTGATGTGATGAGCTCATGTTTTTGTATTTTCTTGATTCTCGGTGGGCATGTGGAAAAAACCCATATTTCTAATCAATAGCTTTGTGTCATTCTATTGATTTCAAGGGACCTAGGAAAAAAGAAAAGAACCAGTCTCAAAGCTGACATAAATACACTTTCAATGTAAAGATTACAGGCTTTGTCTCAGCTTTCAATCACAACTTGTGGTTCATTTGTGGATATATTTGCATTATTTTTAATTGGAATTGCAATTAAATTCAGTTGCACAAAGTGAGAAGTGTGGCAAAGTTGCAAATTTGAACATTCCACAATTCTTTTTGTGATGCCACTGTAATTCCAAATTTCAGTTTGCATTTTTATCCACTGGTTTAGGGAGAGGAAAGAATACTTTGTTAGCATCTGTATTCTACTGCCCTGACCACTGTTGTCTTTGGCTCTGTTAAGAGTGATCCATAGAGGAGCGGTGCTTTCATAGAGCACCCAGAGGCAGGCCTAGGAGGAATGGCTTCACACGGGCTGAGAGCAGGTTTATACTGGATATTAGGAATAAATTCTTTACTGTGAGGGTGGTGAGGCACTAGAACTGGTTGCCCAGAGAAGCTGTGGATGCCCCATCCCTGGAAGTGTCCAAGGCCAGGCTGGATAGGGCTCAGAGCAACCTGGGATAGTGGGAGGTGTCCCTGCCCATGGCAGGGGATTGGAACTGGATTGTCTTTAAATCTCTTCTAACCAAGGCCGTTCTGTGATTTAATGATTCTGTGACTAGAATGAACTGCTCCAGAGTTTATTTCTAGATCCACTTCCAGGGACTGCTATTGGTTAGGTTTTCCCTGTAAGTAAATGCTGACTTTATTGTGAGGGTTTTGTTTTTCAGGACAGCATAACATATACATTATATTATAGTAGGTGTAAAGCAGTGAAGTACAGGAAGTTTGGGGTTCTGCTGGTGATTAATTGGCACCCCTCTATGCAGCAATTCAAGTGGAAATAATCTGAGCTCTGTCTCTGTTCCAACCCCATTCATCCCACACCTCCTGTGCTCTTCTTGTTGCTCCATGCCTCACACTCTGCACTGAACTTCCCTTTCCTGTACAACTGCAGTTATATTGTCCATATATTCAAGCATATGAGCTCCAATCAGTGGTTCTTTTCATACTGTGTATCTTAAATATGGTATTTGAACATTTTCTTGTTTTCTTGTTTTCATAGCCCCCTCTATAGCCCGTCAGGAGTGTCCTGTGCCGGCCTTTCGTCAGCCCTCTCCCAGCTGACAGGTGGCTCACTCATTAGTCTAGCCCTAATTGTTTAGCAGTTCTGCTCATGAGCACCACATTACCTTGTAATTAGGCTTCACAATTACTGGGCTTTTCCTGTAATTTCTCTCACACAGCAGTTTAGTTCAGGTTTCTGAAAAGCTCGATGGGATGGGGCAAGATTCTTGTAATGTTCGACAAAAAAACAGGATGAAGAAATTTGTTGTAATCTTGTGCCGGAGAGCAGCACAATTTCCTGCTGAAGAGCAGCTCAGTCGCCTGATTTCTTCTATAAACAGTAATTCACAGTTGTTATTTAGAGCTGACCTGAGAAGCCAGTTGAGCCACGCGTTCTGGTTTTGGGGCACTTTTGAGCTGCAGTGACTCCTGCCAGCTGTGAATCTGGCCCCCAGCAGCCTGGGAGCACTCCTTCCTCATGGGGAGGGAACATCATGCAAAAGAAAGCAGTGGAGGCTGAACTGTATACACTGCTGGTGGATACTTATGCTAATCTTCTGTCTTTGTACTTAAATGGCAAATAGATTTTGCCCCCTTTGACAGTACTTGGATGCTGTTTTAGTTAGAAAAACATCACAGCAGCCTCTAACATCCTTTATTAGATATAGAGGTTATTAAATAGACAGAGGTTATTGCAATGGATTGGGTGCAACATGTCAGTCCTTACTTTTTATGGGATGTTTCTCCAGCCTTGCTGTAGATGTCTTGCAAGACAGTTTATTTAGCAGTGGCTCTTGTCAGGATTTTGGGCTGTATGGAAGTGACTGGAGGTTTTAATTAGGAGAGCATTTTCCTTGGGCTAGATACTGGCCAGACCTGGGGAGGCAGTCCTTGCAGAGGGGTTGTAGCCAAATGGGAAGAGCAGAGGTTGAAATGAAGATCACAATATATTTGAGCAGTGAGGAGCACTGAGGTACAGGACAGCAAAGGATATGTTTAGGGTCACAGGAGCTTAAAAATGTGAAAATCAAGCCCTTCTCTCTGAGGTCCCTGCCCACTCACTTCACCTGCAATATTGGAAAAATTATATTTATTCTTATGGCAAGAGGAATAATGAATAAATTAGCAGGAGGTTTCAAATGACATTTTCAGAAATGTCTCAGTTATTTGGAAACCTGCCACTCAGCAAAAGCCAGGACCATCATGTGCCCAGCTTGCCTCTAAGAATGGCAGCTGGGCTTTTATCTCAAAAATCCCTTTGAAAAATACACTAATAACTAATATCTAAATATAATGGAGTAATTCTTTTAGCTTTAATTCTGAAGCACATATGTTTTGTTGCATGTTTTGCTAATAACATCATAGAATTTCTGGGTTCTTTTAAAGCCTAATACTGAATTTAATGACCTAGAACTAATAAGTTTTATTTACCGTGCTGAAAAAAGCATCGTGTAGTGACTGAGGTAATTTATTTCAGTTTACCTGTAGTAATAATGCTCAGATCAACAATACTTAGATCGCCCAATTCCCCTCAAGCCTCTTCTCTGCCGTGTAAATCCATTGCGCTGTATTGATAAAAGCACTGATGCATTTCAAATGATGCCGATGCGTGTGGAGTAAATGAATTATTTATAGGTTGCTTTGCATAGATATTAAGAACTTTGTAAGTGCTAATATTTTTCATTGTGAAAAAGGTTTATGCTAAGGTGCTGCTATGACAGCTCTTTAGACTAAAATTGCCCTCCTAGAAGCTACAGCATGGTTGACTGGAGTGCAGGTTTCTCTGGGCTGCTTCTCCGTGAGCCAGAAGACCCATAAAATCATTAAGGTTGGAAAAGACCCCTGAGTCCAACCATTAACCCAGCACAGCCAAGTCCACCATTAAACCATGTCCCTAAGCTCCATGCTGACACGGGTTTTGAGCACTTCCAAGGATGGTGATTCCACCACTTCCCTGAGCAGCCAAGTTCCCGTGTTTGACCAGTGAAGAAATTTTTCCTAATGTGCAATCTAAATCTGGCACAACTCAAAGTCATTTTCTCTTGTCTTATCACTTGTTACTGGGGAGAAGAGAACCTTCTACCAGGTAGTTGCAGAGAGCAAGTGGCAGCTTGCAAGTGACCATCCAAACTGTAAGGCAGCAGGAGCCTTTCTCTTGGCAAGGCTGGGCTGTCAGCAGGAAAGCAAAGCTCATCTTTCTGTTTGCCATCCAAGGGACAAAGTTCTCTTCCTTGGGCTCCAATGCTATCCCAGTTTCTGTCTTATGTTAAAAAAATGTAAGGTAGAAAATGCTCACAGGTGGTTTTGTTAGTGTAAATCTGGTGAAGGCATAAAGAAAACTGGGTTACTCTATCAGAATATTTGCCCATGTTGTTAACTACAAGTATTAGCTCATTAATTGCAATGTGTTTTAAATGTGTGTTAGAAAGACTGAAATGAATGGGTTTGCTGGTCTTAATAGTTCAAAGAAAACTTTCTGTATCCTCAGTTCAAACCTCATTGCCAAGCTCATGGCAGCTTCTTTCTGCAGTATTTTTATGAGTGTTTTGGCATTTGAAATGTTTTTGAAATACTTTCTGAAACACAAAGCAAGATACCTGGTGCACCGCACATCGGTTTGTGGTGTCTAAGGTTCAGTGAACTTCCAGGCCCCATTACAAAGAACCCCACAGCCTGCAAGGATGACCTTATGCTGAGGTAAAGACACCCTCACTAAAGGAAAATGCTGTGTGGGCTGGAAGAAAATACAGGGGAAGGACTAAGAAGGCTCTTCTG
The DNA here is from genome assembly GCA_013397315.1 of Donacobius atricapilla. Lineage (NCBI taxonomy): Eukaryota > Metazoa > Chordata > Aves > Passeriformes > Mimidae > Donacobius > Donacobius atricapilla. Next base: position 424,127 of record WBMY01008032.1, on the reverse strand, counting down.
GTCTAACATAACATTGTTTTGCTGGGGATGGCCTTCAGAAACCCTCTGTTATGATTCATAAAGACATGGATGTTTGTTAAATGAACTTTTGGATAGTGTTAGTGCCAGTGGAAGTGTCCATGCGCTTTAGAGCTGGTTGATCTCTACTTTTATTCTAAATGCCTTCATGAAGTTACATCCTGTATTGCCAAAGCAGAGGAGGTAAGAGATCTTGCTCTGTCACGACTTCCAGACTGAGGAAGAAGTGAGGAATATGTTAAACCATTTGGACCATAATTTTGATTTGAGACCTCATCATGGATCATCTTCTTCAGAGATTTCTGTGGATCTGTGATCTGAGAGCACTGGAGAAAATTTGTCCTACTCCTGCCTTTCAGCTTCTGGGCAGCTGCCCGAGTTCAGCAGTGACAGTAACCTGTTCACTAAAGATAGGAAACTTGGGAATTAATAGCTTTTTAAGAGACTATAACAGGCCGTGGAGGAGAGTATTCCTGCCATGTAGCTGTTCTGTTCATTACTGCTAGAGAGAATGAAATGGGAAATCAATTTGGCTCTTTCAAAAATTAATACAGTCTGCAGGAGCAAGCTGGGGACGAGTGTGGTGCCAAGGATTGGGCAGTGCCTCCATGCATTCTTCTCTGCAGTGCTAGAGTGCTGGTGGGACACGTGCTGCTTTTGGACTGAGAAAATAATTCTTTGGTGTTTACAGCAACTTCTGAATTTAGAAGAAGAAATATATTGCATAAAGTCATGTTTGGGAAAAATATCACACCCTGGAAAACAACAGCAACAGAGTAATGGTCAAAGAGGGGTTTTGTGTGTGGTATTTTTGAGTAGTTTATTATCTTGAGGAGGCCAAGATTTCCATAGGAGCCTAACCCTATATTTGGAAGCCTCCATAGGTAATCTAATTTCTCCAAAGCCTGCTGAACTCTAATTATTCCCCTGCTTGTCATGATTGCTGTTGAGCCTCTGAGTCAAATGTCTTCCTGAGGTATCAACATATGGCTTTAGTTAGAGAACATCTAAAAACCCACACGCATTAAAAAGTGGCCTCAGGCGCTCACTGCCATAGCTTTTTATTTGTTATGTCACTGCATCTTGCCAGGATGAGTGAAGAGTCTGGCCCAGGAACAGGGCTGGTGGCATGGAGGTCACCTGGGAGAGGTGAGATGCAGGGAATGAGTGATGAGGAGGGTGTGGACAACGTGATGCTGCACAGGCAGGACTGGCTGCAGTCACTCAAGGGAGAAGCCCAGGCAAGCAGGGAGGATCTTGGGGGTGTTCCAGGTGGAGCAGGAGCTGGAATTGTGTGAAGAGTGAAAATGAGTCTGGATGTCAGTACTGCTGAGAAGGGGCTTAATGGCCTGTGATGAAGATGATGAAGAGCTGGAAAATATATTCAGTTGCTATGGCATTATCAAAGAGAGCAATTCATGAATCAAAGATGACTAGAAGAGGCAGGAGAATTCCTTGGACTTCATTTCTTCTTGTCTAGGTTCTCTCAACGCCTACTGCCCATAACTGCTTAATTCTGTTCCCACTATTTTTTTAAAAAAACAAAAGAGGAAAGATAGACTTCCCCCCTGCAGGCAACATCCCACTCTCACATGTTGGACCAGCAGGCTTTCCTAGACTTTCTATAGCTGTTAACAAAACCAGATTCCCCATTTCCATTTCAAGCCTGACTCCACTAAAATTAGTGTTTTTCCCTCAAAGTAGCTGAGAGGCAAGGCAATGCCTCCTGCCGTGACTGTGTCTGCTAGCGAGAAGCAGCTTCAGGGAATAATTTGAAGTTGTAAAAGGTGTGTGAAAACTAGAACAATTTGGGCTTCTTTGTGCGTTAAATTTGGTTGTATATTTGAGGTAGAAATCCCTGGGAGTTATGTAGAAGATTCCCCCTTCGCACCTCCCCATCATCTGCGTGTTGCTCTAAGGTGCCCTGCAGCATTGCTAGGGTCAGTGGTGAATGCAAAGCTGATAAATTCAGTGCTGGGTCCCTTTCCCTGCCAGCCAGGCAGATGCAAAGACACTGAATTCACAGTGGGGAGCCTTTTGATTAAAAAATTAATAAATAAAAAAAAGGAGAACAGCAGGGATGGAAGTGGGAAGAAAATGCTGCCACAGGGAGCAGTAGCATCTGTGGGGGATTTTGAAGACCATGGCTCCCAGCAGAGGTGTTTCTGAACCACAGAGCCACATGCACAGTCCTGCCTGTGTTTTAATCCAGTTTAAATCCAGTCAGGAAAAAGATCAGATTTTTTTCATCTTGTTCAAAGTAGCTTGAAATCAAAACTCTGCTGCTCTCAGAGTCGAAGGAAAGGTACTGGTTTTTCAAGAGTTTAACTGGGAGAGGGATTTGGTGTTCTCTCAGTGGGTGTTAGTTAAAAATCCCTGTAGATAGCGACAAGTAAAGTGTGACACCAAGAGATGCTCTTCCCCAGCTGACACCTGTGACCCAGGTAAGGGTGAGCTCCCAGCTGTCCCCAGCCCTCGGGGAAGGCACTGCAGTGACAAAAACTGTCCGTGATAAGCCTTAAAAAGAATGGCCATAATTGCATTCCTGCTGGTTGAATTTGTACTAAAATTAAGTCGCTGGTTTTTTTTCCTTTGACTCTTCAGAGAAATGCAACACGGGCAAGAGGAGGGAGAGGAACAAGAGCTGTGCTCTACTCCTGGGTGATGGAGCAAGCTGGGCACAGCACAGGGTGATGGTTTCCCTTCCCCAGGAGCTTGGCAGTGTTCCACCATGAGAAGGATTCCTTTTGGAGAGAGCAAGAAATTTTATTTTGCTTGGATCCAGCCCTGCTTAGAAGATGTGGGTAGATAGAAAGGCGACTCAGTTTCGAACTGTAGGAAAAGAAGGTCAAGAAAGAGGGTTTGCATGAACTTGCTGAAGGTTTTTCTAACAGTCAGGCTGATTTAAGGATGGAAACATTTTAGGAAAGAGGCACTTAAGAGATAAACACGCAGGAAAGCACAGATGGAAGAAGTGTGGTACATATTTTCAGGGTATGCTGAGCAAAAAGCACATTCTAGGGGGGACCGTAAAGGGGTGATGGAGAAAGGAGAACTCTTCAGGGTGTTCAGGCCTCTTGTTAAGCCATTGATCCTAATTACGACACGCTGCTGAAACCTTCAGTAGTGATTTTCAGAAATGTTTGTCTTTTGACACAGTCCATCCCTGGGAACCTTTCATTCTCTATGATGCAATTTGCTTACTTTTGAATTTTTTTTCTTTGTAATCTTTTAATCGAGGCAATTTTCTATTTTACATGATGCCCTGCCCAACTTTGATTCCTTCTTGGAGATTTTTACTTGGTGCAAAGAACATTTTCCTGACTCAGTAGCTTTTCCAGAGCTGGCTCTGCTGCTCTTGGACACTTCTTGAACATGGAATGCTTACCAAGGATTAATTAGAGCAGTATGTATTCTACTTGTTCCTTTTAATGAACATTAAATAAATATATGCTAAGATACCATAATTAAATAATTAGAAGACAGGAAATACTGTATTAAACTTTGTGATTAAACTTTATATCAAGTCTTTGTAACTGAAAATTTAGCAGGCAAAGATTTACTTATCTAAGAAAAAGTCCCTGGTGAGCTTGAATCTCCTGACTGGATTAAGCTGTTGAATGTATGAAAGGCACTTTTTTTTCTCCTACAAGAAATAGTTCCAGACTTATATAATTCATTAAAAGAAATCTAGAATGAGATAATTATCATTGATCAAGGGACTGTAATTATACTTTAAAATCTCACATCAGTGGAAATTCAATTAAGAGCACAGGAGACCAAAGGTTTGCCCAGCCCAAAATCCTGTTTCCATGAGAGGCAAAATGTGTGTGCATAGGGGTGAGAAAGAGGGCAGTGAACCTCACTCACTTTTTAGCTCAGAGAATTCTCAGATCCTCTTGTGTACTTTCTGTTTTGTTGTCCAAAATAGTTTTCTCTTCTAAGACACTTTCCAAGCACTCTCCGGAGCCTCTTGCATCCAGCATTTCTTTCATCAGTGAGTTTCACTGACCTAAGACCTGTTGCAAGAGGAAGGGTTCTTGGGAGCTTGTTTCTATTTGCTTTGCTTGGTCAGCCTTAGATCAGGGCTTTGGACAAATGTTTTCCACCTCAAGTACATAATATTAGAGAGATTGGATGGGAACTACACACAAGGAGTGCACAGAAGTGTCTGGGTTAGCTTCTCAAAAATGTTCAAATTAATTGAGTTTCATTGAAGACAAATGTATGCATGCAGTATAATTTGTCTGACCTTAAAGAAAAGCTGATTTTGCTCTGTGTAAAAAAAAGATGATTTTGCTCTGTGTTAGAGTTAAAATATTTAGGTCCCTATAGCAAATCATGCCACACAGAGTAATCATAAAATCATGTGATCCAGGTCCCCAGCAGGGCTTCATGTGAGCTCTGCACTGGGTCTGCTGGGTCTGATGCTAAGACTTCATTTTGCTACTTGACCTAAAGTCCCAGCCTCTGGAGACAGGAAGCACACGAAAATACTCTACTTTGAATCAAAAAAGAAATGTAATAAATAAAAAACATTTTTAGTACTCAGAGATATCATAATTATTTCTAAATGGCCCTTCAAATGTTAAACTTATCTGGAGGTAAATGGAGACAAATCCATTTAATTGCATTTGAAAAGACGTTTTTAAAATATCAGGGTCTTTTGAAGGCTTATACCTGTCTTCCAATGCTTAGGTTTCATAACAATTGACATTATTTGAGTAATCATCTTCAAAAAATTTTAGCTTTCCAGAGGAGGCAGAACGGCAGGGGTAGAAAAAATGCAAACAAAGTCTAGTAGGAAGGCAGGGGGAAATGTCAATGTTCAAGCCAAGAAAAGTTAAAGAACTATCAGTTCAGAAACATTTCCTCCATAATGGACAAAATGGATCTATTAGATAAATGAATATTATATTGGCATGCAGTTGACTATAAAAATTGACTGCACAATGATTGGTGGTGAGTCCAGCGGTTCAGAGAGANTATTTATTTATTTCATGTGTTTCATATTTTCTTTCTTCCAGCTGTCAATTCCAGGGGCAGCACTTGTAAGAGTTTGCCATTACCTTTTCCCTTGAAGCTGATACCAAACACAGCAGCAGGCATAAGAGATGGCCTTAAACCAAATTAACCTTTAACATAAAAGGATGTTCTTTATTTATTTTCTGATCTTAATGCCTCACAAAGGAAGATATTTTTAGAAATATACACCAATAATTGTAATATTCCTTTTTTTTCTTTCTTGATTGGTGTAAAATGGCTAATATAGCTGAACTATCAAGCCAGAAGATTGTGAATAAGAAAACAGGAGAGGAATTATTAGAATTCCATAATTTATATTTGCTTTCCTTCTTCTAGGGCAGGAAACTGAGAGCGTAATCAATTTTCTGTTGCAATCAACTTTTTTAGGAGAAACTATATTGAACGATACTCAGGAGAGAAAAATACTGAAAGCAGCCTGTTCATAGCCAGTTTGATGGACATCATCGCCTTCATCACTGCAGTGAGCTTGGGTTGCTCCATCCAAATAAGATAGATTGTAATAGGAATAGAAATGGTCCAGAGAAAGATTAAGACCATGACAGAAGCATGGAAATGCACAGTAGAAAGAATTGCCCTAAGTTATAAAGAAAGAATGTAAGGATAAAAAATAAAGAAAAATATTAAGAAGTCAAGCTCTTTCCATTGAATAAGGATGTTTTTTGGATTTAATCTCATCTGCTGGAAGTTCTTAACCCATTGAGAAGGTATTATTGAACAGAAGGTTGATGAGAATTGGAAGGCAGGAGCAGTCATTCTTTTGGTGTAGCTATTTTTCACTCACTGCCCTTAAACCAGATGCTTGTATCAGCCCTTTTGCTTCTGCACCAGCATCAGCTCAGTTGTCTTCTTAGCAACTGCTGGTGCTTCAGGACCAACAGAACAAAGGCAGTAACAGGTGGATGATGTTGCTTCCATGGTAGAGAGAGGAAAAGGAGCAAGAAAAAGTGAAATAAGGAATTCAGGGATCTTCTCTTGGGTTTGGTGAGGACTCTGTAGGAGCTGACCCAGTCACTACATGCAAACCAAACCAACGTGTGGTGCTAAGGAGGAGCTCCTCNTATTCCAGGGTCTAGCTGGAAGTCGTGGCCTTGCCATGCATTCACTGCAGGAATATCTGAGTGATGTGGTACCTTCAGGCAGACTGAGAAGAACCATCAAGGCTTGGATAAACACCTAAAATCCACCAGTTCTGCCCAGATGATGTCCAGTAATTCTTCCCATACTCAAATTTGTTACCACCCTAATAAACACTTATTCTCTGCTCAGCAGTCAATTTTCCCATTTCCTGGTGGACAGGAGCCCGTCCCCAGGCCTGCTCCTGCAGCTGGCTCCGGATGCTCAGCGCTGGCAGCACCAGCAGGGCGCGGAGCCAGCGGGGCTGGGCTGGCCCGCCGCCCCTCAGAGGGGTTAATGCACATATGCTGGGCCATGCGCAGCAGTTCCCACTGGCTGCTGCTGCTGCTGCTGCAGCTGATGGGCTGACTCGTTTTACAAGACAAATTGCTTGGAATAATCATGCAGAAGCCAAGATGCTTATTAATAATTTGGAGGTATCTTTTCCTTCCTTGTTCTCCTTCCCAGAGGGAGCAGGCTGTGAACTGTGATGTAAAAAATGTTTTAAAACACTTTTTAAAAACATGTCCAAGA
>WBMY01008032.1:366118-417275 GCA_013397315.1 Donacobius atricapilla | reverse complement strand
CTTTTGGTGTAGCTATTTTTCACTCACTGCCCTTAAACCAGATGCTTGTATCAGCCCTTTTGCTTCTGCACCAGCATCAGCTCAGTTGTCTTCTTAGCAACTGCTGGTGCTTCAGGACCAACAGAACAAAGGCAGTAACAGGTGGATGATGTTGCTTCCATGGTAGAGAGAGGAAAAGGAGCAAGAAAAAGTGAAATAAGGAATTCAGGGATCTTCTCTTGGGTTTGGTGAGGACTCTGTAGGAGCTGACCCAGTCACTACATGCAAACCAAACCAACGTGTGGTGCTAAGGAGGAGCTCCTCACTCATCATGGAATCATAGAATGGTTTGGGTTGGAGGGGAACTAAAAGATCATCCACTTCCAACCCCCGTGCCATGGGCAGAGGCATATTCACTAAACCAAGTTCCTCAGAGCTCCATCCAACCCAGCCTTGAACACTTCCAGGGATGGGGCATCCATAGCTTCTCAGGGCAGCCTCTTCTATTGCCTCACCACCCTACTTAGCTGACGTGAATTTTTTCATTCCCTCATCAGTTGGTTTAAAAACAGTGGGATTTTATGTATAATTGCAAAGTGTTTCTCCTCTCGTGGCTCCCTTGTGGTCAGGTGCAGGCAGACTGTTCTCACTCAGGTTCCGTTTCCTTCCCCCAGTGCCATCTCACTCAGGATGCCATTCTCCTGCTCAGCATCAGATCTAATTATTTATTAATGGTTCTTTGCAAGTGTTGAAAGTGTTTCCATTGGCTCTGTAGCAGGGTGCCCTCTTGTGACCACTCCAAAACCAATAATCGTGCACTGGTGACCAAAATGTGTCTTGAGGTCTTGGATTTCATCTCTTGCCTGCCTTGATTTTCAAAAGCCTGAGGTCAGGGTGATGGCCACGACTCTGACAGACTCCTCATACAGTTAGACTTCATCACAATCATCCCTCACCAGATATATCTGAAATGACAGGGTGACATAAGAGAGATTGAGAAATACTGCAAGCAAAGATAATTAAACCTTTACCTGAAGCTGCACACAAAACATGTTTGCCTGTTAACATACAACAGTCTCATGCAGTTTGCACTGAAATTTAAGTGATCTCTCCATGATAATGATAATGAAAATCAAGAAAAAAACACTTTATGTGTTCTTTCTGCCCATCATGGCCACTAACAAGTGCAATTTGGTTAGGAGCAAAGAGAAGGAGGCAAGGGAATGCACAGAGAAATTAAGTAAGTGAGCTGTGGGGTCACATTTTAATGAAAATTTATTAATGGATTCCTTTTTTTCCTCGGTGTCAAATGGATTATTACATTTAGGTGTAACACTTTGGATTATGCACTCCCCTGTGTGAAGCCAAACCAAATGAGGCAGATAAGGCCTGGTGCATTTGGCAAAGAGGGAGGTCCCTTAGTGATGCTGCACTGGCCTGGGGCACTACCAGGGAGTGCTTGGAGCAGGTGTCCCTGCATGGAACAGGCAAGCTGGGTGCCACCAAGCAAGAGTGGTAACTTGGGCTCTCATCTGAGCTAGCAAGCACAGTGGAAAAAGCTCTGGAACTTTTATATTCCCAGTGAAATCTGTGCCATTGTGTATCTGGGGCTGTGCACCCACCCCAGTGACTTCATGGAGCTGGGATAAGCTGATCCCTGCCACCTGTTGGCTGCACTTTTTTCTCTCTCTCTTCAGTTGCATGATGTGACTGCGAAAAATATGTAGTGTGTGGATAAAAGCATCAAGGACCATTTTCTGGGAAAACAGTTGTCTGGGGTTAAATAGCTTCTGGCCTGTGTTAAACATAAAATGTTTCCAGCAGGGAATCAAAGGGAGGAGTGTAATCTGCTGTCTCCAGCTGTCCAGCAGCCCAGGGGTCATCTGCATTTCTCCTCCTATAACATCCAGGATTTGAAGAGCACATGGCACAAGAACAGCTGAACAGGAGAGTAAGATGGCAGAGAATTTTTGAGGGAGATTTCTTGGCTCTGGAATGCACCAAAGTCATCTCAGTGTGGTGCACTCCCCTCCTCCCCCCAGTCATTAGAAAGATAAATTGAGGGCAGCAAGCAACAAGGTGTGAGGTTTCACTGCTGTTGTCAGGGTTTTGCAGCAGTTTTGTCATCAAGATGGTTTGCCATCAAGATGGTTTTGTCATCAAGATGGAATAAAAATGGATTTAGACCAGCGAATGTCTCATTCATTTTTTGCCTAATTGTAGTGTCTCCCTTTCCCCCCCTCCATATGTTATAAAAGCAGATAGAAGTTGGGAAGGGAGTACTTTGAAGTTGAAACAAGTTCTGTTTCTCACATGCATTTCAGCTTTTCGTGCCTGTACCACAGAGTCATGGTCTGACCCCACAGAATTCCCAGGCTGGGGCTCTCTGAGGAGGAGCTCAGCCTCACAAATGAGGCAGGAGCAGAATTTTACCTGATTTCAAATTTGGGACCCAAATTTCAAAGTTGTGTTCTGCCTGTATTCTAGGCTTGATGCTGAAATAATATTTTTTTATTTTTTTGACTTGAATCTTGAAAGAGTTGGGATTAGATAAAAAAGAGAAACAGACCAGCATTGCTGATTTTTATAGTTTTAAGTTTTCCCAAGACTCAGTCTTCTTTGATCTTTTGATAAGTTAATTTGCAAGCCTGCTAGAGGTGCACGTTGATGTGGGAATTTTCCTGAGCTATAACTGTGTTTTATTTTACTGTAAAAGCACTATATTGGTGCACCAAGTGCAACTGCATTGAGATGGTGAGCAATTAAAACCACTTCTTGCATAATAAAGCACATTCTATCATGTTGCACTTAATATACCAATGCAATGTGTTATACAGCATTTAGCTAAATTACAGTAAATCACCTATTTAAATAAGTTTTTCTTTTAGCCTTACATGTGGGGAAAAAAGTGCTGGGAACAGTAAAAAGATAATGACCTATAATGGCAGAAAGCTAAAAATGGGATTCCAGTTGTCTCCTGGAATTAAAGGCTGTAGCAATGTTGTTAAAGGCAAGCTGTTCTCTGTCCCCTGTTGCTCCTTGTATGCGCATCACAAAGTCTAAGAAATTCTTATTTATATCTGCCAGGCAAAGTAGCAAGGCAGAAGAAAAAGGAGTCAGTGGTGGGGGTAGGTGGATTGAAACAGAGGCAGGGTGGTGGCAGGAGCCGTGAAAAATTGCAAATGCCAAAGTCTACCGGGCCCATCCCTGAGGAGCAGCTCACTGAGGGCACGATGAGGCTGTGGGTATGGAAATGGGGTTTGGCTGCTATTCCCTATTCATGGTCCTTGCCTCCCACTTTCTCAGTTATCTCAGCCTTCTGCAGGCACCAGGGGACAGGAAACCTTCCCTGCATTTTCTCTCTGGGAAGCAGCCCAGTATCAAAACAGTCTTTGCTTCTGCCGTGGGGAGGGGATTTCAGAGTCAGTTGTTTGTTGGGTACATGCCGTAAATATCAAATAGATGCACTGCAGCATGTCTTGAAAGAACAACAGATCACAGTATTAAATGCATCATCACAACAGCCTTATTTCCACCTGAGTTTGTGATTGCATCTCTCTGGACACCTGAATAGGCTTCCACTGGGGACTGATTGCACGTTTATTTTGCATTATGATCTATGTGGTGAAGTTTTGCAGCAGTTAGTGAGCATGCACACTCCTAGCATTTGTTCAACATATATTCTCAGTGCTTTTCTGAGGATTAAATTCTACCTGCCCCAAGGAGAGCGGGTCCTGGGGGGCCATTCTCCGACCTGACTCCAGTTAGGCAGATACTGTCCTAGGAGAGTCAATAATCCTGCAAGCCTGGTAAGGAAGGTGTGATTTCCCCTTTCATGAAAACAAAGTAAAATAAGTATTTCTATAAACCTACCTGTGTTTGTCCTTCTCTCTGCTCACACCATGCTGTACCTTATTCCTCTTGTTTGGTGCCTCTTAGTGTTTGCTGCTTTGAGGTTTTTTTGGTTTGGGGTTTTTTTTTGGGTTTTTTTGGTGGGGTTTTTTGTGGGGTTTTTTTGTTTTGTTGTTTTTTTTTTTCTGACAGCTTCCATTTCCTCTGTGAATTTACCCTGTTCTGTTATTGTCCTCTCTACTTCCATTATGTCCAAAAACCTCAGGTTCCCTCTCTCTCAAAACCAGTCCCTGAAGATAGCAGGCTGTCTCTGAAGATAGATGCTTCTGCTGCATTTAGGGGGATTAGGGGTTTTTTGGGGTCTTGGCCCCTGACACAGCAACCTGTTAACCACAGCTTGTGCTATTCCCTCACCTGTGACACTCAGAAAGCAGTTTTACAGGAATTTTAGAGTCCTCCCCAGTTTATTTTCCCTGTGAGCTGCTCACCTGAGCTGTGGGGATGGCTGTACTGAACATCCATGCCTGCTGCTGCTGCTGCGCTGCCCTCCCTCCCTGTGTGGCTGGGTTGTGGGTGTGAATGTTGGCAGTCACAGCTGAGCCCCAGTCCTGAAAACATGGGCAATCACTGCAAGCCAGTGGGTTTTTCCTGTGTGGTGCCGGTCATCTGTCTGGGTTTGCTTTCTCCGGCTGGACCCTTCTCTTTGGCCCTGGTGTGTGTGCTGGGATGAGAGCTGTGACATGCCCAAGTCACAGGGCACAGCCACTTCTCTCCCCACTCTGCTCTCCATCTGCTGTTCTGGGGCTCACCCGGCCCTTCAGAAAATTTGCTGAGATGCTAAACAAGCAGAAGATTTTTTTTTTTAATTTTAACTCCACTGCCTGATCCTCATGTATCTTTCCAAAGGAATACAAGGGTACTACATCCTCTTGAAAATACCAGTTGTCTGAAGAAACATCTGTCTTACAATTGCAATCTTCCTGCCTGTTCTCTTGCTCGATGGTGAGTGCTATCCAGGTGTGTCTGATCAATATCTGCCTGGCAGGACTCCAAGGAGCCCTTGGCTGCTCCAGGTGTTGCTGTCACCTCAGTGAGGGTGGGCTCAGCCTGGCCAAGGGCTGAATGATGCCGTGCACCACAGTGGGTAGTGCTGCAGGGCTCCTGCAAGACTTGTCCTTCAGATGCAAGATAAAACACCAGAGATCTCACTGCTTTGAGTCAGTAAAATGAGCCAAATGGGTGGATGTCACCCTGATTTTTCAGCCTTCCCTTCTGTTTCAGAGTTTTCATAGTTTAGGTTGTTTCTCATGCACGGGTGTTATAAACAGAAGCAATGTTTTCATTAAATAAAGGAAAGTTTACATTCTTTGTATTAGAGATATGGACAGCAGATGGACAGTCATCTTGACCAATGGGATGGGGAGAGGTGTCAATCTTCTCCCCCAATCCCTGGCCTTTGTAGAAATACTATAAAATGGAGTAAGATTTTCATAATAAACAGTTCATGCCTTCTCACCAAAGTGTGTGTGTGTGTGTGTCTGTGTGTGTGTCTGTGTGTGTGTCTGTGTGTGTGACAAACAACGTCAGGCAGGGTCATTAATGACTTTGGGGCATTAAAAACCCCACAACAACTTTTTCTCCTGTGAGCCATGGGAGAGAACGGCACAGAAGGGTGCCAGTGGTCTCTTGGTGGTTCTGTGACATTTGCTGTGCCAGTGCAGAGTTCCATCCCAGCTTCCCTGCACGTGGCCTGGTGCAAAGTGACCTCTGTCCCTTGGGAGGGATGAGGGCTCATCCCACAGGACCTGCTGCTGTCTGCTCTCCTGACACAGCATAATATGTTTGCCAGTCCTGCTGGTTTCTGGAGGCTCCTTTATCTGAAATGGCTTAGAACAACTTCATGACTTAAATTTCCTTTATTCGCCAATCTTCCTTAATCTTAGGGATTGAAAATGATAATTCCCTTGATGCTGGCTTTCATCAGACTGAGACTCATTCAATTACCTTTCATGTCTGTTGATCAGGACTGAAGAAGTTGCCTTTTCTTTTAAATCTGTGGCTCTAAAAGACTGGAGGGGCCCTAACAGTCCTGACTCTACTCCCTTTCACTATCTCTTGCTGTTGACTTGCTGCATGTGAATTTCATAACCTATTTTTTGTGTACTTTTCATTCATCAGTTATTAAAATGATAGAAAATTAGAATTTCTTTAAAATATTATTTAGAGATGGATTTAAATACTTTTTTGTTGACGTATTTTGTCACTCAGTTTTGCTTTCTGCTTTCCATAATCTCTGACAAATAATGAAACTTCCCCTCACAGGCATGGTCCTGCTAGTATCTTATAAACCAGTCTCTCCTCTCTGGTGATGTGGACTTCAGAGAAGCTTTACTGCACTAAGTTTTGGGGCACTGATGTTTTGTTCCTGTCAATGGATGTATTTCCTTCAAAATCCTTGCACTGGCAGCACTCAAACTTAACTCCTTCCAGGAGCAAAGTTGTCCCAAACCTTCTTGTCCACTGTGGTGAGCTGTTTGGTCTGGTGCCCAGTCTGACTGTCTGCGCTGTTCCTGGTGAGGGCTCAGTGACTTCAAGGGACAAAGCTCCTTCTGCCTGGGTCTCTTTTCTCTGCCTGTGCATTTCCTGACTGAATTCAAGACAGAGCAGCAGATGGGGTTTATGATTTCACCTGTTCTGCTTAGCAGGTTTTTAGAAGTTTCTCCTCAGGCCTCTCCATTCCTCTGCACTGACTCTGTACAGCCCCAAGGCTGATCCATTCTTTCTGATAATCATTGTTTTTTGCAATCAGTCACATTTTTTCAAGTGTGACTACACATCTGTGTCTACATTCACAGTCAGGAAATGTAATCTGCCACCCGGACAATTTCCTGGAAGTTGAAAGAGGGGTGAGGAGTTGGAAAAGTGAACTTTGCTATTGAATCATAGAATCAGAGAGAGGTTTGGGTTGAAGCAACCTTAAAGACCGCCCAGTTCCAGCCCCTCTGGACGCCTTTCACTGGACCAGATTGCTCAGAGCTCCAACCATCCTGGCCTCGAGCTCCTCCAGGGCTGAGGCATCCATGACTTTGGTGAAGAACAGATAGAAAAAATCCAAGAAAGATGAAGAAATGGAATAAATGGCTGCATGCCTGAAAATTATAATTTTCGACATCATTTATAGTGAGCACCAGCCCCAAAGAAGGGCAGCTATAAAAAATGAGATGCAGTGATGACCTTTATCAGCTCTGGTGACAACTATAAATCAGGCTACGAATTCTCATCAGCTTGCTGGACGGAATTCATTATAGAGGCCACTACATTGCTCTCTGGCTTTGATTGAGGTATGTCCCATTTAAATAAATGCTCTTGCACTGGAACAAATCACACATTTCAAAACAGAAGTCCAGGAATATTATTCATCTTTTGAGGACTAAGACCCAGCTAAACGTAACAGTGTTCTCTTTGGAATATAACGCAGATCAATTTGTTCTTCTCTTAAGTAGACCAATTTTCTGTTCATTAACTCAGACAGTGTGTTGATGGCTGGTATTGAATATAACGGCAAGATTTACAGCCCTAACAAATCAGCACTGCTTCATTTATTCTTTTTTTATGCATTCTAAAAGTACATGCGGTGGATTAGCACCTGATTTTAAACTTGTTATGGTTTAACAAATAATGGGAAAGTCTGTTATTTCCTACTTCCAACCATGGAACAACTTTTATGTAATCTTGAAGTTTCATAGTTTATTAAAATGTTATGGGGTTTTTTTTGAGCATAAGGAGCAATAAAATTTGGTAGCAATGGCATTATGGGCAGTAATGTGACTTCCATCCGTGCCTGCAGTGTTCAAGAAACAGCTTCACAGACTCATTAGATTAACAAGCTACTTTACCTATGTTCTGAACTTGGAGCTGAATTTCATTGCTTTTTTTTTTTCTTTTTTTCTGTAATTAGGAAATATCCTGAGAGCCTTACAATTATCCAAATGTTTTTCTGGCCATATTTAAAACATGATTTTTCTGTCTGGAACTTAGTGTGTAATTGGAAGACATTCTGTGTTGTTGACAGAGGGTGATTATTAAAGCAGTAATATTTTTCAGCTTGTCTGATAATTAGGTAATAGTCTGTCTCTCAGTTTAATTTTTCCTGTTATTTCTGGAATGCCTGAAATATCACTGGAAAATAAAAATTCAGACTGCATTTCCTCTTACAACAAATAATGCTTCAAACTCTGTGGCCTGAGTGTATGAAGACCAGGTGTGTATGGAGCATTAAATCTTTTATTGCCTTACTTCCTAAATTGTTGGCATAAACACTTTTCTTAAGGATCTGGACACAGAAGCTGGAAGTCAGAGCTGGAAATTAGTTGCTGCTGGATCAGACCCCAGGGATTGTCTCTTCTGGAATATGGCTCAGGAAAAGGGCAAATACTTAGGGAAGATTCTAAAAAGCCGGAAAAATTCTCAGGTTGAGGATTCAGGATATTCCTCTAGTCCCTCACAATGGCTGGTTCATGGGCTTCCTGAAAAGCATTCCCCTTCAAGACAAATAAACTTTGATGGGGTTTTTTTCCATTTTTCTAATTCTAGTTTGGATCCACCTGCAGCCCTGGCACCTGCTCTGTTCTGGGACTGTGACTTCCACAGTTTGTTTGCCTTCAGCATGAAGAAATAATCCCTTTTATTTGTGTTGAATCTGACACTGACTTGTGTCATCTAGTGCCTTCCAGTATTTATTTTGGAAAAGGCAGGGAATAAGCATCCCTTATTTATCTTCTCCATACTGCTTATGACTTTTTTGACTTCTGTCCTAGCTCTGTTCAATCAGTTCTTTCTCAAGTTTAACTTTCTTAGTTTGCTCAGTCATAAATTGTATGGAATACTTTAAAGATAAATGCGAGTTAATCTAATTCAGATACTTCTTTTTTTTTTTTTTCAAGATAGAAGTTGCTGATAAAATTTATTCCATAATTTAAAAAAAAGTTATGCTTTGAGAACTTTGCCTGTGAGTCTGAAGAGCTGCTGCTCTGATTTAGACTCTGAGAATCTTAAAGTCTCTAAAACCTAGTGGTTTGAGAGGATGAGCTGTATTGCAGCAACCATTTGCCATTACAGAATCTGATCCATCCCAATCTCAGAGCAGATTTCTTCTTCTTCCACTTATGTGTAAATCTGTGATATGGAGGAGGAGATTTTTTTATTGACAGCAATAAGTAGAGCCTAGAAGCTTTTCATCTGCACCTTCAGAGCATTTTATAAAGGTGATTAGTGGCTGTGATGAGGATTATTGTCACCAGGTTGGAAACAAAAGGTTGAAACGTGGATAAGGAGTATGCTAGGTCAGTACACCAAAGTTTTGAAAGAACTAAGTTTCAGAACCCAGTGTTGCCTTTAGCAAGTCACCCCTACTGGGCAATGCATGCCTCTGTAGTTACACTGAGCTGGGTTTGTGCTTGTACATATCCTAGAGGATTTAAACTCTCCTGTGACTCATCACAGGACTACCCATGGATAGTGTTAAACCATCCACATGTCCCTAGCCCTTGTGGCATCATGCTAACACTCCTGGGGTAGCCCCTGTAATGGTAGGTGATGAGGAATTGTTTCCCTAACTGAAACTGGAAGCAGAGGTTTGGTGGGATCCACCAGTTCTCAATCTCAGTTTAGCCAAATTGCAAGAAAAACATAACCCCCAATCCTGTGCCAAGAAAAACTGCAGATTCCTTTAATGGCAGAGTGCTTGGGACTTATGTTTTATGTTTTATCTGCAGGGCAGTGCATGTAAGCACTGATCAGACTTGAACTTCAGTTTATGACATCCCTTTATTGTTGTGATGTTTTTCATCCTGAACTTTTGACCTGCTACCTGACCCTCATTTGGAGTCCCTTTCATATGGCTGCCCCAGCCTTTCTGTCAGGCAGGTTGTGTGCTTTGAGAGCTGGACACTGTCTCCAGTATTTTTGTCCTTGTCCACCTGTCTTGAGAGCTGGAGTAGTCCCAAAGTGCACAGAGACCAGTTGATTTGCCTTGTTTCATGTGAAAATGGTGATTTCTCTGCATGTACCTCCTTCTGGTATAAGAACAAATGCCAGAGTTGAAGCACGATATTAGGTTCCAGAATCTGCATTGTTAGAGGGTCATTTGCCTTTCACTTTCAGAGACTTTCCAGGCTTATTAAACTCCTACAGAGACTGTGGAACTCAGAGACCTTTAATCATATGGAACGGGGTTTTTTGACCTTGTTTTCCACACAAACTACATAGCAAGCTCTGTATGTATATTAAAAACAGATCACTCTTGCATTCATCTAAGAGAGAGTGTGGCACAACAAACGTGGCAAACACCAACCACGTCGTTTTATGGCTGTGCTCAAAGCCGCTTTCAGGAATGGCTGTGTTAAAAAAATACTCTGTGTTCTTCAGAAAGAAGTTCCCAGCAGTAGTTTTGGTTTAAGTCCTTAATTAGGTTCCACACAAACAGACAATTTCAGATTTCCTTAATGACCTTTTGTTTTCCTCCTTGCAGATAATGAATTCATTTATAGAAACCAGAATGGCACAGTGATTCTGAGGAATGTCGAAACCAACAGTTCAACAATATTAATAGAAAACAAAAAAATTGTAAGTATTTTCTGTGACAAGTAGCTGAATTTCACAGATGTCTTGCAGTTGGATCAGTAAAGCAGAAAATGACTTGGGTTTCAACTTCATGTATTGCCAAGGAGAAGCAATTCACTGGTAATACAATGGGCTATGCAGTGATGGATAATGTGAGATTGAACTCCAGCTTTTGTTATTATTCTGCAAGCTCAGTTTCTCTCCTACTTCTGGAAAGTATCATATAGAGATCTGCAGCTAGTCTTGCATATCATATATAATTGAAAGATGCATAATTCTCATCTCTGCATACTTAATAAAAAGGACAGTTGATATCATTTACTGTCTGTTGTCATTCTCTACATTCCTTTTTTTTTAATTCATGCATTTGCTGATTTTTCTTGCCTAATGGTTGAAAGGTAATTTCAGTGTTTTTTATGAGTAGTGTTGAGGAATAGAAGCGGAGTTGTATTTGAGGGAAACCCTAAGAAATGGCTGTGGGAAGAAGTTAGTAGGTGACTATTAAAATGAATGTAAAGAAAACAAAGTCACATCTGATACCGAGTATTGCTTATAGTGATAGGAGTGTTTTGTAGCATTGTTTTTTAGTAGATGAAACCAGCATTGTGGCGGAAGTTAGTACATCAATTGTATTAATTATTTTTTATTAAATCAAAGAATTTATCACTGAGTTATTATGGCAGGGCCCAGATTTAACTTCACTTGCTGCATTTAACTTTCAAACTTTGTTGCATCACATAAGCAATCCTCTTTCACCAGAGCGTAACCCCTTTCTCCACAATTCTAAGGGAATGGCTGTAGCCCTGCTTTTTCAGCCTGAGATGTCTTGATTTCTAAAACTGAGTTCTCACAGAATTTTCTGTAAACAGAGAAGATGTTTTTGCTAACTCTATCTTGTTTTCATTCTTCTTTGGAGGTGGAGACAATTTGATGTCTCTCTGTGTTGGCCAGTGTGATTGAATGGGTGTTACATCTAACACCAATCAGTTTAGCTCTAGCGACCAAGTATATAAAGAGGTGAAATTTTTAATAAACTCAGTCTTTGGCCTTCTGACAAATTCTGGAGTCGTGTGGTCTGATTTCGTGTCCAACAGTGACAAATGGCCTGGCTTCCTTTAATGTCAAGGTCTGTTGAAGTTATGTTACTTCCATTTGGCCTCTGTTTATTCCACCAGTTTGCAATTTTTGCCATTTGTAAGAAAAGCACAGTGCTACAAGATAATCCTACATTTTCATGCCATTGCCACCCGACTGCCTGTTCTACCTTTGTTCCTCCGCCCTCCCAGTAAATACATCTGCAAGTCACCTCCACATTAATCCAGAAAGTCCCAGTGCAAGAGCTGCCATTACACTTTACATTGTCTTTTTCCTCTTCCTTCCCAGCCCTGGGGCAGAAAACTTTTGCTACTTGGTCACGTTTCCCCTTCCCCATGTTATTAACACAGCAGTAAATAAAGTCTGTCTTCATGCTGGCAACTGCTGGTCCTCAGGCTCCCCCGTTCCTCCCCATCCTGATCTACACTGGGTCATCCCCCTGTGAGATGTCCCCAAGAGGTGATGGGTGCCTCTTCCCTGGGAAGGATCAGGATCAGGTTGGATGGGACTCTGAGCAGCCTGGTCTGGGTGAAGATGTCCCTGCTGATGGCAGGGGGTTGGACTAGACAGCTTTTAAAGGTCCCTTCCAACCCAAATCGTTCTGTGATGGTGTGAGCTGTCCCCTCTGCTTCTGGCTGTCCCCTGGGCTCCCCCCACAGCACACCCACCCTGCCTGGCCTTGGGGAGGACTCTCCCCAGTGGGGTGCTCTGTCTTTCCCCAATTCCCCTTTCAATTTTTTCCCTGTGGGACTCTCTCAAGGACTTACATCTCATTTGTTAGGTGAGAGGGTGAGATTTAAAAGGCAGTGGATGAGTGATGCATTTAGTGGCACCTCTCTTTGACCTTGGTGCCATCTGTGCCAGCAATGCATTATATTGACATGACTTCACTACACAAATGAAAAGTGGAGCTGGAAAAAGGTAATTCCTGGCAAGTCTGAGATACCCTGGCATTTCTTCTTGTTAGCAAGATTTACAGTGCTGATTTTTGCAGAGCCCAGGTCAGGGTGCACTGGATCACTGCAGCATCCCAAAGACTTTTAACTGCAGAAAACAAAATAGTTTTCCTCTGGATTATCTTAATTGGGGGAGGTAGCTGTGTCTCTATTTCTAATTTACTCTAGAAGCTATTTACAGTTTTTTATCTCCTGCACTGGCCAGTGAATACAGATAATGAGAGGGAATTAATAAATTGCCATTTATCAGAGTTTTCTGCTAACTACTGCCTACATCTGCCACCTCACCAGCCACTGTGCAGTAAGATTGTAAGGAAAATACTGGGGATTTTGATATAGCTGCCTGCTCTGAGTCACAGTGCATTAATCCTTTCTCTTGTGGGTGCCCACATAACATCTCTGGTGTTTGAAAAAAAAGTATCATGATTTTCAAGACATTTAATTCTGGCAGTATTCTTCATCCTTAGAGAGATGATGATAACAACTAGTTCTAGGTGTCATTAGCTTGAAAACTGAAGAACATTTGTTCCAAAACTGTATTTATTTTCCAGGTCTCCTTAAAGGCTATCCGGTATGAAGTGTCACCTGACCGGGAGTATGCACTATTTGCCTTCGATGTCGAACCTGTAAGTAAACAGATTTGATTTCAAAATACACAGCCAGGGGCTAATTTCTTTTTTTTTTTTTTTTTTTTCAGTTTCTGACTTTTATGTCAGCAAGATGATATTTTAAATTAATTGCTTCCTATGAAACAAAGCTAGAAACCCCCTCACTTAGCAATTCTGCGAGCATGTCACACTGCCATCTAGTAGAGGAGAAAGGTATAAATTAGACCGTGGAGGAAACACTGTCATTGCCAGGGTTTTATAGCCTTCAGGAGGGGGATTGTAAGGACGTGTCTTTGCTACAAGGATTTCTATTCCTCTTCTGTGATTTTTTTTCCCACAGTGCCTTCTTCTGTCACCCTATAAATTTCTTCCCCAGAACAAAAAGCTACTGTCAGTTTCTCCCACAACTGAAATAATACATTAATTATGGTGTCACCATCCCCAGTGCTGCAGTTAGGCTTGAGCTATCACTTTCATTATAAATCCTTTTCTTCAGAGGGTTAGGTATAAATCATTTGTAAAAAATCACCATTAGGTTGCTACTAAGTTCTGGACTACAGCAATTTTTTTAAAAAACTTCAAAAGGAAGAAGTGTAATAAGTCATTTTTAACTGATGACCAAAGAATCAAACATGGAGGAAGCAATTTTTCTGCATGAATAATATTTTTGTCTTCCTCAATTCTGCTAGTATAAGGCCTGAAATGTTTGAGTGATTGCTATGCTGTACTACTTGGATGAACAATAATCTCTATATATTTTGTTTCTGTAGTCTAGAATATCACCAATTCTTCAAAATTAAAATAATTAATTCACTGACAGCTGTAATTGTTTTTCCATAATGTAAATAAAATTTCAGCTGCTAATCAAAGGAAATTTGTGGGTCCTTTAGGTAGTGAAAGTTGTAGCTTTGTTGCTCATTTGATTTCTCTGCTATCAGCTTTGGAGTTATTCCTGATTTGGTGCTATGAAAGTCAGAAGAAGCATGCTTGATTTTAGAAGAAGGGGAAATAAAACTGTAACAGAAACTTGAGGAGTAATTCATAATGATTTTTCCTGGGTAATTAGTGGTGCTGGGACTTCACTTACCTGAAGCTTAGCTGAGCTCTAGACAGAGATGGATGGGGAAGTGTTAAGTTAGTTCTAAACATGGAAAAGACAGTCTGAGGGTCACTGAGCAAGCAAAGCCTTCTCTCAAATTTCCTTGCCTTATGAGTCAGAGATGTTTTGTAAAATTCAGTTCTTTTAGTGGAAATCAGCCTTTGTCTGTGGAAGCCTTGTGCCCGCTCTGCTCAGATGGCCTCAATGATAAAACAAAGCAAAAAACTTAAAAAAAAAAAACCACCACCAAACTACAACAAAAAAGAGAGAAAAATGTGAAATTAACTTTTTATTCTCAACCTTTATGCACTGAAAAGACTTCAGACTCTGAAGATCTGAAAGAAGCAGAGTTAGGGGGCCTTTTACAGCCCAGACTTTGTGTTCAATCTGTGGAGGAGGGCTTGATGTGGGCATTGTGGCAAGAGGGGCATAGAAATGGAAAGGGCTGGGCTGGATGTGCTTCCTCTGCCTCCTCTTTCTGCATGTCAGTGCTTGCAGGCCTGTGAGTTTGAGGCGCAGTCAAAACACTGAGTTTGTGGTTCTTCAGATGCCTGTCTGGAGAAGAGAGAACAGCACACAGCCAGGTGCCCCCTGCATCACTCCATATCTTTTTCTAGAAAGGAAAACGCAGGGTGGAAAGCTGGAAACATGACCTTTGGGAACATTTCAGGATGTGACATATACTCCCTGTAAGAGAACATTGCAAACTGTTCACGTTTGCATGTAGAGCAAGTGTTCCTGAAGCAAAATAAAACAAAACCACCCCACATCTTTTATTCCTTTGCGATCCATGTTTATGGAGAATAGAAAGCTTTTTGGGTTTGTTTGGTTTGTTATGTTTTGGGTTTTGTTTTGTTCTGTTTTGAAGCATGCTAATAGAGGGGTAGTTGGGTTCAGTCTTGGTTATTGCAGCCTTAAGCCATGATGGGTGGCTCTGTGTATTAAAATGGCAATAACTGTTAAATTACTTCTTCAGCTTTCTTCTCCCTTGATATGCAGACTGTGGTACAAATAATTGCATGTTAGTTAGCTCTTCCCATTTTCTGCATTTCAAACTGTATTCTTGGACAAAATTCAAATTACACTGATTTCTGCAACACAAGAAATTGATTGGCAAAGCCTTGGGCAGTCGTCCTTGTTGCAAAGTCAAAAGGAAATTTCAGGAGATGTATTGGCAGATGGCATGTCTTTAAAGTTTAATTCAACAATTTCAAAAAAGGAGCTTCTTGGAATTATTGCATATTTATTTTGTAGACATCAGAAATTGTTTCTTCTATTTTTCGGCATTCGAAAGCATGATGTGCTCCCTTTTAATTGTTTGTGAGTATAGACATTTTCATCATTTTTTTTTACTCAGTAGAGTTTTGCTGCTTTTACATATGTGTGTAGTATTTCAATATGCATAGTATGAATTAATCATTTATCTGAATTCTGAAATGAATGGATTCAGCCTCTGGTTTAATACCAGCCAGGAATAAACATCAAAATAGAAGAGCACAGTGTGTCACTCCAATGAAGCGGAATATTTTTAAGAAAAGTGCCACGAAGTTATTTCCTCCCAGTAATAGCTGCTTCTGTAGTTTTCTATTTATTTGCACAGAAGCATCTCTGCTCAGTGGTGGTCTGGGTGACAGCAGTGAACCCCACACTGGAATACCACAGTACTGAACCACCAGACACCTATTTTGCAAAGATACTGAGGCAGCTAATGTGTGTTTTCCTGTTGTATCACTTCATCATTTTAAAGGATAATGGATTAAAGCACATTCCTTAAAATATTTTTCTCCCAGGAAGCTTGGCAGACAGCTGTGAGGCTGGTGTGGGTACATTGTGGTTAGTCTGGCTGTCAGGTTTCATTGTAAATGCTTTTTTTTTTGCGGTGCTTGTATTTACAGAAGTTTAATCTTTCAGGCAGCAATATTCTGGGTAAGCCTTGTGCTAATAGGGAGCTTTTCTAACCTTGAACACAGAAGATTTGTTCTTTTTCTTGAAAGGTCACAGCAAAGGCACTAGGCTTCTTTGTCTTAAAACACTCCCACAGTTTTTCTGCTGTTTGTTTTTAGTTTCTTTGTGCCAAAACAAGGTGCAACCTGGGGTTGAAATGGCAGAGTGAAATTTCGGGAAAACGCTGGGAGATAAACACCTCCATGGAGAAACTCTGATTTCAAATCATCCTTCACCAAAGCAAGTGTGTGGGGCTCTGATATAGGGTCTAATAACCCCAAAGCATGTGGGCAGACGGGGTTTGGCCACAGCAGCTGAGCAGAAGGGGCGCAGAGGATCTCCCCTGCCTCTGGTGGTGCCAGGCCAGGGACACTTGCCCAGCTCGTGGCTCCACCAGCACTGATGGGCAAGCCCTGTTGGCACTGTTCATCACATAGACACACACACACACGCTTTGGTGAGAAGGCATGAACTGTTTTATTATGAAGATCTGACTCTATTTTATAGTATTTCTACAAAGGCCAGGGATTGGTGGAGAAGGCTGACACCTCTCCCCATCCCACTGGTCAAGACAACTGTCCATCAGCTGTCCATAGCTCTAAGAACAGGAATGTAAACTTTCCTTGAATTTATGAAAACATTGCCTCTGTTTACATCAGCCGTGCATGAGAAACAATCTGTGAAAACTCTGAAACAGAAGAGAAGGCTGAAAAATCAGGGCGACACCCTGTGCTCCCCGTGTGCCGCCTGGGGAGACGCACAGCTCTGGGGGCTGGAACCTCCTCTGTGGGTATCCCTGCTCTCCCAAAGGGGCTTCCTAAATAGCCAGGTGACAAGGCGACCCTTAGATCCCGTGGCATTTCTGTGACTGGGGTAGGAGTAAGGACGAGTGACTAAAGCTTGTGCAGCTTTCTGTGGCAGTCAGTTACCAGAGGAGTTTGTGTAATGCAACAAAAGAAACTGAGGAAGTATGTGAAAAAACTTTTTTTCTGGAGTGACATAGCGAGATGTTATATAGCGAATATTTAATTGCCTTTATTAGGAATCAGTGTTGTCATCATGCAAGAGAGGAATTAAAGCTGCCAAGATTCTTCTTGAAAATTTTTGCTCTTTTGTCTCCAATTTTACCAGCCCATTACTGTGTTTGTGCCAGTTAAGGGCAATTATGCTTTGCTCCATGCTAATCAGCCAGGATTTCTAGCTGCAAAGGTTTCTGAACAAAGTTAAGGGCTCAGAGGCTTTTACAGCTGATACAACAGATGCTGTTACCTATTTTGCAGTAAAAGAAATGTTCCTTTTTAATCCCAAAGGCTGGAAATAATTGATCATTGTGGTAATTAGAGCAAACTCAATTATTATTTTTTAGCCCAGTTCATGTGGTGAGTTCAGTATTTCTGTTCTTTCTGCCTGTATCTCTAACACAAGTGGAGGGACCAAAGAGAGCTCAGAAAAAAAAACCAGATCAAACCTTAGACTTGGTATTCAGTGTGAGAATGAAGTAAGAAAACATTAATTATAGAAAGTAACATATTACTATTGTTCTTTTTACTGTTTTTTATTATTGCTCCAAGTCTGGTCTTTATGTGCAATTAATAGATTTTGTGCTTATGGTCCAATTACAGTCTCACACTAATTTAATTAGCCATGTAAAAATTAAAATAATATAATGCTTGTTATTTCCAAAACACTAATGAGTATAAATATTCATGAATCCTCACAACATCCTTTTGAGCTAGGTGATAAACATTGTTATGATAAATATACCACTGAAAATTGAACACTGTCATAACTATCATCAGTAATACTGCTCAGACTGTAGTCATGATATTTATTGCTTAATTGAAATGGATTTACCAGGCCTAGAAATAGGCTTAAATAAATCTGTTTTCTTTCTATGACCATAAATATATTTCAAATTTATTTTTTTCGTTCTCACCCAATGTTGTTTTCAGAAACACTGAAAATGTTTAGTGATCTTATAATAAAGTGAGCACAGATAGAATGTTTCTGTCATAAAATAATGCTACCTGTTTTATTGATTGTTGTTTAATTTTTGGTGTTTGTTGTAAATTACTACAAATTTTTGAGGGGGCCATTTTGAGGTCAAAATCTTATGCTTATGGTTTTTCAAATTCTCTTTTTAATGTGAATGCAGTTTTGAATCATTGTTGTTCATAAATCAGAAGGACTCGTCTATGGAAAGCTGCACAATATAAGGGCACGGTTCACTTATATCAAAAGCTGGTGGCTAAAATTTTTTTTTCCAACCTAAAGCACTGTAACTTCATATACCTGTGAGAAATAGTTACTGTTATTAGGATAAATAATGAATTAGGAGAAAGCACTTACTAAATAAAAAGAAGAAATGGATTCACTCCAAGTACTGTTTGTATTAGTTAAAATATTTGTTTTTACATCTGCGCATGTGCGTATCTTCAGGCAGAGTATCTTCTCTTTTCTAAAGTCACCAACTGTATGAATGTAGTCGTGAATGAAGAATGAGCTGTATGACTGCAGTCATTCAGTGCTTTTAATGAGCAGAAGTAAAGTTATTAATGAATTAGTGGAAATACATAGGCCAGCCACTCATCAAATCTGATAATTTGCTAAATTTTCAGGAAAGCAACATCTTCAGTTACTTCGCATAGAATAAATATTATTAATGCCATTCAGCTAATCTTTAATATTACAATAAAATAGTCACAGCTTCTGAAAATGGCAGCATTTTCACATGTGTGCCTGTGTGGGCTTTCAGTGAGGTTGTTCTGGGGCTGCAGGGCTGAAGGTGGGGACCACCTTTCTATCTCCTTCTTACTGATCCTCTTTTGAGTGATATTATTTTAACAGCCAAGATCAGTAGTGTGAATAACCTTGTTTGATAAGTGCTTTTAACCTCTTTGTGGTAGAACAGCAGTGCTCCAGCTACATTTGCATGACTAAAGCTAAGGCCTGTGTGTTCAGAAGTGTTGCATTAACAAGAAGCAAGAGCAAAGAGGTTAATTTTGTGGGTGATAGTTTACTTTGGATTTGAAGCTGAAACAGCAGCTATTGTTTGACAATACTTACAGGCAATATTTTATTTTAAAAGGAGATTGTTGTGGTAGTTTTTAATTATGAGTCTGGTCTTTGTGAAAGACAGTCTATCTTCTGCAATCTCAAACCCACCATGAATAAATTCCCTCATCTGCTGTTTTCGACAAGATAGACAATACAGAATTTTCAAAGACCTCAGAGAAGATTGATTCAAAAACATTTCCACTCTCCCATTTGCTTTTATGTCCAACCTGGAGGGGTCTATCTAAGCCAGGAGATCAGCTCTTCATGGTCAGCTTTCATTGAGTAAACCCAAGCTGCGAACACATGAAACCTCAGCAGCTGGGAGGTTTTCCCACCACTGAATCTCAGTGCAGGCAGAAGTAGCAATATCTGTGTCAGATGCACCAACGTGCTGTCGTGTGTTGCTATCAGTAATTGTTTCAGGCTAATTAATATTTGATATCTGCAGTGGCACAGAGAGAGAGGGAAGTTTGCCACACGACCCTCAGGGGATTAATGCGTTTTCAAAACTCTATTACAGAGCTGTGCAAACATTGCCTTCTCAGGTCCTCAGTCCTGCCTTCAGCAGCAGGGCCCATTTGAGGCCAAATCTCCTCTGCAGCACATGCTCACAAAATTAAAAGTTCTTACTATAGGAGGGTGGACACTCACTTTAATTGAGTAACAAACATGCTATCAAGTGGTGAGAATATTTGTTCTTCCTGCTCAGCAGTCAACACTCCACCAATTTCTGTCCCATTGTTTGTTTAGAATAGAAATTTTTGGACACTGTTATAGGTCAGTGGAGCAATAATTACTGACAAGTTTAATCCTAGAGTTTTCTTTTGAGGGAGAAACTACAGAAACTAATTTCAGGTTGCTAAATTTCAGGGCCAATTTTGGACTAACACAGGGCAAGAAAACAGGTCAAACCTATTCTTTATTTGGTTTGGAGGACCCTCGTGGTTCCTTTGAAACCCTGACAAAGTTCCAGCAGAAGCTGTGTTCCTTTATGTAGCCTGAATGGTTCTTTGCTGTTGCCAGCAATTCTTCTGCTGTGGGACAGCTTGATTTAATGAGAAAAAAAAAATAGTTTGAACAAGAAGTTAGAGGGGGTTTAGGAACATAAACAAATATACTGTAGGGACATTTGGTAATTAGGATCCTTGAGCCATGGGGAAATGTGTTCTTATTTAAAATTAAGGGTCTGTTATTGTAACAAGTAGAAATGGGAGAAAAAGGTGCGATGGAAAGACACATCCCAAGTCTGCATTACTTTGTTTTTCATTCTCAATGAAAGGGAAAGGACAGGCACCGTGAGTCAGCAAGGAGGAATGGCTGGGTGGGGGCTGCTTGTGTCTATTATCCATGGAAAATATCTTTGCACCCCTAAAATGCAAAGAATGGGTACTCTCCTCACCCTCAGCAGGCATTCTTGGAGGGGAATCACCTCAGCATTGAAGGAACCTGGCCTAGGAGAAGGTGTCCCTGCCCACAGCAGAGAGGCTGGAACTGGATGATCTTCCAACCCAAAGCATTCTGTGATTTACCATTGGCAGCCACTGTGGAGACCTAGGGCCTGCAGCTCTTTCATATAAATAAACAATAAAACCACATTGCATACCAGACTTTCAGCTCTGTTGCTCCCTGGTTTTGGGGGATGTTTCCAGGGGGAAGTCTGTGGTTCTGAAATGGTGATCTGGGTGCATTCATAAAGCACAACATGGTGTGTTTGCCTGAGCTGGGAAGCAGAGCTCAGCACAGCCTGCAGCCCTCCATCCCCACATTCCAGTTTTGCTGCTGCCTGCTCCCTACATAGCAATGGTTTTGGTAAAACTGCACCAAACCCCAGTTTCTTACCTTGTCTCCATTCTCTCCACTCCAGGGACTGTTGAGTCTGCAACAAAATACTCTGCACGAAATGCAGAGCATTAAAAACTGAGTCTGCTGACTTCAGCTGCTGAGTTTAACTGCTTTCCTATTAAAAACAATGGTTTAAACCCTTGCTGTTCTCTTAATAATGCAGATAAATTGAATTAGAACTAAACCTGAAGCCTCCTGAACTGAGCTGGGAGACTTCAACAGAAATTGCACAAAAATGACTGAGCACAATATTGTTTTTCAGACTAAGTTGGACAGCCTTGCTTATGTAGCAAAGGTCAATAAACTGTATCCTGAATTTATTCACAGGCACAGATACACATCAGGAAACTGAAAAGCAAATCCACAGTTCCAGGGAAGCCTAGAGGAGCATCAAAACTCAGAAATAATTAGCCTGTCATGAAAAAGTACATAGGTGTATTATGTATCAGTATCAGCTATCAGCAGTCTTCCTCTGTAAATATTTTCTTTAGTAAATGAGATTTTCATCAAGCATGAAAGGAAAAATAAAAAAACCTTAAGGCAAAACACTATGATACAAAAATAACCATTTTTTCTTAGCTTGCATAAGGTTATATTTCTCATTGTGCTTATTTTTCTGAGTGTATAGATGAGCTAACTTGAACAAACTGGTAGAGATTAATGTCCTAATAAGATTCCCAAAATGCCTTAAAAATAAATTGCAATTTGTTTTTGAGTAAAGCCTTCATAAGATAATGCACAAGGTTTTCTAGATAGTAAAAATCAGAAAGACAGCAGTCAAATAATCACAGTTTGCTTTCTTGCACTTGTATGGGAATCTATCTTAGTGAAACATGGGGTTATTGAAAAAAAATAAAATCTAACAAATAATTAGATTCTTTCCAACATAGAGAGAGGCTTCAGAATTACATCAGAGATTAGTTCCTGCTTTTTAGCATTCATTTGCTCCCTAAGTTTTTAGGGACAATGAGCATCCTGGTTTGTGCTGGATTGTAATAAGTATAGGTAGTTATTTTAAAATGTTTAAGAAATAAATATATTAGGAATAGCATACAAAATGAGAAAACAACAGTGATTTTAAAAACCTTCAGAATGCAAAACTAGTAAGAATTTAATTCTGGTGTCTCTGCAGAAACATATGAAGCAGTCTATAATCTAATTCTTCTAATTTCCAGTCCTTTTTATTTTTTTTTTTAATTTTTAATCACTGAAATAGTAAAAAAAAAATACATATTTAGTGCCCTCTTCTGGAAAAACAGCTCTTGCTATGCAGGGCACCCCAATGAAGTTCCTGCACTCAGAAATGCAAATCTTCTAAGGCAAATGTTCTCCTCTTTAGCCAAGTTACATGCCTAAATCCAAGGAGTGTGTCCCTCTGTATTTACCCTGAACAAGTGTCTTTTATCTCTTTAACTGCCTGCAGAACTCTGCTTTTACCAGCTCGATGTTAAAACCAATAATTAATGTTCCTCCTTGGGCAGCTAATGACCCAGATTTGAAAATGGAGTCTTCTTTTTTCTTCTATTCTGTGCTCAAAAAAAGCTCTTTCTTGAAAAGGGAGAGGAATCATAGGGCTTTAGTCATGTCTTTAAATGCATGAGTCCTCATATTTTTGTGTGCAGGAGTGGAAGAGTGATGCTGTTGATGGCAGTGCTAAGAAGGGTTCTGCAGCAGGCACGGAGCAGGGCAGGTTCTGTGCTCCTTCCTGTCCCCTTTGCTCTCCCCCTGCTTCCCAAAGAGATGCTCATCATCACCACAGACCATTTACCCCGTGGAAGTTGCCCGCAGCAACACAAAGATAACAACATCAATGTCTTCCTGCCTTCCATGTCATTTCAGTTTGTTTTCTTTACATCAGAATATAGAATTGTCTCCTCCGGTGAATTAGATCTGAGTGTACATTGAGATACAGCTCTGAGTCTTCTGATCTCATGTGGAACTGGAAAATGAATCTTTCACTGAACGGGGAGAGGATTTTTGACCAAGCATACATCTGAATATTTTCATTCCTTTCACACCCACTTCACTGCTTTTAAACTGTTGCTCGCTAAGATTTTCTTTCAGGCTCATCTTTCTTATTTCAGCTTCTTTTCTTTGAGTCTTCTAAAAGTGCCCTGAGCCTAGGACCAACTTTAAAAATTTCAATGCCAGTGCTAACTTCTTTGTAGTATTCACATTCTCAGCCGCTACAGTATAAAAAGCAATTTTTACATGCTAAGAGTAAATTTTAATAGAAAGAACATATGCTGTGGTTCTGTAGTTGTTAATTTCTGCCTCTAAAGTGAATTATTTAAAAATGAATCAATTAAATAGATATACTAAGCATTCTGCACATTTTCATGGCTTGGATCTTACATAATTGCTACAAAGCTTTACAATTAGCATTGCAAACTTCACAAAAAAGAGGCTTTTAGAATATTTCCACAGTCAGCGTCCGCACAGCTCAAGAAATGTTCCTTTGAAAGAAGGCACTATCTAATGTTTCATTAAAGCTGTATTAAGCACTGATTTCTCATGCTGTCCTTCAGCCCTCAGACTTGCAACTCCAAAAGCAGTGAAGGTGAGAGTCAGTCGAGCGAATATGGATATGAACCCTGTAAATTCCCATCTCCACCAGCTCTCCCCAGCTACCTCTATAAACAGTCTCATTCAGGGTGTAATTCTAAGGCCAAAATAAACACCAAAGGCTCCTGAGAGGAATCATACCCCACACAAGCTTTTGGCACCATTGTCCGGGAAAAGGGAGTTGCTGCATGAGTTTGTAGGTGCGAAAAGGGTAAATGCTTGTAAAGAATGACCAGAGAGGTCAGTGGCAGGGACATCCCTCAAGGCAGACAGCTGCAAAGAGAGGCACTCCAAGCTGCAGAGTGCAAGAGCCTGGGAAAGTAATTTGGGAAAGGATGTCTGTAAATCAGGTAGCTCTAGTCTTCTGTCTGAAGTGGCTTTGGGCTACTGAGCCAGGGTAGTGAACTGGATGGACTTTGGGTCTGGCCCAATATTATTGTAATTACAAATATTCCTAGAGAATCATGGGTTTGTGTTTCTGTGGGTGTGTTTGTATGATCTGAAGGTGTTCTACGGATTTCTTGGATTTGGGATAATTGCTATCTCATTTTAAAACTTTTATGTGGCCTCAGGCTACTTTTCTACTTGTAATAAATAATAATTTTTGTTCATCTTTTACTTCTTTTCCTTAGATATATTGTTTGGTGTGTTAGAATCACAACTATGTACTAGATAATCTCATTCTCATTTCCAAGTTTCTGAATAGAGGGTAGGAGGGGACACCAGGGAGTTTATATCTGTGATGTGAATATTGATAAAAGTTTAAAAAAATCAACCAAAGAATGAGCTCATTATTAACAACCCTCATTCTTAATTCTTTGTAGCTTCATTGCAGCTACTCCCCAATAACCTGAGCCTCAACAAGTGCACAAAGGCCGGTACAAAACTCCTACAGAGTGCTTTGCAGCTCCCAGTTTATTTACCAGTTAAGAATGGAGCAGTCGTCCTTTAAGGCAGTGACTGCCAGGGCTTTGTGGTGCCAGTGAAGCGCTGTGAGGGACAGGTGGCTCGGGAGCAAAAGGAGGCTTTTGTAATTGCTTGGCAGGGCAGAGCTGTATTAGAGTGCAGCAGCAGTTGGCAGATTGGATTAAGGCTCTCCGAGGGGTGAGAGCTGGCACACGAGCTGTATGTTAATACCTGCGGCCCGAGCTGCTTCTGGAGCTGCTTTTGTAACAAAAAGAGCATCCACTCCACTCCGCTGCTGTCACAGAGTCGAAAATCCTCAAGCCGGCCTCGAAATTCCCTTTTGGCTTTGTCAGCAGTATAAGGCTCTCAAAAGTGTAATTTGAAAACTGATCTTTTAATAAAGAATTATTATCATGGAGCAACTGAGATAGATAATCAGTTTGTGGAAGGTGAATTAGCAGCACTCTCTTACAACACGGCAGCCCATCCATTACTGCAGTGGATGTTGCCATCACACTTTATTTATGGTTTTGCAAATTTGAAATGAAATTATTTGCAAAGGAACAGCTCCTTGGCTTTGATGTTTCACAGACCTTTGGTTTGGTGCTTGGAAAATCAGTTTCTAATCCCAGCACAGCCTCTGTATGTTTGTGGGAGAGATTTACATACTAACCGTGCATGCTGCCTGTGGTGCATGACCCCGCCACAATCAGCTTCAGCTTGCATTATAAATGCTTCCAAAATGCAAGTCCCCATGGCAGGAATGTGCCGTCCCTCCCTGATGTCACCTTGATGTGAGATTGTTCTCCAAGGAGGCCTCTCTGGTGTGGGTGGCAGGGCATTCACAGCTCTGCATGGCTGGAGAGCTCTCCTGGTTGTCCTTTAAACAGTGACAATGATTTAATTTTCAGTCATAAGACATTAAATGGTTAAAAGATTTGCAAAATAGAGACATGTCCTGGTGATCCACTGCCCTTGTATTACTTCCTTCTTCCAAATCAAGTGTTAAAGTTTCTTCCTGGCTCTGGAGACACCCAGATTTCCTATGACACTGGGTTTGAGTGAGCAGCTCCTGGTCACTGGTGTGACTGAGATGAGGCACGGACCTGCTGGCTCTCTCTGAGGCACTGACAGGTTAGTGTTGGCTGTGTCACCCCACCCAGGCACACTTACACTGCTGGGTCGGGATCCTTCCTCCTCTCTGCAGGAAAAATGTTAACTTCCCTTAACAGCTCTAATACATGCATTCCCCAAGTGTATATCTTCTTCATTTTGCACAAATGTTGAATTAATTCCTCTAGAATACAGAGACAACTATAGCACAGGCAACGAGTTGCCAAATTGCTGTTTTGATTTGATATGTTGATTGATTCAGAGGCCCCTTCTTCTCATCACCTTTCTTGCTCAAACCCATTTCCCCCATCTCTGTCCCAGCCTGAGCTGCCCAGACTGTCCTGGGGTGTCCCAGCAGTGCCAGAGTGCCCTTTCTCAGGCTGTGAGCACATCACACACGTGGCTGATCAGCTGGAGACGGCGCAGCGGGTGAGAGCATCTCAAATCAGGTGTTTGATGACAGCTGTGGGTTCCTGGCTGCCAGCTCAACCAATGCTCAGGAAATGCTGGTTGATAGCATTTCATTATGGGGTTTCTAATTTATCAGAAGCACGAAGAGAAAATGGGCAGAGTTCTTTAGAGGGCTGTACAAGCAGGTTGACACACAGCATGGGACTGACTGTACTAGGGGTGCATTACTGGAGAAGGGATAAAGCATAAAGGGATAATTCAGTGCAGGGACAAAAGAGAATATGCTGTCTCAGAAGAAAGAGAAATAGGTCAGTATCACAATGAATCTGAAAGGTGAGAATGTTGAAGACACCTCAAATTATATGGCTTTATTGATTTGTTTTGTTCTTGCAAGTAATCAAGATTCAGTGAGTGCACGGTACAAAATACCAGTATGGATTTCGGTAGTTTTTCTTTTTTTTATTGCAGTAACACAAAAGGAAAAGATAGCATGATGTTTCTGAGAGAGTCTAATTCCAAGCTGGTTACTATGGAGTGCCTATTAGCAATAAAATAAAATCCTTTGCAAAAATAGTTGCGCTGAGGAGAACACTGCTGACCATTCTGTCTCCACTGAGGGAAAGTTTGAAAAGACCATTAACCAACCATGCCTCAGCCAGAGGTAACCCCTTGTGCTCTAAATCACAAATAGAAGGGAGAATGAAAGTACAGAAATGAACAAAACATTACACAGAAGTTGGTGGTCAGGTACAGGGATGGATTTTTCATCCCTTTGGAGGGTCAGTTCAATATGCAATGGCAAAAGAATAATGTCTTCTCAACAGAAGGGTTCATTGAAACCAATGGTATCATAAAGAATTTTGATCAAGCAAATGATGTTGACACATAAAATGAAAATCCAGTTTTTATTGTTGACCTTCATAAAAGATACAGAACATTCTGCAAACAGGTACAGCGACCTACTTTAATCCTCCACAGAATACCATAACAGATTCTGGCAGTGAGGTATTTTTAGTCAAATAATTATCCTTTTCTCTCCTGGAAGATCTGTACGAACAACACAGTTACCCTGTGAAGTGAACATCAGATTTGCTTATTGGGGCCTGACAAATAGAAGAATCCATGTGACAGTGTGGTGTCCCTTACACACATGGTAGGTCCATGCAGGAGAAGGAAACACAACCTCTGGCTAACGTTTGCTTGGTATTTTCCTCCTAAACTTATTTTCCCTTCTCTTTCATGCCATTGTGAGAAAACAAGGTACAAAATACTTGAGCTATTTGCCAATGCATAGCAGCAGCCTTCCTGCATTCTACTTTATTCTCTTTTTCCTGTTAATCTGTCAGCTTCAGAGCCCGGTTAAATATCACAGATACTAAAGGCCAAATGGCAAATCATCTTTTACCTACATATTTTACATCACAGTGTTAGTTACTGTTTAAGGGCGCCAGGACCATTTTGAAAGGTGGAATATGTGATTATGTCAAATGTTTGGGACTATTCAATTGGTTTGACATTCATATGTGCATTTGGGGATTTGTCTGCTCATAGCATAAGTGGAAAATGGGCTGTAT
This sequence comes from Donacobius atricapilla, assembly GCA_013397315.1. Classification (NCBI taxonomy): domain Eukaryota; kingdom Metazoa; phylum Chordata; class Aves; order Passeriformes; family Mimidae; genus Donacobius; species Donacobius atricapilla. Next base: position 389,653 of record WBMY01008032.1, on the reverse strand, counting down.
AATCTATTTCCAGCAAATGTCTTCTTAGAAACTTATTGTGGGGAACCTTTTTAATGGATTTGGCAGTTCTTGTTTCACCAGCCACTTGTGATATATTTTTACTGTCTTACTACACAGTGTAAAAGCAGATACATTCTCGAGACAACAGAAATCTGCTCAGAATTCTGAGGGGATCTCTTATTTGTTGATATACTTTATTGTTACAGAATAAAAAATTAATCATTTTACCCAGATAAATCCTGAGTGCTTTATGATTAATCACATTAAAATATATTTTTGCTATTTTCAGGCTTTAGCAAGCTGTTGTACACTTTTATTTCTGTGACTATTTGCTGTGTTCATTTTTATTTGGGAGTGCAGGGATGGATTTTTTGATTAAATGCGTGATTCCGGAAGAAAGACACTAAACACTGGAAATTTTGTATTTAGTCTTGCAAGCTGCAAACAGCTTGCACTTCTGCTCTGCCCTGCACTGGTCCCTTGTGAGCTCTAAGTTTTATGGGATTTTTTTTTTTTTGTGAGTTTTCTGGGTAATTCTTTAATGTAAATAACAGTACTGTATGAAGGGCCAGGTGGCTCTATAGAGCCATTTAGAAAATGGATGCAAAGCATGCTTTATTCCTGTATTTATCAAGTAACAATCATGAGCTCATGGCAGCCAGTCCACCTGGGTTTAATTCCAAATCCATGAGCTGTTTTATATGCTGGGTGGTAGGACCCTAAATCAGCTGTTTTAGTATAAAAGCCTGCTGGAAGATGAGTGGATTGGGCTGATTTGGGGAGCCTTCTTCCAAGTGTTTTTCCCCCTTTCTTTGTAAACCTCCTTGAAATCAGGTGCCTCTTTTTTGTATGGATTCAGCACCTGGTCATGCGAACATTGAAGAAAGCCTTCCATAAATGTGGATTATTGCTGGTGCTGACCTGGCATCATCCCACAAACTGAGACAGAAACTGAAAAAAGAAAATGGAAATGTAAACTAAACTCTTTCTTTTTTTCTGATGCTTCTGATAAACCCTCAGCAGGTAGTGCAATCTTTCAAACCGGCCATAAGGTGCTGAAAACCCATTTCACAAATTTCTTGGATATTTGTCACATATTTCTGCAGTTACTCTGGGGCAAAAGCGAGCTATGGATTCTAATTTAAAGTATACAAAAAGTTGCAATGAGTACATGAGTCCAAATCCACTCTATGCTCAAATGACATATAGTTTCTATTTCAGTAAGCCCTGCTGGACAAGGACCTGTATCCTCACAGCACTTCAACAAGTGCTTCCAAGGAGACACTACCATTCACACCATGCTTTGCTCTGTAGTGACAGAGCACAGAAGTTGCCTCCTCCATTTTGATTCTGTACCTTGTTGGAACCACAGTTTCCCTGTTCCTTTGGAATCTGGTGGCATGGGAGGGGCACATGTCCTTCTCTGCTGCCCCATGTGCTGCAGTGTTTCCATTTCTGCTGTCATCTGACCAGGTCCAGGTTTCTTCTGTTGGTTGCATAAAACGAGGTCAGTGGCTTCACAACAAGGTGTTGTCACATATAATTAGCCCTGCATTCTTCTGAATTTTAGAGAGATAATTGCCTTTCCAAGACTTCAATGGAACAGGTAGACCCATCTCTCAGTCCCTTTATGATTTCAGAGTAAACATACACGTGTTGCAGAGCATAATTTAGATTGAAAGTAAACAAGATCTGTGCTGTGACCTGGGAGGAGAAGCCCAGCAGGAGAGTGTTTCTGGCCCAATGGTTTTGTCATAATGACTTTTACAGCACTTGTTGGTGACAGCTGGCATGGGAGCTTCTGTGACCTGATTGTGATGATACCCAGAACTCTTCAGAGCACTCCCAAACCTGTTCTGGCCTATGTTGGTGGGATAGTTTGACACACAGAGTCTGCAGAGCAAAACAATTGCAAAACCCCTGCTACCCCCAAGTATGCCTCTCTGCTGAGAGGAGCTGGAATGCTTCTGGAATCCAGCTAAAAAAATCAGGGCTGAGAGCATCAAATCAGCCAGTGGCTCTTACCACGCTCTTTGATAGAACAGGGGAGCACAGAGTTTATACAGCTATTTTTGTTGGCCAAGCCTCAGGAACGGGTTTAATGAAGTGAATACTAACTTTTAAGTACTTTCCATTCTCTGAGGCTTGGTTTAGATTTTGGAAGAATGCTCCTCTCTTCCCTGCACTTTTCCCTGCTGTGGGCTTTTCCTACAGCTAAGTGAAAAGCCAAATTCATCTTGACCCCAGCAGAAACTTGGTAGAGATATTAAGCAAACATAGTCATCCCCTCAAAAAGTTCAGTTAACTTCATTTGATTTGCATATCTAAGAGGAAAGCCACCATTTAATTCCTCAGAAAGACATAAAGCGATTTTTCTTTTGGATTCTTGTCTGCTTAGTACCACTACTAGCAGAGTATTTTCCAAATAGATTTGAAATAGTTGGGCTGAGAGGGATTTTTGAGCTGCATGTGCTTGTGTCCTTAACAACTGTAATATTAATAGTAAAGGTCTGATCATGAAATCTTTGCTCATACAAGTAGTCCCTTTTTACATAAGCAAACCTACACATTGTAAGGATTTATCTGAAAATGTTGCTCCTATGAGTGAACTCAGCCAGCTGAAAGCCTTTGAAGTCTGTATACTATAGCACAGCTGATGTGAGATATTTTCGAATCTGGCCAAAGATGCAAGATGATGATGAATGACATTCAGAAAATAAAAGAGTTCTCTGAATGACCTGCAACTTTTGTTTTCTTCAGTCCTAAGCTCTCTCAGCAAAGAGAATGTTTTGCCTCAGTCTCCATTAATGCCTCTAAGACAGCTCTGAACTCTCCAACAGGGCTATAGGACTCTGTACCACAACAAGGACATCAGCAGGTGTCCTGCTCACAACTCCCCTGGCTGTTTCTTTTCCCTCCAGCCTGCCACATTTTTCAATTTTCCCCTGAAGGCATCTGTTCACACTCATTTTGGGGGGCTTATGTCTCTGTTATTGGACAACACAGCATGGCTTATAACCTTGAACAACCGTCCCAGCCTCAGATCAGAATTTATATACCTACATCATTTTCTCCAACCTACTGCCAGGATATTGGAAGACAAAAGTGTCTCAGTATTTAATGACAATGTATTGCCAGGTTTTTCAGCTCTGTAGGCAGATTCAGTGTCCCCATGCTTTTTTTTAAGGAATTGTATCAGTTTTAGAACTTCATCAAAGCTGGAATAAACTCTAAGGCTGAATGCATCAGCCAGGTCTCACGTATCAACATCAGAAGATTCAAGAGCTCTTTGGTATGATTGGATGAGGATGAGAAAATGTAATTTATTTGACATCATCTGACACATGTGGATCTAAAAAGGACACTTGTACTAAAATGAATGCTGGCTTGTGGTGAATTCACTTGTAATCCAAGACCTTCCCTGATACCAACACACCAGAGAATCACCTTGCGTGAAGAGTCCTCATGGACCTGAATGCCTGAAAGGAAATAGGATCTGGGGATGTGACTTCATGATGTCCTTGTAATGCAGGGAGTGAATTGCACAGGAAAAAAGGAAATCACATCAATCCAGCATCAGTCTCTTCATATCATAGGTAGAAATCCTGTGCTTTCACCTCTGTGCCTGTTTCAGGGGAGCTCATGCAGCAGTGTGAGGATTCAGTGTTTGGTTTCAAATTGTGACAGAGAAGTTTGATTTGATATTTACAGAGTGATGTGCCTTGTGTTTACTGATGCCTCATGTTTATCTGCCTCTTCCCTGAGACCCCAGAAGCTGCAGGGCTGTTCTAGCCACCATCATGCAGGTTTGCCCTCCAGAGTGGCAGGGAGTGAGTCGTGCTTACTTGTGATACTAATGATGTGCTTGGCACGGCCCCTGCTGGGGCCGGCAGGACCATCCAGGACATCTCACGGTTTCCTGGCATTAAAAAAAAAAAAAACCACAAAAAAAACCAAAACAAAACAAAACTTGTGCAAAAACAGAGTAGAGTAGCCTAGGAAAAAAATATTTTTGATCAAATTTGCTTGCCTGGTGAAGCAAGTATTCAAGAAATTTCTCTTTTGTCCTCCTGGACAGGATGCTTTCTGAGAGCTGCTGGAGAGCAAAAATGGTTTAAAGATTTAAGTAGAAGCCAAATGAAGTGATTGCTAGGAGATTTATTTAGTTAGTTGCATGTAGTAACAGGACAGAATTTCAAAAAGTGACGCCCTGTATAAATTTGTATATAATGATTCATATTTAGACCTTTCACACTGGTGCCATGACTCCTGATCCCTGTAAGGGACTGATGTCACCAGTGGAAAATCAGCACCTCTTAAATCACCGGTATTGACTCTGGTGTTGTTATTTACTGCTTAGAAAACAAGTAATAAACTGTCCCCAGCAAGATGAGCTGCTGTGCGAGCTGGCCAGCTCCTCCCCAAGGCCCACAGAGCAGACATTGATATGAAGATGCAACTTAGCAGGTCATAGAAACACGAGGTCAACTGTATGCCTTGACTCAATACAGTTTCATTTCCTGACTGACAGGGGCCTGACAACCCTCTCTGATATCCCCCAGCACCGCTCCCTGCTTTATTTATGTGGAAATAAAGCAAAAAAAAAAACCCAAACCCCATGTATTGTGTCTAGTTATAATGATGGAGAAGGTCTCCAGCTGACCAAGGTGTCCTCATTAATGGCTGTTCTATATTTAGCCTTTGCAGAGCCCGTTTGCCCCCAGTTTAATCAAAGACCTGGTAGCCATGGCAACGACACCGAGCATCTGGGTGTGCTCCATCCGCCAAACACCGGAATAAAGTGCAGGATAAAAAACACACAACAGCTTTAAGTGGATTCGTGCATTGTTCTTTCCTGCTACAGATTTTGAAGTGTTTAGAAGAGCTTCTCAGCCACAAATGCTAGGCTATGTTTTTGCAAAAAACAAACCCTATTAACACAGGTGACAGTTACTAATCTCTTTTTTTTTGTTGTTGTCTTTTTCTTAATTTTGTTTTGCAGGTGTATCAGCATTCATATACAGCATATTATGTCCTCAGCAAAATACCTCATGGGTAAGCAATTTTTCAATGTCTCCATTTAAAAACTCAGCCATTAAGAATCCTGCAAAACAATGTGTATTGTGACAAATGTTTTCCTGTGACAGCCCTTTGCAATGGCCTGGCTTTCAGCTGCAGCATCCACTAAGCTGTGTGCTGTGCAAAAGATGACGAAGTCTGGAATCAGAAGTACTCAGCTTCCCCAGAGAGTCAGACTACATGAATTTCATATTCCAGATTTCAGGGTTTTTGTCTAGAATATAGATGTGCTGGTGTCTGGCTGAGAGCCATGACTGGCCACTCACCAGAGCACTGGAGAGGAGAGGGCTCTGGGGAGACCTCATTGAAGCCTCTCAGTGCCTGAAGGGGGCCCGAAGTGGGCTGGAGAGGGACTTTCTACAAGAGCATGGAGAGTTGAGAAGGTTTCAAACTGAAAAAAGGGCAGGTTCAGACTGAATACTGGGAATAAATTCGTTCCTCTGAGTGTTATGCAGCCTGGCACAGGATGCCCAGAGGAGTGATGGCTGCCCTATCCCTCAGATTGTTCAAAGCAAGGTTGGGTGGGGCTTTGAGCAACCTGGTCTGGTGGAAGGTGTCCCTGCCCAGGGCAGGGGGGTTGGAACAGGATGATTTTAAGGTCCCTTCCAACCCAAACCATTCAATCATTCTGTGATTCTTTGATTCTTTAGCTTTGATTAGTTGCAGGGGTTTTTTTAAATCCCCCTTTTTAACTCTTTGTCTTCATGATGCCTGTGGTTCCAACTCCGCCAATTCGTGTCACCTGCCTTGTTTCTTTAGAGTTTAGGATTAGGGTTTCTCTTAGTGTCTACCTTCTTTTCCCTTAAAAGATACATTTTTTTCCTGTATGCAATCCGAGCAGTGGCCCAGCTGGTCAGGAATGGGATGCCACCATACCAGAGTCACATGTGGGCGTATGCTGGAACAGAGCATTTCAGGGTGACATTTCCACAGCACCAATGGAAATGCATAGCTTACAGAGCAAAATTCCTCATTCATTCTCACTAAATAAATGCTAAAGCTAAAAGCCAGGAAGCTGCTACCAGGTTGTGTGTTTTAGGTATCTTAAAGGTGATAACTGTGCAGAAATGATAAAAAGGGACATTGCAGTTGTGCTCTGCCATTTCTGTACTGCACTCCACATGACTCATTTAAATACTTGCTGAGATTCTTCTAGTTGCCATTACGATACATTACGGCTAAATAGACAGTAAGTGTTTTGGATCTTTGAAATAGCTGGCAAAACATGCAAAATTTAAAAAAATCTTTCTGCTTTGTATGCAGGGTGATCCTAGGATCACCCTGCATACATACTTACATATATATCATAGGATCACCAGGTAACTGAGACTGGAAACACTCTTCCAAGGTCCATCCTCCTGCTCAAACCAGGTTACTCAGAGGTTTATCCAGCTGCATTTTGAAAACCTGCAGGGATGGGGTCTGCACAGCCTCCCTGGGCAACCTGTCACACTGCCTGACCGTCCTTACAGGTGATAAAATCTTGGCACGTGGCCAGAATGGAAATAAGCCACGTGAAGATTTATCAGGTCTCTGAGGGTGTCCAGCACCTTTTGAATGGCCTAATAATAGTGAGACGGCTCTTCAGAGGTATTTTGTAAAGTAAAAGGTTTTAATAGCGACAAAAAATAATAAACATCATAGAAAAAATAAAAATATGAGCACAGGTGTCCAAGAAACCTCTGACACCTTGCTAAAAACACCCTCAAAAGCCCAGAGCACCTCTGTGCTTGTTCTTGAGTATTGGATTATCTAGGTGGGCTATTTGGCACCGAGCCGACTGAAATTGGTAACAGTCTTTGAGGTACGCTTCCAAAGCCCCGTCACTGCTTCTGTGCTGGCACTGTGCTAAGTGCAATGAGAAAGCTATAGAAAATTCTAGTTTAAGTTCCTAAAATATGTCTAGAGGTAAGCTGAGACTCTTTCCCTTATATAGAAAACACCTGCTCGGGTGTGGAAATGCATTCCTACATAGGGGCAGGGAGTTTCTCGTTATATCCAGTGTGTACCTCCCCTTTCAGTTTCTGTCTGCTTTCTCTCACCGATACCACTGCATTAAATGGGTTGGGACTCGGGAAAACACCGGAACATATCCTTAAGACCTGTTGATTTCTGCCTCCAGGGGCTTACGCTGGGCGAGGGCAGGGTCCTGGCCATGCCTGTGTGCTCAGTGTCTCCTGCTGCTTTCTGCAGGCAGCTCCCGTCGTTCTGAGCACCGTGGATCAGCAGCTTTCCCACCGGGCAGTCCTCAGGGGAACTCATTTTTCAACAGGGCTATGGTATCTTAAGGGCAAAAGGCCTAGAAATCAGACATTGCAACACCTGTATTTTTCAGTCCCCTGCCCTCCTTCCAATCCAGTTTTTTTTGGTACAGTGACCAGTGGGTTTAACAATGGAGAAGTACAGATATTAAGATGTCTCTCAGCATTTTTTCTGCATAAAAATCCAAGCTACACTCAGATGCTCCTCAAGGATTTGTCGCAGCATACTAGTCCACACACATCCACACACAAACCGAAAAGTTAACAGGAGGAAACAAACAATCCAACCCATAAAAACCCTGGAACTCAACAAAACCCTCAAACAACAACAACAAAGCTAAAATAACTTCTTTGTCTTCTACTTAGTGACAGAAAAACAGTACTTTGTACAAAAAAAGTGGTACTAGAGACATACACAATTTAAAATCTTTGAGCCCTGGAGCTTGTGCAGCCTGCTTCCCTCCAGCTTCATCTTGTGATCCACTCACCACAAAAAATCATGAGCTTGATGTTAAATTGTTCCCTTGTATGGTTGGAACATGGAAATTAGGAGATTTCTCACCATCAACCTTATTAAAGCTGTAGTGTCCATGTGACACACTCCAGACTTCTTCAGTCTCTTCCCTTCCTTGCCACAATCTGCTCTTCGTTTTTTGCTTTCCTTTTTTGGGGGAGGGATAGGGGTTTTTGTGTGTGTATGTGACTTTTTTCATTTGTTTATTTTTGTTTTGGTTTGTTTCAGTTTGTTTTGTTTGGTATGTTTTGTTTTGTGTTGGTTGGTTGGTAGGTTGGTTGGGCTGAGTTTTTTCCAGTATTTACTCAATATGCTTGGTTTTTTTACTCAATTTACTCAATATGCATAGTTTTTGAAAACTCCATCTTTCTGGCAATGTATCTGAGTAGTAGCTTGTGGGCTGAAAGTGTTCAGCAACAGGATGAAGACACAACATGAGCACATAAGCTTTGTGTCTGCAGCAAGCCTGGCTAAGAGCAAAAAGGCTTGACTGACAGCGCCGTTCTATTCTAGAAACAAAGGTGGAAAAAAAGAGAAGTATCATGTGTAACATGTATTAGAAATGCTAAAAAATAACAATACAGTGGTCCAAGCAGCTTTCTAGTACTGCATGACCTTTCTGTGTCCCTGACAACCAGCTCCTTGTTCCCCTCAGCTTCAGCTCTGTTGTGCACCCAGCTGTGGCTCCCCTTGCTCTCTGTGTTTGGTTGGGCAGTGGCGCAGGAGGCTGAAGGTCTGGATGAGTTAGAGGAGAAGTTTCCAGCATAAAGGGGAAATCTGGGTAGTGGGAGCACACCAGAGGGCACACAGGTGTGTCAGGCATTGGTGTCCCCACAGCACGATGTGGTGGTGGATCAGGAGACCACGAGCTGAAGAAGAGCTGGAAGGATCACTGAATCTCGTGTTGGTAAAGGTGTGGTTTGCAGAGTTTAGGCTTTTAGATACATGCACAGGCGTTGTTAACTAAGCTGTGGAGTGACAATCTCATTGACCTTCCAGGTGATCATGGTGCATGGTGAGCGGTGGAAAGGGCGGCACACTGCCATTTCCATGGAACATGGGCTTGTCACCTTCCTGTGGAGCTCTGTGGATATTTTAGGGTGGTGCATGAACAGAGAGGACAGGTCTAGGAGGTAAACAGTGAACATGATGTAACAGGTGGTGAAATACATCAGCTGAAAGTAGAGCCTCTTTTGGATGAAGGGATAAAAACCTCTTCATCACCGATTTAACACAGGAGCATTGCTCTGATGGATATCTGTGGATGAAGGTTGTTGAGGGCAGGACACAGCACACTGACACAGCACAAGGTTCATTTCAGTTTGACATTCCAGGTTCTTTGGTGATGATTGAATTCGCCATCCACAAGCAGCCATGCTTGTCCTCCACCAGCCAATAACAGGAGTGACAAAATTCTGCACTGAGCAGTGACCCCCTTGCCGTTTTTACAAATTGTTTTCAGTTTTCCCTCTCCTGCAAGCAGGCACAGCTTTACACCCTGCTGGTGTGTGCCCGTGGCCCTGGGCATCTCTCCAGCTCATTGGCCAAGGCAGTGACTGCTGGGGGACACACTCACTCCCCTCCACAGTGTCTCTCCCTCCTCCTAGGCCCCTGGAAACAGGCTGTGACAATGTCACTTTCCCCGTGCTCCCTCTCTCTGTCCTGTTCCCCATCCTTAGCTATGATCTGCCTCATTGGGAAGGCCAGGCAATTTTGGATTTGCACCCGCTCATGCCCTTGCTACTCCCCTGCTGAGGCTAACTATTAAGGAAGCCAATTAACCTAATCTCTGGCATCACTTTTTAAATAACATGCTATTAATCTGCCAGCATAAATTGTTTTTTTAAAGAGAATTTTCTAATTATTTTTGCCACGTTCTGCAGACTCTCCAGATTCAGGCTGTGCCTGAAGTCAAAAGGAGCTCATAGCAATGTTTTCCAGGTTTCATTTTGGGCTTTCAATAAGTTTGACAAACCAATTTGAGAATGTCCTCAGTACGTATGTTCCCAAATGGTACTTTTTACAGGACTGCGGCATTTTTCCACAAGAGCTGTGGTCAAAGTAAACCCTGGTTCTGTATAGGACAACTAATAGATGTCACTGACATAGACTCAAAGGATCTGACTTAAAAATTAAAATGAGCCCGAGGCAGAAGAAAGCGAACACGCATATTTAGTACCTCCCTTCTGTTACTTCAGCTTTCTCACAGCCTCTTGGTAAATTCGGGGTCGGAACCCCCCACTGCTTTGGCTCATTTGCCTCCTGCTTTCAGTGGCCCGTGGTTTCTGGCTTGCCCAGGGGGAGCCGGCTGAGATCCACGGTTTTCCCGGGCGAAGATGTGTAGGGTGTTCTGTTCTGCTCCTCTCTCCTTCCTGTCACCGACCCTCCTGCTGCTGCTCGCCCAAAACCCGATGCTGGCTCCGGGTGCCATCTAGTGGAACCAGCCCCGTGTTCCCTGGCATCAGCATCTCCGGCCTGTCCCATCTGCTCCCCTCTGAGCACTGCTGCTTTTCAATATCTGCGGGTAACTGCTTGAGTTATAAATATTACTGTCTCCATTATAAATATTTTTGCAAGGCTCTTCTCATAACCCCACACTGCGCTGGCAGCATTGGAGTTGCCAGCTACTTGTTAATTTATAGGTGTCGAGATAGCATCTGCAGGTCCAGGTGCGGAACAGGGAACTCTCCTGCAATGTGCTGGGGAAATGTGCAATTCCACTACCATATACAGTTGGTTCCTAATATTATTTTTCCTAATTTTGGAAAATAAAAAGTCGGCCGTGCAGGCAGCACCTACTTACAAAAGCTAGGCACTGAAAATTGTTTTATTCTTTTCTGGGTCCAATATGAATTATCTTTGTCATTCACATCCTTCACTGAAATAAGGGAAAAAAACTTAGTTACTTCAAAGTTTTTATGGACAGGCTGGGACTGAGCAGAGTGTTTCCGTAACCCAGTTGCAGGATTTCCCTCACCAGTGCTAAGGTGTTTTCACACCAGTACATGCTGCTGGACCACTGGTGTGATCTGCTGCTGCAGGTCTTAAGCAAGAGCTAACTTTGAATAAGATATCCAAGGGGGTACTTCTGTATTTAATCTTTTGCTGTGGCCAGCAGAAATGTGACACTTTTTTACAGTTGTGTTTGCATTCCCCCAAATAAAGCCCAGCATAAAACAAATGTTTTTTTTCAGAGCTCCCAGTGCCCACCCAGTTCTGCTTGAACCATTTTCCTCTGGACACAGCCAAGTGTCAGGGATTAGTGCTGCCCCCTTTGTAGGAGCTCTTAGCACATCCAGCTGGGACCTGTCAGTGGGAGCTTCCAAATGTTCTTACCAAGATCAGGGAGAAAATCAGCAATTATTCCCACTCCTCACTGATTTTACATTTGAGAAGGAGGGAATTGTGCACAGTTATGCCTAAGCAGAATCTATTTCTTGCTGGATTTCTGTGCTGTACTCAGAGGAACATGGTAAGCACCTAACAGGAGTGCTCTTGGAGCTGAGTTCAGCTCTTCCTGCCTACACTGCCAGGGATTTTACAGGTCTGTAAAATCCAGCACAAGTGGCCCACACTGAGCCCCAGTAACTTCAAGAGAAGTCCCAGGAGTGGAGAGAGTGCACAAAACGTGCTGGAGATCCACAGAAGTGATAACAGGGAGAAGAACTGAGCCGGTGCTTCACTGAGTAAATTTTCAAAGAGCTGTCTATAGATCTCTCTGCAGAGCTCTCACTACTCTTCCTACTTCCTTTTATTTTTTCACAAGCCACTGGCACGAGAGAAATGGACTTTAATTAGAGAAACTATAATCAGTTTTGTATGTTTCCTATTGTGCATTTCAAAAGACAAGAAGTTTACCCTCGCACATGTTCCCATTTCCGTGTTCACAGTAAAAAAAAATTGTGATTCATTATTTAAAACCATTCAGTTCCATCCAGGGAAGTGAATCTACTTCAGAAACTTGCCCATTTGACCAAGCCTGCTGTATTTTATTTTGATCTGGCCTGTTATGCATTGTCTCTGTAGCACTAAAAAATCCTGTGCCTCAGTGTTCCCATCTGCAAAGCAAGAAAAGAAATTGTACTTACCCAATGGAAGCAAAATGTGATAATTGTTGTACAGACTGCTGCAAAATTTCACTCTGACATTTATAAACGTGTAGTAGTGCCCAAATTTTATTTTAAGAGGAAAAAAGTACAGTATTTAATAAAACCCATTTTCAGCTAATTAAATTTTACTTAGAGCAGACGAATATTTTCCCTCAAGAATGATCTGTAGAGGTTGAAATAAAATCTTTATGAAAAGGTATGTAAAACCAAATGAAAATGTGAAATTTGTTAAATAAGCAAAAAAAAAAGTATTCTGCAGTTCATGAATAGCCTGCTCTTCTGCTCTTTCTACTCCTTCTCTCTCCTCCCTCTCTAACAATTATCATTCTATAGATTTTATCACATTTTGAGATAGTTTATATAGTTAATTAAGGCACTTCTGCACAGTGGTGGCTTTTATGCCAGAATATAAATAAAAGCATCCTCATGATGTCTGATGCTTTTTCAGTTGCATTTTGACAACAGAAACCTGGCCCTTGGAATGGTTACATTTGGTAGCTTGATCATGGAGCATGACCTTACATCCTCTGATGTGGACAGGAATTTTTCATCTGAGTTTGCTGGCATTTGGCTCAAGCCCTGATGGAGCTGTTTGGCTTCTTGCTTTTTACAATCTTCTGAATTAAACACTCTGTAAATCACTGGAATAGTGGTTAAATCACATACCAGCTTATTGCTTATGAATATATTTGGGACCTCTTTGAAAAGAACGAACCAGCATTTTGTTAAGCAAAGCCACTATCTGAGCATCTCTCCCTTCTAAGCTGTGGCAGGTTGAAAGCAGCTCAGCCTGGAAGGCAGTTCAGGAAGGACTCTTGGCTGTGCTGGTGGGAGGAAATCCACTTCAGCAGCTCAACACCAAATCATCTCCCCAGGGGATCTGCCAATCGCTCACCCATGTTGGTCACTGCACAGCACTGTTTTTTTAATTAATGTGAAATGTTCCTTTCTTGTGTAGGCAAAGCAATTCCTACCACATGCTTCTTTCTTCCAGAATCAGTTGTGATGTGGGTGGACACCTTAGAAACCATGTATAGCGATAATAATAAGGAATGGTCCCCTGAGGGGAGGATTTGATACTAAGAATTAGAGTAATGCAAAAAAAAAAAAAAAGGCAAAAAAAAAAGCACTTGGGTAATTAATAGTTAGACACAAATGTTAGCACTTTAGCGGAGAAAAGCCCAGCAACCAACCTCCTTATGTTACAGAAAAGGTCAGTAGCTTATGGCTCATCAAAAAGGGAAAAAAAATAAAGGTTTGAAGCAAACTCTCCCATTGTGTTTTTCTGAGAAAGCACCCCCTGAAATGGAGGCAGAGTTAATATTAAAGTCTAAATCATGAATAAAATGTGCTTCACTGGTGAGAAACATGTCTGCACTTGGAAGTGTTTTCGTGGCTGAGGATGAATGAACCCGCTCTGGACGCCGGGCTGTGGTCAAGCCCCAAACCAAGCCACTGCTGGACAGCTCATGCACTTCCCGACTGCCACCACCAAAAATCAGCTCCTTGGCATGAGTGTTCCTCCTTTTTCATACTCGGTACAGTTGAGTTAGAACAGAATTTTGACAGAAAAGGGAAATGAAGGGGGATGAAAGAGAATTTATAAAATGATGGTGCATAGCACTGACTAACCACAGCCTGTGCAATTGCTGCTTCCATGCATCACCTTCCCAGGAATAAAACTGTAGGTGGATTTTCATAATGGGAATTGGAAATTTTTGTTTGCATTTTTCCCTGATGTTCAAGGTCCTGGATAGAGTTTCCACTAGGACATGAACAAGAAACACAGGTTTCCCCAGAGACCTGGTTTGGCTCCACTGCTGTGGGACTGTGGAGACACCCTGCAGGGTGAGCCTCGATTATTCCTGGCTGTGGCTAGGTGATAAACTTTCTGCCCATTAAACTCTCAGTGCACTACTGTTTGATTGCGCTGCACAAAGAATGTGCATCCCACAAAAAGCCGACTTTTTTTTTTGTTTGTGGACATGTGAAAAAAAGTCAGTTTTGAGGACCCAAACCTGCAAGATTATGGGCATTTCCTCACTGTTGTGGGGTTTAATGGCTCAGGTCACATAGTGAGGGCTATATAGGCACCTGTGCCAGCCACTGAGGACTGTACCATGCCCCACCTCTGAGAAATATGTGGCAGTCCATGGCACAGCTCTTGCGCACCCCAGCTGTGTCCTGGGGCTCCCTGTTATCCTCGCTACTTGGTGCTGTGACCCCCCCACAGCTAATCACTAACCAAATGTAGTAATCTAAAAATGCCTTGTTATCCCAAAATGGGCCTCCTGAACCCCTCTGGAGCTCAAAACATAGGGAGAAGAAGGGTATGGGGATATTTTGGAAAGCAAGAGAGGACCTCTGGCTGGAAATGGATGCTACAGCCAGAATTTTTCTTGGCACAGTGACCACTGAGAAAGTCTCCCCATGGCAAAGGTGATAAAATACCTGGCTGATAGCTCAGGCTGTGTCGCTCCAGCCCTGGTGCCTCTTCACCCCTTACCCTAACATTTACTGAATTTTCATGATAAATTTGTTGAGCTAAGACTGGAATAGAAAAAAAATTTTCCCATGACACACGTAAGGAGATAAGAGGAATAAAAGGACCTTCCATATGCAGAGCCCTGAGGGCAGAGGTTATACCCTTTCAAATGCAAGCATTCCCTCTTGGCTGGGTATTCCAGGTTTATACATCTCTGTTATGGGACAGAAGCGCAGAACTAGAGTGGTGGTTTTGTCCTTTGAATAAGGGGAGTATTTTGCCGCCCACTTTCAAACCATACCTGAAATCAGGCCAGTTGTGGTGGTGTTTAAAAGTGATCACATCACTGTTGATAGAAAATGGAAATAAAGGCACAAAGAAATGTATGCCTTGTTAATTTTAAGTGATGATGACACAGTTTCTGTGGGAAGAGGCTGTTCAGAAAGGTGTTTCAATACTCCTGAGAACCTACACACAAACCTCCAGGATCTCCTTATCCTGCTGGCATGAAAAGAAATAAGATTTGCTGAAAGACTTAGTCTTCAAAAAGAAAACGGAGAATACTGAGTCATTCTGATTTGGTTTGAAACCAAGAAACACAGGCTGTTAAATTATTTTAGAGCACAAGTGCAAGAATCAATCTCTTGCCCAATTAGAAGTGTGACCTAATGGTCAGTGAAGGCTCATTGTAACGAGGCACTTCTGCTGTCTCTGGTGGTAGGAGATCATTTCTGTATCTCATTTTATGTACTAATAATCCCATATTGCTCTCTGCAGGCGTCACATAATGGTGCCATATTTTTATTAGCGCTTGAAAGTCAGACAAGGTCAGCTGGGTGGAAAATATTCAGGTTTTATCACAAACAACCTTTCCTGTAGATTGGCAGAGCTGCTCAGAAGAGCCACACTCAATTCAGGCTCATCCAGAAGATCTTCCCAGTTCATTCTGAAACATCTCAGTGTTTTCTCTTCAACTTGTATTTTTCCCCCCATATTTTGAATAGCTGATCTTTGGCTAGCTGCAGTTCTGACTCGCCTTTATAGCATTCAAATATTTAGATTTTCACTTTTTCATGTCTCTGTCGTAGGTAAATACTAATGAAATCCCGGTAAATCCAGTGCCTTACCTCATGCCTTGCATGGCACTGAGGTCAGAGCTGGCTGAGAAAGTTCTACAGAGTAAAAGAAAATTACATGAGTAAGAGAAAATTGCTTTTAAGTGGTTGCGTTTATCACCTGAGTGCTATCGCCTCTCATTGTCTCTTTAGGAGACAAAATATGACTCCAGGAACAAAAGTTCCTTTTAAAATACAGTAAAAATTCACTCTGTCTTCTGTGATTTAGAGGGGTCACATGAAAAGCATGATAAAGTCATCATTTTAAATGTTGCCAGTATCCAAGGTCCATTTCCACTGTTTGCTTACTTGGGGAAATGCAGAGGTTTTGATCAACGTTTTGCAGTCCTCCAGCCTGCATCACTGCAACCCAGGGCTGTGTACCAGTCTCTGAAGCACTTTAAAATCATTTTTTTAGACTAGAAAGGCAGGTCCATGCCATCATTTTATACCATTACCAATGGAAGTCAGTGGCTCCTTTTCTGACAAGGGATTGATTTTTGTGTCGTTGTCCATAGCAGGGGGGCTGGAACTAAATGATTTTTAAAGTCCCCTCCAATCCAAACCATTCTATGATTTTAAGGTGGTGTTAGTAAAGCGCAAGGGTTTGCAGGCTCAGTACCAAATATTGCATTGATGGGGGGTTACAGACACAGGCAGACTATAATAAAAAAAGACCCCTGAGCTCATATTGTTGTCCGAATCTGAAAGAATTGCCAAATTAGAGACAAATGTTTTTGATTCCCTTGCTGTTTGGATTTGTATGCTAAATCCATGGAATTCATTCATCTTGGAAAAAATGGTTGGTGAGCGCTGATGTTTTTAAGAGCAGCTGAATGAATTGATGTGCATCTGCAGTTGAAATTAATAAGTTCAAATTGCTTTCATCACCTCCTTCTACTTTTGTTCATTGAAAAGTGCTGTAAGGAAAAGATATGTGTGTGTGTGAGTGAGAATTAAATATTTAATAGTGGATGAGCCTAGATGAATGAAAGAGCCTTTCCCATCTAATTAAGCACTTTTATTAGAATTCCAGGAGGGTTCTTTTAGTTGCATCTTCTTAGTCTGATTTCTTGATTATCTGTTCTGGCAAGTCTTTATTCCCATTCGTATGATATTTTATTTTATCTCACCGTGAGTCTCAGTAGGGCTCTTATCTCCTGGGAAGAAATTTTCTTAATGGCACCTTGTCTTCTCTTCTCCTTGGTGAATTTTGAAGTAAACAAGTCATTTAATTGTGTCAAGTCATTAAAAACAACTCATTAAAATTGTGTGTTTGCTACTCAAGGAATTGCATTCCTGCCTCTTAAAAATCTTCCTCCATGTCCTTATCTATGGCTCTTTGTACATTTATTATTAACCTGTGTGTTTTACATGTTTTTATTTGGTGTTTCAAATTTTCCTCAGTTTGCTTTTTCATCATGCATCAAAAACTCTTAAATATCAAGAAGTTTCCAGTTTTTTATTGCCCTTCTGAATTTATTCTTAATTTTATTCTCTATTTTCTTTTTCACTTTCTAAGGAAGAAGAAATCTGTCTTAGCTTTTATGTTATTAGAGGTAGATGTGAAGACATTGAGTTCTGGTGCTGAGACAGATAGTTTAGATAGATAGTTTTTATACTTAACCATAAAAAATGCTTAAAGTACTGTGCGCTGATGTCCTTAGGACTGTTGTCTTTCAAAATATTCAGTGCTGGCTTGATGCAGATAATGAGAGGAGATATTTCTGCCTTCCCCACATGTTTTTGTAGCTGTCTTTTTTTCTTTGACTTTTATAAACTACTGATATTTAACATACTAATTACACAGTAAATGTTTTCCAAAATTATGACACAGTGAAGTAAGGAGGTTCAAAATGTTCCCCAGCAAAGCGTATATACATAGTTCATCTTATTTCTTTAGAGAATGGACAGATCAGAACAGCCTGTGGTGAAAATTGTTGCATTTTTGTCCACAGTGGCAGCATAGTCAAAGAGTTTCCATACCAATCCTGTTGATCTGCATTTGAACTTAAAATTTAGTTATGAAAATAGAGCTTAGAACAACAGCTTATACCATACCCCAGAATTTGACTGCTTTTATCAGTTTCAGACATTTTCAGTCTGGAGTAAAATATTCCTCTTGAAGTAAAGGGAGCCACTCCCTCAATTACAGTGGAAAATTTTTATGTTGCTTTTGAAGAACTTTATATAGAAGAGTTAATCATGTTTATGCTCGGAAGGAAAACCAGTACCATGAAGTCTCTGAGGGAAATTTGCCCTCCTTAGGAAAAAAATGTCAGAAGAGGGAACACACAGATATAAAAATTTCAGCAATAACCAGGACAAAGTCTTTTAACAAGTTCCTCATTAATAACAGTAATTTTTAAAGTCAAAGGCATGTAAGACATGATTGCTTTGTTTGTTTTATTCTACATCTTGTTCTGACTTGGCAGTCAACACTCTGCTTGCACTCAGGAACATTCCTTGTTTTGATATTTTGAGGGGAGACTTTTTGGTAAAAAAACTTCACTTAAATGAGGAAATTTCTCAATTTATTACTTCAGTAATGTTTTTTGAACACGGTGCTGAAGTCACGCCTGTGTCTGGAGCAATTTAACAGTCTCTGGTCCAGACAATGTCATTTTAATGTGGAAGAGTTTATGTAGCACCTGCTCCATCTTCTGTCTGGTCTAAAATGTATTATTCCCTTCTTTCTTGGCTATAAGATCAATCATTTTAAAAGATGGAAGGAATAATGGCAACGGTTTAATAAGGCCTTTCCATTTCTTTGGCTCGAAATGAAGATTAAGGTTCTTTTTTTTTTGTGAGAAAATAGTGATAATATTGTAAAGGATGCAGTGAACTTGTTTCTTCATCCAAACCAGGAGCCAGAGATGTACAGACTGCCTTCAGAATTGCCCATTTCCAAGCCAGCATCCTGCACAAATGAGCTCACAAGGGACCGGCTCAAATCCGAACAAGCCCTAATTATGAGGGTCTGTGAGGAGCACTGGCTCTTTGGAGAGGCTGAGATGACCCATAATATTGATTGATTTGGGGAAAAAGTACAGAGGAATTTTAAGCAGGCTGTTTTGGAGAAGAAGGAAGGGTGTAGCTATGGAGGACTATAGCTTAATAGGAGTAACATAGTTCCCAGAAGAAGTTGACTGGCATGAGATCCCATTTCTGCAGCTCTGAAATGGAAAAGTGCTCCTGGGACGCAGGTGTGCATTTGGCCTGACTCCCCTGCAGGAATTTAACAAAGAAGAGTTAAATGCCCAGAATAGCAGGAGATAATTGGAAATGTGTTTGATAAATGCTCTCCAAAAGGGTTTTCCAGTTTGAGGATCACTAAGAACTTTCTCAAAGAGAGCGTCACAGAATTGTGGCCGCCCTGCCCAGAGCAGCTGTGTAAGGCAGCTCTCCTTCCTCCTTCTCTCTCTAGCTGATGTAATAGCCCAGAGAAGTTAACTTATGGTTAGTTAGGACACAATTTGCCCAGAGAATCCCCTATCCCTGGAAGTGTTCAAAGCCAGGCTGGATGGGGCTTGAAGAAACCTAGTACAGTGGGAAGCATCCCTGCCCATGGCAGGGGTCTGGAATGAGATGATCTTTAAGGTCCTTTCCAACCCAAAGCTATCAGTCTTTGATAATGGGTTTGTAAATGGGTTGTCTGGGGCTTCCAGAGCAGGAGTCCATGCATATTCCACTGTGGACCATGCCCAAATACATGTGGGAATTTGATCTTTCACAGTGAGATTCACAAATGAGTGAACTCCATTTTCATGACCCCTTTGGGCTTCCTGACAGCTCAGGTTCCCCTGGCCACTGCTGGTGCAGCCCAGCTCCAGGTAAATCCTGCAGTTTCTCTGAAGCCTGAGAGATCAGTCTTGGCAAGGAGGAGTCTTCTCAACCCCCCCTGCACATGGTAATGAAGTCTGATGCAGGTGGGTGAATGGGTGGGGCTACTTCAGGGGAGATTCTCCTCAGGAGATGAGAAACAAGCCAAAATATACCAAGATGAATATGTCCATCTCTCAGGAGCATTTGTGGGGGAAAAAGAGGATCCTAGTCTGCTCTCACAGCCTGTGGTAAAAGGGAATAGCTCATAGCATGAGGATGGATGAACACAAGATTTTGCTACAAAAGAAACTTCCCAATCATATGAAACAACTTAAGAAAGAACTCAGGAGATGCAATTCTCTTTTTCCTTGGCTATACCCAGGACTGAGAAGATGACTTTGCTTTTTTTTGGTCTACAGCACAGCTCTCTCTTTTCCTTCTGCCTTATGAGCTCCCAAAGCTGCTTTATACAGCATTGCTCATTCTAAACTGCATTTTTAAAAGATGATGCAGCGAGCAGAACAGACAGGACTTGTCTGCGCTCTGGTCTGAATTATTTGCTGTTCCTGGCATGTCTGTCCCTTAGCTCCACCTGCGTTATCTGAAGCATTACAGCTTTAAATTCTTACAATTTGTATAATCTGTTTATTTAGGGATGGCATTTCCCCCTCTATTTGTAATTTCTTGCTCTTCTTCTCACCATGGGTAAAATAACCCAAGAACTGGATAGTTCATGTGACGAATAGTGAAGTGCTGTTCTTTTCTCCCGAAAGGGGTTTTGATTTAATTCACTGTTTTTCTCTTTTCCTTCACCCCTCAGAGGTTACTCTCTGTTAAGATAATCAAGATAGCTAACCAGATTGATTCCTAAAAGGCATAGCTGACTGGAAACTTAAGTAGCTAATGCACACAAGCCAGAACAAGCTGTGTGGCTCATCTTTCTACAGGAAAGGGAATTTTGTGGCTGCTCTCAGTATGAGCATTATCTATTCTCTTACCCATGCCATACAAAAACGACTTCAGGCTGCTCACAAAGACACCTTCTAGGTAAAAAAACATAATAAAAGATACAATTTTGCTCGACAGGCAGCAGCTGTCGGTGACATTTTGCATGTAGAAACAAAAGCTATCTGGCCACCTTATGATACACTCAGACATGAAGTGTCAGGGCCTCAGCAACCCTCTCTTGCCCCTCCACATTCTCGGTTCATCCCATCTCCATCAAACCTGTCAGCTTTTCTGTGCGGGTTCCACCTGCAGGAGTAATGGAAGGGGGAACCTGTGGCCCTCAGGTCCTGGGTCTGCCCTGATTCTGGCTGGCCTTTGAAGAGTTCAGAGGAAATGAGAGGTTTTTTCACAGAGGAAAGGTTGCACAGAATCAATCCTGAGCATTCCTCTTGCTGCTGTGTTTGTCCCTGCTGCGACAGCAGCAGTGCAGAGGGAATGTGCAGCCCAGGGACTGACGGAGCAGAGCTGGAGCGTTACTGTGCTACTGCCCCAAACAGGCAATAAAGAGAATTCGCTCAGTGCCTGATTATTGCATTCAGTTTTGTTCTGGTTTGAAAACATGGTCTGGAAAACACTGTGCAAAAAGGCCTTTTGCTTAAGGGCCAGGCAGGGTTTGGCTTATTTCTCTGTTTTTCAGTGATGTTGGCCTCAGATTGCCTTGTTATTCCTGTCTGTAAACCAGTGATGATAATATCCTTGCTTTTTCAAGCAGTTTGAGATCTTCTAATGAGGAATATTTTATACAGGCTTTATTAGAGTTCTTTGTAGGATATTACGATACACAGGGTTGTTGCAATGTGACTTCAGAATATGTAATGTAATTATTTGTGCTGAGTATAAATACAGTTAAGGCGATGCTATCTGTGCTGAGACAAAATGACATTATGCTGCTTTGACATTTACCAAAAAAAACTCCTTTTCCTATATTGCATTTGCTGTGTGCCACTTGTGTTCACTGCTACAAAATGAAGGTAATGGATGAAAGAACAAGAAAAGCATTGTGATTTTATTTTCTAAAAAAATAGATATTTTGTGTGAATAGGGCCTTTTCCTTTTGAAGCCAGACTTCGTATCTGTTGCCATGCAGTTGCTAATCTTTTCTGCCATCATATGCAAAGGAAATTTATGGGGCAAAAAAGCTATTGGGTGCAGAAGACAAAATTTTATTTTTCTTGTGGCAGTAGGATACAGAGATATAATTATTGTTTATCCTTTGTGGACATCATCAGTGTTGATAAATCCAATTACATTGTTTGCCATCCCTGAACTAATTCTTAAGGCTTAGGCAAGTCAGCAGTGGAACTAATACGTTTATCTTCTTATTAATAAGAAGCAGAAATTGTCACTTAAGTGCTTGATCTTACCAACACTTGCTAGTGTTTACCTTACTGCTAAAAAGGTCTACTGAAACCTGGCTGAAAGGCATCTCACAAGTTTGTGGCATATTTCCAAAGCAGGTATGCAGCAGCTGAAACAAGGACATTTCTGGAGCTGAAATCTTATTTTTCTCTTTTCGCAGGGATCCCCAGAATTTGTATCCCCCTGAGGTCAGCAATGCAAAGCTTCAGTATGCTGGTTGGGGTCCAAAAGGGCAACAGCTGGTAAGAGAAAAAACAAGTGTGCAAATGCATTTAGAGACCATGCTGTTATTGCTTGGAAGAAAAGAAATAATAATTCCTTTTTTTGAATCGTTTCTTGAAACCTGTGTGGTAGCTTCTAGCATTTATTTATGATTGTTCTATCATGTAATTTATTTATAAATTTCCCAAATATATCCATTCACTGCAAAGTAATCATGTAGTCTAAAAATGCAGAGAAAGAACACTTTATGAAAGCTTTTTAGAGGATGCACCTGCTTCTCCCAGTGTTGGACACAGGACAGATTTTAGAGATAATAGACGGTTTGATTTATTTAGCATCTCATTGCTTCACAAGGGCATCTTCAGACTTGCAAACTTGGCACTGGGGATATGTTAATATTAGCAGCCCCGTTTGGAGAATGCATCTCTCTAGAACAGAGCTGCCCTGAAGTTGCCCTGTAGTTGTTTGCAAAACAGACACAATTAGAAGTAGATCCTGGAAAGTTTTAAGAGCTGCTTAAAAAAAAAAAAAAAATACACCAAAAACCCCCCACACCACTTGTCAGGGATTCATTATATTTCATGGAGCTATTCATACTGCAAAAATCTTAAAATCCCCAGTATTTTACCCCTCAGCCACTGCCACCCTGGATGTGCCAGGATGCCATTTTTCAGAGCATGTATCTCTTGGCCAGATCCCCTGGCTTTATTTCTTAGTGCAAATCCAGTACTAAGTTTTTCCATATTCTAAACGTTCTCTTTCTACCATAACAAGAAATGAAAAAGTGGCAACATCTTTTTGATATATAAGCTTTATATCAAGAAATGAGCTTTGAAAGCTCATTATAAGAGAAAATCTGGCATATATCTCCTGTTCCCAGCCCTCTCTTGGGGACTGTTTGTCTGTGTCCTTAACTAGATTGTTTTAAATTCTGTGTTTTAAAAAAACAGCAGTAGGAGTCATTACAATTGCAAGTCTCAAAATCAGGTTGGAGAAAACATAACAGATACAGGAACAGGAAAGTCTTTCCTCTGCTCCATCAGGAAAATTGTGTTTGAGAGTCATTGACCTCAAATCTGATCAGAGAGGACAGCCAGCAGCCTGTACCTCTTTACAAAATGTCTTCTGAGGAGACAATTTCTTTGCTTTCACTGCACACAGCTGGAAGGGACCTCACACATCATTTGAATGAACATCATCATGTTCCAATCCCCCCACCATGTGTAGGAAATACCTTTAGGATGTAGCAAAGAAAGCCAAAACATTTTTTTCCTTCACTCCTCACTAGCTCTATTTTAAGTCTAACAGAGTTCCAGAGTGTGTAAGAAAAACTACATTTGCTAATTGAAAGCTAATAGTGAGTGGCATTAGACATGTTCTCCACCCACAAGTGAATCTTCCTTCTTTTAACTGAGTTTTGCTGTGAACTTGTGTGCCCTCAGCGCCTGTGGTCACAGCTCACTGCTGACTCACATCCATGCTCATTTTACCAAGCTGAAGGGCTGCACCGAATTTCCACCTTGGAAAGAAGATCTAATGAGATCTTATTTGTATATAT
>WBMY01008032.1:198406-366109 GCA_013397315.1 Donacobius atricapilla | reverse complement strand
CTTATATGTATATATATATATATATATATGTATATATATATCAAAGCAAAGATGACTGATTGGCTGCCTCCATTGCCTTCTCTACCAAAGTAAAATAACCACAGAGAAAGGAAAAATGTTTATACCAAAATAGACAAATTATGTCTCCATCTGGAGAGCATACACAGTCCAGGAGAAGATAATCTTCATTACTCCCAACTTCATTGTTTAATGCTGACGAGGCTGATACCAATTTCTACTATATTTTTAAGTAATTTACTGTGAAAATTCGAGGCCCTAAGAATTTCTGAAGACATCAATTTCATGCATGTTCTTTCTGTGGGGTATATGCTGTATATTTTAGGTACCTTTAAAAATCCCTGTGTTTGTTGAATTCCATATGAATCTTGGAAAATTCTTGCTACAGGGAATTTGTTTGGCATGCCTTTTTTTTTTTTGTCTTTTTTTTTTTGTTGTTGTTGAAATATGTAAAATTATTGGCCTTTAATTGAGATCTATTTCCTGTTCTTGCATTTGGAATCAGGGTAGATGAGGAGCAACTCACTGGTAGTTTAAGCATTACTTTTTCATACTTTTAACATATGTGCCTTTTTGCCCTTCTCTTTGCCACCCATTTACCTTGAAATAAAATTATATCTGTGGTTTATAAAATAAACATGCTTTTACATACATCAATATAATCTTTTTATATCTAATAATCAGCAGAGAATTGCCAGAGAAAAAAAAAAGCTTTTAAAATAAGAAAAAAAAAATTAGAAGAATATTAAATGAGGTCTAGAAACACACCACGTTCACTGTTCTGTATTTCAGGACTAATTGGGTTACTCAGAATATAATTGCCAGCAAAATTCATGTCACCTTCTGGGGAGATGCAAAGGCAGAGAAAAATTAAAGTCTATTAAAATTTGATAGTGGGAATGTGTTTGCCAAATGTACCCTGAGTTGTATTGCAGGCGAAGGAGGGAAAATATGTTGGGTGGGAGGGAAAGGAGTAAGTGGGAAGTACAAGTCAGCTCCTCTGGTCCCAGGAGGTTCCTGGGAGTGCTTGAGGGGGGTCCCACAGCAGCAGTGAGGACCCCCAGTGTGTGTCAGCCCTGGTGTGCACACAGCAGCACCCCTTGGGCATGGGCTCAGTCCAATTCCATGCTGCCTCTCCCAGGAAAAGTGGGAGCCAAGGGCAAGTGAGTTTCGCATCACCTTGAAGATACCCCAGTCTTCAGGAAATAAAAAAGCTTTCCCCTTGAAATCTCCTGGTTTGTTCTTTTTTGGCAACATAAAGGAAAGGCAGGGCAGGAGAGTAAGAGGGCTTGGTTCCAAAATTTTTATTCTCTTTGTAGTTTCTGTTTCATCCTTCCTACGGGAACTTTGGGTTGTTTTGCCTGACCTCTTTCTCTCTTGCATGTCTAATCATTCAAAAAAAAGAAACAAATTAGAAATAGAAGGACCCTGAATGATCTGCATTCTCTATGATTAAGAATATAGTGGAATATTCCCAGGAGCAATTTTCTATTTATCTTGCTTTGTTTTGTCCTTTCTCATTAAATTATATGCCAATTTTTGGGTGATTAAGTCCTCAGAGCATGGTTCTTGACTTCTTACTAACCTGCAGAATGCCACACATGCCAACTGAGCTGTTTAAATAAAGGCAGATACTGGATCAGAGAAAATCTGTCAGAAGATCAGAATGCAAAAAAGCTCTCACTTCTGGCATCTCAGAAAAATGCTTCAGCTTTTCTCTGATCTCAGCCAAACTCTTGACAAATTAAGTCTCACAAAACTGTTGGAAGAATGGGGCCCTCACCAGTGTGAGCTTCAGAGTCATTAGAAAGAGAGCCAGTAATTTCAATGCAGCAGGGAGCACACTCCCTAAATCTGGCTGTTAATAAAGGGCTCACTCCTCTCATTTGTCCTACAGCATGAGTCATCATTTATGCCTTTACAGAATAAGTGAAAAAACACTGTTAACTTGGAATAGCCATGTGATATATTCACTATTTGTGGGTGTAAATGACTATGCAAAATGCCTATGGGAAAAATCTATCCTTTCCATGGTGCACCTGACAGCCCAAAGCCTCACTTAGCATTCCATCTCATCAGCCCACTGGCCTTCAGCACGGTGCTTGGTGGTTTTTTGTGAACAGACTGTACTATCCTCAGTTTGTGTGATACTTTCCAGCAATATGAGGCCGTGGGTGGCATGACAGGACTGCAAAAAGTGTTTTTCTGTACCTTTGTCCTGTTCTGGGTGTGCTTATCTGCGCAAGAATCTTCACTCCTTGGATTTCTTCTCTTTTTCTGATCGTGTCATCTATGACTCAACAGCTGCCCACTTCTGATTTTGCCACAAAAAAAAAAACACCCTTCTGTTAATTGATCTTATTGGAATATTTTACCAGTTTCATCATGTTCCATCTCATGTTCCAAGGCTCTGCCCACATGCCAAGAGCTCATTTAATGTTCCTGGGGCACATTCCCCCCAGCAGTATCTGTGTTAATAGATCCTGAACTCAGCTCCATGAAACTTGTGTGCCTGACAGGCCTGGACCTGTCTGTTTATCAAGAAAAGTCAGTTCAGTGTGAAGAGGTTCCCCTTGCTGTTTTTCTTGGCAGCACAGCCAAAATCAGGGAGTTCTTCAGGAGTAAGAGACTGTCCAGTGCATGTCTTTAACTGAGGTGCTCAAGGAATCCAATAAACCCAAAGCTTTCAGGAGGCTTTTATCGAAGTTATCCCAAAATGAGCACATCCAGGTTCAAAGTATTTGTGTTAAGGACGGGCTAGGAATATCCATGGGCCCTGCTGCCAAAAGGAAGGGGCCTACTCTAATAAAATGCAGTGAATATTTGTCTGCACTGACAGCACTAAATACAGTTCACAGGAGCTGTTAAACTCCAATATCAAAAGCAGAAGCACTTCTGCTGTGCTGCTGTTTTCTTTTTTTTTCAAAATCAGAATCTGTAACCGTCCTGACAGATATTAATGGTAATGGTGACACATCAGATGCTGGGAGAAGCAGTTTTGCACAACCTTAGAGGCAGCAGTTATAATTCTAAAAACATCTCTCTCATGGATCATAGTATTTATTCTTCTACAGAGAGAAATATTGTTTTATAATATTCTCCCGATCAGTCAGTCTACTACTGTTTACACAGTTTATTTAAGTACCAAAAACATACAGAAAGCAGATTGGGGTTGCTGGAAGTTTTGTATGTCCTTGTATTTTACTGCAGCCCCACAGAAGGGTCAAAACAGAGTTTTCCTGCATTCATAGGCAGTAAGCCTTTTTCATTGTCAACTCTTTTTGGATCAGGAGCTATATCTTATTCCTGTAGATTGTGCTGCAATCAAGTTTATAATTGGTTCTAAGGTAACAGAAGTTAAGTTTCACAGCAGGTGCAGAAGATGCAATAAGAAATCTCTATTTCAGGGAAATGAAAATGCCAGGGGAAAAAAAATGGAGTGATTCGCTCAGCCTCTACCATGTTAGGGTGTTGCAGGTGCCTTCAGTGAATGCTGATGCTGGTAAACAGCTTATTGTCATAAATATTGCTGTTTTAAAAAGGTGCAATGCAATTAAGAGAAACATTGGAATTTTTTTAATCTATAAAACATTTGAGTCATAGATCCTGCTGCTCATGACCAGAACCTACCCATCTCCCTTATTATTTTTTTTAATGCTGTAGTACAATGTTTTTCCAACTCTGATATCTAGATGCAAAAATTTGGTCAAGTGATGACACCTGGAACTAAACTGGAGTGACTTCTCTAATTAGGAGTTTTTTCCCTGCCTGAATTTGTGCCTGTCATGCCAGCTTAGTTCCAGGCAGAAGGGCTAGACAGATATCAAGGGAAGAGGACCATTTTCACAGGAGGCACTGAATCATCTGCTGTTGTTCCTATCCCAGCAGGGCTTTTGAACTGCTCTCTGTATAATTGCTATGGGTCTATTTGTCTCTACCATTCTTTCATAGATTTTTGCATCGTTATTTTCAAGCTGTTGTTCCCTTACCTTTTCTTTTTGCAATGACATCTGAATCAATATTTAGCTGTGGTCCACTGTATGTAATTATTCTGGCTTGCTTATCTTGCTTGCTTATCTTGCTAGTTGCAAGAAAAAAGATTTCTGCCCTGTCTCCCTCTCCCCTCCATCCCCAAAGTCTGTGTAAGCCCTATTTAAGTATAGTGAGGGATATTCAGGCAGATTTTTAACATGGTCCCTGCATTCTGGAAAAGCAAGAATTTCAACATAATAATGTGCCATCTCCTCATCCCCTTCTCTAGCATCAGAATATGACTCTTTTTAGGGAAATTTCAGTAAGATATATTCAGTCAGCATCTGGACAGGTTGCTCCTTTCCCCTCTCCCCTCAATTATTTGAATCATTATTAAAATAATTCCACTGGAAAAGTGTTGTGTTTGTTTTGTTGCTGTTGTTGTTGTTGTTTTGATTTGTTTTGTTTGTTGGGGTTTTATTCCTTTGATGCTCTCTCCTTGGTCACACTAGCAGCAGTGGCCTATTTTTAACTTTGTACATCTTTGTCATTCCTTTTCACCCTTGGGCTTGGTGTTGGGTCCTTGTTCCCTACAGGGAGGCTTTGGCACAGTCAGTGTTCTGTTCTTTGCTGAGCAATGGGCACATCTCTTCCCCTCCCAGCATCCTTGGTACTGCATATTCATCGGGTGGTGAAAAGAGCAAGATATTTAGGATAACTGAAGGTGCTGCAATAAATGTTACTGAAGGAAGATGTAGGTAATTTTATTTAAAATAGGATGTTGCTGTTTTTGTGGGTGTGAAAGGTTTCAGAGGACAAAATGAAATTGATTATTTACCATAGAAGTTTCACCAATAAATCAGAAAGTAATTGCCCTTACACCCAAAAATGAGACATAGGATGATGCAGGCATTTCCCCTCGGGGTGGGACACTGCCACAGGCTTCCTCTGTGATTTCCTATATGTCACTTCATTTTCTGTGAAGCTACAGCAATAGATTCCTACCTTTAAATGGACTTGGAGAATTGATGCATTAAATGTCTCTGACATTCACAGTCTGCATTAAGGAAACTGAGTGTGTTCTTACAAGAAATGCAAATATCCATGGATTTACTAACTTAGAGGAACTCACCATCTTGTTCCTCTACAAGGATAATTGTATACTGAATTGAATACTGAATTCTCTTCCTTTATAAGTTACCACATTTCCTCATCTGCTACTGTACAATATTCCTAGCAGGAAAACATTCCAGCATTGGGTCAGTACCACTGAAAGTAATTCCCTCCTTTTACAGAAATTGCTTGAATTCATTTGAGATTTATGGATGTTGAACCACTCTTCAAAAGGGCAGTTTTCATTTCAGAGATCTGACTGCCAAAATATCTTCTTGTCTGTGCATAAGGGTTCCTGGCATCTTACAAATCAGTGGTTGGTGGATGATGTCCTTTGAAATATGTGCTTATGAGAAGTGTTGTTCTTGAAAACTGCTGTGAAAGTATTGACCTTTTCCTCTAGATAGCAGCAGTCATTGCTGAGAGTGTGGTGGAGGAGCAGACTCTGGGGTGCCCCAAGCAGGACCGAGCAGTGCCAGTGGGTCTCCTTCCCCAGAAGCTGCCATTTACCAGGGAGATGAGGAAGCTTCATGAAAAATTCTGTTAGCTCTCCTCCTCACCTGCTGGAAGAGGTGTTGAGTGTTTCTACAACCAAGCTTCTAATTAAAGAGGAATATTGCAGTGACCAGCTCACTGTCCAAGGTCGGATGTGCACCTGGAGGAATCTTAAATCCCAATTGCCAGTTTCGTTATGCTGACACAAATAATCTTTGTGCTCTTCTTAGTCAGGTGTTCTTTCTATAACACAATAAAGTATTTTAAATGGAACATTGTATCATCTTACATTAAATAATCTAATTTATAGTCATGCCCTACATAACCATCAGAGATATTAGGTTATAGAATACACAATAATCCATCAAGCAGAACTTAAAAGCAGAAGCAGAGTTCCATACTAAATGGTACATTTACTATTTCATTCTTTTATATAACGAGGCGGTTATAAATTAAAATAACCCCATTAGAATACAGGGCAATGAAATACAAGTAGATATGATTCTTTCTCTTTGCTGAGGTGAAAAAACCCCTCTTTTCTTCCCTTAAGAACAGAAAATAGGACAGCACGTTTTTCTTGATACATATATTTTTACATCTCCAGAATTATGATAACTGCTTATTTGGCTGTACTTTGGCAGATTCTAGGTGTGATTAGAATCCATGCATTCTGGGGCCTAACCTGCTCACAGAATACAAATGGAAATGCACAGCATCTGTAATGATGCAGCATCAAAAATACAATAAATGTAGAAAACTGAGAAGAATATTAATTCACTGAAGCTGGAGAATCAAGAAGAAAAAGAATCTCTTTTGTATCCTGTTTAAAAGGAAAAATTGTGAGAATGTGTCTCCATATCACAGAAATCTGCCATTACTTCTATAGTCCATTACGTGGGACTTCATCTCGAGTATTAGTTTTGACAATTTTGGATTGTCTAAAGACATTTAAACCCACAAAATCTTAAAAACTCTACTGATGTCCTAAGAGAGAATCCAAGTGGGATACTTCCAAACAAGTTTCTGAATAGGTCAAAGTCTGCTCTCCTAAATTCCACGGCTTAATACTTTTTGTCATATTTCCTCTTGTGGTCCTGAACTTCACCACCTCACAGTGTGTGCAGCATCAGCTGCTCCCAGCTTTCACCTTGCCCTACAATTTCTCTGGGTTTGAAAGTGTGAGGTGCAGCAGAGCATCTCCCTTCATCAGCTCCTTCATCATCTGTGTCAGGATGCCCTCCACAGACCTCCTGGGTTATTGTGCTCATGTTGTTGACTCTGCAGGAGATAAAGATTAAGGTCCTCCAGGAGGATCAGGGTATTTGAATGTGAGGCTTCTTCCATTTATATGAAGAAGGCCATATCTCCTTCTCCCTGACCAGAAAGCTGGTATCAGATGCTCCCACTGCTCCTTTCTTTCCTCCACCCATACCCACGTCCTACAAGGTGATCTTATCCCCCGTGACCAGAGAGAAGCCACCTCCAGTCCTGGAGAGCCACATCCTCTCTTGGGAACCCTTAAGACTCTGTTGTAGAGCTCTGGACACTGATAGAATAGGAAATGTTTCTTTAACTGAAGACACGAAGGAATGCTTTTTCCATCCTGACATTTTGGTCACTTTGTTGATCTCATGCGACAAAAGCAAAGTTAAGTTCCTAAAGTCTGTTTTACAAGGTATATTGGCAGTTTCCAAGCTATGTGGCTAAAATCAGGAGATTTGCATGATTTACTGGTGGTGACTCTTCCTTTCCCAATTGTGCAATCAAGGCCACTGAAGGCAGCAGATTCTTTGTTTGACTTTTGCAGTGGTTCTGGTGGTTTCCCCTGCACGAACAGCTGCATTTCTTTTCACTGCACTGATTTCCGCCCAGCTCAGCTCTCACACCACTGGAATCAGATGTGTTCAAGACTTTCATCCCCAATGATGAGTCATGAATATTGGTTTTGATGTGTTCATGGGTCAGCATGATTCTTACATGCATCAGACTTCACTTCTGTGTTCTCTGGCTGTAGTGGTCTCCTGGGTTTTTTCAGTTTCTCTGTCCTGAAAGCTTCCCTGCAGAATTATTTTAAAGAGGTGCAGTCCTCCCCTTGATGTAAACATTACTTTGCCTATGTCTGGGCAAGGTAAATTTGAATTAAACTAAGTTTTATCTCTTTGTGGCATACCTTCAGAAGCTGCTATGTCTTCTAAATCCCTGGTGTCTTAAGGAGTTAGCGTCTTACTTTGAATTAAAACAGAGAGAAACCCTAGTATGAAAAGGGAACTGTAGCCTTTTCTGTCAATTATTTATCAATATGTGATTCTCTGCAATGTGATGATTATGTGGAAGAGTTTCATTGTTTTATCACTGGTCTTAATAATGACATTTTCGTTTTGTGAAGAAAAAAATTTGATTTAAAAATTCTTTATCTCACTTCTGTCACAATTGTTATCTGTCTCTTTCTTAAATTATGAACATGAACCATTTGGAGAGAATGAAAATATTTTGAAGGATTTCGTCTTTTATCTTTTTTTATCATGTGCTATCAAACTATATTTAAATGGCAACAAGAAAAGCCTAATTAAAATACCAGATCTTATTATGCAAGCTCACTGGTGAGGACCAGTTTCTGGTTTTATTACACTATTTGAAGAACTGGTAAGAGCTGGTGTAATCACATCATATGCATTAGGAAAAACACTAATGACAGAATACATTAATGACAGCTATTTGAACATCAAAGTTTGCATTTTATGAGGCTCAAAATAAGAAATTGTCAGAGTATTCATTTAACAATGCATAATCAATCAGCGACAAGCTTTCGAACTGATTTTGAATTGATCACACATTTTTCTGCTGAAGTTGATGTAACTGCAAAATGCCAAGACCTTTCTGGTACAATGCTCGTCACACTTCCTTGATACCACAAAATGAAAACACAATTATTGTGTCTGCTTCAAGATGCTACATGGATGAGGACAGGCCCAGGCTAATTCTGGGTGGTTCAGACAGGTTTTCACTCAAACAAACAGCAGGGAATCTCTCTCTTTGCAGCTTTTCATTTTCACAGTACTCAACTTCCAGGCTTCATATGGCAGCATATAAACAAAACCAGCTTAAGAAGGGAACTCTCCAAAATATTTGGATGGAATTAGCACTAGAAATGGTGGAGAAGGGAAAGGTCTTTCTGTATGTGCATTTCCAGGAAGGGCTTGTTCGCCATCAACACTACTTGTGTCCGTGATCTGACATTTCCAAACCCCATTTACAAGCTGTGGCTCTGTTACAGGCCTCAGCCAGCTACTTAGCATATAAATAAAGACATAATACTTTTCCACTTCCTGAACATATTGGTAAGATAAATCTCTGTATTTTCCAGAGACTTCTCGATCAATGTGATAAATAACACCATATAAATATGTAGATAGTTAATATACAGTTCAGCACAAACCATTCCTATCCCTGAAACCCAAAAGAAAATGAACAGATTGTTCTAAGGAAGTATCTTGTGCTGAAAAGTTTTTTAAAAAATTCCTTGGTTATGGGGATTTTAAATCCCCTTATTGGATTCTTGTGGGGGGTTGCCCACCAAGCTGCTCTATCACTCCCCCTTCCCAGTGGGCCTTGGGGAGAAATTCCATGAAAATCCCAATGGGTGGAGCTAAGGACAGGAGGATCACTTGCCAGTTGCCACCAGGGCAAAACAGACTCAGTTTGGGGAAATCAGTTTGATAATTTGCTATTAATTGTTACAGAATTGTGAGAGTGAGAAATAAAACAAAAATAAACACACCTTCCCTTCCTACCCCTCTTCATCCACTGACCACGGTGTCTGGAAGGCTTTGTCTCACATTTTCTCACTCCTCTCACATACATACAAACCTAGCATTTTTATCCTTTATAAGTAAATTTTCACAGATGCATTAGCAGTGCTCCTGATGGGCTCAGCTTTGACAAGTGGCAGGTCTGTAACTTTTCATAGATTTTTTTTGTTTACTGGTTCTGCAAAATGAATGCCAGTGTTTTGGATAGTTTTCTCAGAAGTTTCCAAAAAGTTTTAAAATTATTCTGTTTCTTTTTTTATTATTCAGAATATGCTCTCAGGCAAACTGGTTTTCCAACAAAAGAGCAGAATAAAAAAAATTAAGGTTTAAGGTTAAAAACAAGAAATACTGAAATACATCATTTTGGATGAGGAGAGAGTTGCGTGTTTATTTGTAGTTCTGTTTCCCCACTCACACTGTCTTCCTTTTTGCACCTGGTCTTTTTAATCCTCAAAGGAGGAACTGAACTGATTTTGAATTTAAAACAGGGGTTTGTGGTTTAACCCCAGCCAGCAGCCAAGCCCCACACAGCTGCTTGCTCCAGTGGGATCAGGGTGAGAACCAGCAGAGTAAAACCCAGAGCACTCATGGGAGGAGATAAAGAGTTTAATAGGGAGAGCAAAAGCTGTGCACACAGGCAAAGCAAAACAAGGAATTCATCCCCTGCTTCCCGTGGCTGGGCAGGTGTTCAGCCATCTCCAGGAGAGCAGGGCCCCATACATGCATCAGTGACTTGGGAAGACAAACACCATCGCTCCAGAAGTTCCCCTCTTCCTTCTTCTTCCCCCACTTTATATACTGATCAGGATGCCATATGGTCTGGGATAACCCTTGGGTCAGTTTGGGTCGTCTGTCCTGGCTGTGTCTTCTCCCATCTTCCCAGGCACCCCCAGCCTCCTCGACAGCATGGCAGCGCAAAAAGCAGAAAATTCTGTGTAAGCCCTGCTCAGCAATAACAAAAATATCTCTGTATTATCAACAGTGTGCTCAGCACAAATCCAGAACACAGCCCTGTAGCAGGCTCTGGGATGAAAATTAACTCTACCCCAGCCAAACTGAGCACACGGTGTCAAGGAGAGATTTTGTCCCTGTCTGCACATGAAGGCCAGTTCTTGTTGATCAAACTCTCCATGTTAAAGTGCCCACCTTTCCATGTTATCTATTCTCTCACAGATAAATCCTGTGGGCTTGCCTTGCAGTGTGCAAAGGTGCCTTTTAACATGGAGGAAACATTCACACTTCTCAATGTGCTAATAACTTAAAGTAATAAGCATCCAGGCATTAACTTTATGAGAAATTTGAGTGATGCAGCTCATTCAGTTGATAAGTTATATGTTAGAAATTGTGGGGAAAGAGAACATAAACTTAGAATGCCACCCTACAGCTGGAAAATAAATAGGAGCAGTAAAAATGCAGACTGATGCACATGAATTTATTTTCTTTTGGTCTATGGAGAGGTAGGAATTTCACACACCTCTTTGGCTGGAAGAGAGGTGGGTTGACCAACTGTAAAAGGAGGTGTAGTGTTCACCAACTCAAAATATTTGGTCTCCATGACTTTTTAATTCTTAATGAGATTATTTTCATTATATTCCTGAAAAGTTCCATGAATTAATCCATTTAAAAGTACCAATATTTTAATTAATGCAGCATAATTGCTGAATACCACTCTGGGTCAGTTTGGTAGAGAATATTCTTTTAGAAGCCCTTAAGCAGTTGCAAAAGCGTTTTAAATAAATCCTTGAATCAATCAGTGTCGTTAAGGCTCTTGTATGTTTGAAGTGAATTAAGTTTAATTTGTTGTCAGATCAAATATTTACCCTACTGTATAAATTTATCTTACTGGATACTTAAGCTTTGACTTTTTTTCCTGTCTCATGCTTGTGGTCCAATTGGCCTCATATTCTTTTCTCCAATTTTATTTGGGTTGCACAAGGATGTCAAGTGATTTGGGGTAATCAATTCTAACACCAGTTGCAAACGGGCAGAGATTTCTTCCCAGACCATGGGAGTTAGTGGTGTGCTGATACCTGAGGCTGAAGGGGTTATAGAAGAAAGTTACATCCTGAGCCACATTAAGCCAACAGCAAAATCTACATTGATTTTTATTATCCTGGGTTTAAGTGACTGCATTTGAAAAACTCCCAAACTTTATCTTAATCCCCTCAGATGTTCCAGTTATTTTTTGTTAAGTGTTTAATCTTTTGGGCATCTGTTAAAACATCCAGCAGAAAGAGAGGTCTCCTGCAAGATGCAGTGGCAAGAAGTTCCATGTGTTCCATATGTTAATTCTGATTTCATTAGGAAAAATATTCTAGGTTTGCCTGTTATTTTTGAGAAATAAAATGGTGAAAATACGTTTTTCCTTCTATTCCATGTCTGTCCATTATCTTGTAGAACCTACATCTTCCTTGGTTTTTTTCTGTAGAGTTAGCAATTTCTGTTTCTTCAGTTTGTGTGTGGATGTGTCCATTATTCTTTCTTCCTTCAGAATATCTTCTCCTTCCTCTGCATTGAACGTGTCATGATGAGAAGAGACATGGTATTCAACACAGGGCTCTTCCTGACTCAGCACAGCTTGGTTTTCCATGCCAGTAGTTGTGTTCAGTGTTGGATTTTAAGGCACATATACTGCAAGAATGTCTGAGCTAAAATCTTGATCAAATATGCACACCAAAAGAGAAGACACCAGAAATTTGGGCTCTGCTCTTTATCTCTTGTACAGAGAGGCATAAAACTGAGCTTGATCCCTTCTGTCATCATTTTAAATTTCTCTAGGAGTGCTATGCAAAGCTGGCATAAAGCAATGTAAAAGTGATGTCTGTACATATTTTTATTATTTTTCTTTACTAAGATTTCTTAGCCTCTAATTAGGTGACAAAATTGATCTCTTGATAGAAAGCACTGCTTTGATGCCATGAAACCAAAACAGTAAAAATTGTTACACAGGTATTTCACAATAACTTCAAATATGTTTCTTACATGGAATGTGAGGTAATCCAAAGACGTTTCTTTCTTGATGAATAACAGAAGTCCAAAAGCTTTTTCTTAATTTATAAGATACATTACACAGAAATCTTCCTTGTGCTGCTTCAGTTATCTTTTATCTTGATTATGGTTGACATTTTTAGGGTACAAGGCACTGTAGTTAGGAGGATAATTTTTAAATCTCCATGAGGTGCTGCAGTTTGGCTTTGAATTATATGGGAGACAGTTTGAAGTCAGAGCACTATATTATTTTTTCCAGTGCAGCTACCAGATACCTCACACAGCCTGATGAGTGCAATGAAGCTTTGAAAGACCAAACAGTGAAGATGGAAAGATTGCAATACTTTAAAAAGGGAAGGGCAGGAACAGGTTGTCAATCCACCTTCTTTATTTTTCCTTTAAACTTATAAAACATTGAATATAGTACAAAATATTGCAAACTTTATTTTGCTGGAGGAATCTGGGCAAGGGAAGGGTTGCATCACTTGAATAAATCCACTTGATTTTGTGCCTGTCACAGAAGAGCTCTTACCCAACCACCCCTTAGCACATCTAGCACTCAGACACAGAGATTTGGATTTATTTGGACCCTGAGTATCTTATTCTGCTTAGTCTTCACAATTTTTATGCATGTTTAAACTTCAACATCCTCCCCATATGCAGGTGAGCTTATACATGAAAGTCTTTACTTGGAATTCTTTATGTGGCTGCTCTGTTTACTAAAATTCAAGGTAGGAAAGAGAATATAGTATCTTCCACAATGTATTTTTTACTTTCCAAATCTATTCATTGAATGCAGGTCTTCCTAGTTTAAAAGCAAGAAGAGCAAGCTACAGTTTCAGTAATAATTCTTACCCTTAGTCAAACCTGATATAACTACTGCCAAAATCAAATTAAGATGTATACTTTCTTCTGGAATCTTTCCAGCTTTTCTTTGGGTGAAACATATACCATAATAGGATGTGAAACAGAAGATGAAAGCAAATATTTTTCTTAATTCTGTCTTTCCATAATGTGAGAAATTGCTTTCTAGTATGGTGTTAAAGATACATAACATTTATTCCAATATCTTCAAGTGTATAAAAACCCATCTATAAATGTCTACTAAATTATATTAAGTTTGTGTTTCAGTCTAAATAGCTTACTGATACCCTGTTCGGTACATATTTTCAGTTTGAATAGAGCTTAAAAATATATTGAAGATGGGGATGGGGAGGAGGATAAAGCTCCCATGAGGTGAAAGGGTCAGTGACCTGCCACACCTCTGAAACACACACAAGTCTATGGGACTGCACAGGATCCATCCAAGGGTACTCTGGGAGCTGACGGAGGTGCTCCCTGAGACACTTCCCATCATGTACCAGCAGTCCAGGCTAACTGGGGAGGGCCCAGGGGAGTGGAGGTCAGCAAAGGTGATCTATATCTACAAAAGGAGTCAGTGGTGTGAGGTTCAACAGGGACAAGTGCTGGGTCCCGCATTTGAGTCACAACAACCCCAGGCAGGGCTGGGGACAGAGTGGCTGGAAAGTGGCCCTGCAGGAAAGGACCTGGGGGTGCTGGTTGCCAGCAGCCGAACATGAGCCGGCTGTGCCCAGGTGGCCAAGAGAGCCAAAGGCATCCTGGCGTGGAGCAGAAATGGCCAGCAGGACCAGGGCAGTGATCGTCCCCCTGCACCAGGCACTGGGTGAGGCTGCACCTCAAATCCTGTGTTCAGTTCCCTCACAGCAAGAAAGACTTTGAGGTGCTGGAATGGGTTCAGAGAAGGGCAACGGGGCTGGGGAAGGGTCTGGAGCTCCAGTCTTATGAGGAGCGGCTGAGGGAGCTGGGATTGTTCAGCCTGGAGAAAAGGAGGCTCAGGGGGGGACTTCATCACTCTCCACAATTATCTGAAAGGAGGGTGTAGCCAGGGAGCAGCAGTTTCTTCTCCCAAGGAGCAAATGGTAGGACAAGAGGAAGTGGCCTCAAGTTGTGCCAGGGAGGTTTAGGTTGGATTCTAAGAGCAATTCCTTCACAGAAAGGGTTGTCAAGCATTGGAACAGGCTGCCCATGGCAGTGGTGGAGTCACCATCTCTGGAGGTACTCAAAAGATGTGTAGATGTGGCACTGGGGGACCTGCTTTAGTGATGGGCTTGGCAGTGCTCGGTTAATACTTGGACTCAGTGACCTTAGAATCATAGAATGGTTTGGGTTGGAAGGGACTTTAAAGACTTCAAGGGTGTTTTACCACCAAGTGATTCTGTGATTCTATGACTCTACTTAGAGCAAGATGTATTTCACTTTGGGGTGAGGGGACAGGAACTGGGCTATTGATGACAGAGGAACACAGAACAATTTAACCACATGATCAAGACTGATGCCGTGGAACAATATTTTTATTATTGGCTGGCTAAAGCTTTACTTCCAGATCAGCATTTAAACACATAAATAAAGAGCATGATTTCACAGCGATAGATATCACAGCTCTCAAAACCTGAGCAATGGTATTCTTCATCTCATGCCCTCTAACTGAACTATTCAGTTTCTGAAATGAAGACAGAAGTGAGAGAAATAAAGCTTATATCAAAGCACCAAAGCTTCAGTTTCTTGTAAATTAGCATCTTTCTATTAGCTGATGGCATTGGAAGCAAGCTGTGGAAATCCTTTTTTTTTGACAAAAGATGTCATAAAACTGTGATGTGTGATTTTGTACTGCCAATTATTGTAAAAGCAAAATGCAACACTTAATGCTGGAGCCACTGCTTAATGCTGTTCTCTTTTTCTTTTTTCCTTTTTTTTTTCCTTCAAATCAGATATTTATCTTTGAGAATAACATCTATTACTGTGCCCATGTGGGGAAACAAGCCATCCGAGTGGTCTCCACAGGAAAGGAAGGTGTTATTTTCAATGGGCTCAGCGACTGGCTGTATGAAGGTAGGACACAACATTTAGGCCAGCAGTTAGTTATGAGTTTAAGTTACAGTCTAGAATTACAGACCTTGCTGGAATTAGACATCCAGCATTGCATGTCTGGGCACTGGTGGACCATGGAGCTGAAAACCTGTTATTCTAACAGTTGCCTGATGTGCTGGACTGGAAATAATGTGAAACGGTATAAGAATTCTGTTTTCAGGCTGTTTTCTTTCCCTTAGTCTGAAGGTAATAAATCACTGGGCTTTAATGAACAGAACTGCTTCATTATTTAATGGCACCTGCAATCACTCATGGATGTGC
Organism: Donacobius atricapilla; assembly: GCA_013397315.1. Taxonomy (NCBI): domain Eukaryota; kingdom Metazoa; phylum Chordata; class Aves; order Passeriformes; family Mimidae; genus Donacobius; species Donacobius atricapilla. The sequence goes on along the minus strand of WBMY01008032.1, from coordinate 350,504 downwards.
CAGCTTTCAAATCACAGAATAGGACAGAACTGGGGAGGGAAAAGGGTTCTATCTTAAAGGAGAAAGTGAGGAAACAATTTTACTTGATCAGCTGTTTTCCACAGAACTCGGTGGGCCTTGGAAGCTGCCCAGATCTTGCCACCTAAAAAAATTTCTAAAAGCAGGCCCCAGTAATTGGTTTCTTTCCAGTGAAAATGGGCCTGACAGGGTGCAGGGTCATCTCTGGAGCGCTGCTTTTCTTTGATCCTTTCAGATGGCAAGTGACCATTCAGGTATCTGTGAGCAGCTGCATAAGAAGTGATCTCAACTGCTCCTTGGCTAAGGAGAGGATCCTCACCAGCCCTAGTTCTTTTGGGAGTTGTTGTAGGCTTTTAAACTAATATATCAGAATACAAATTTTAAGCATACACACACAGACAAAGACACACACACACACACACACACACACATATATATAAATAACAAGTATGTATCATGCATCCCTCTCTCTGTTGCTGACTATTGCTGCTGCCAACAGTTCCTTCTCACAAGGATCCTGGCTTTTGGGCCTTCCTGTGACACAACTTCCCTCTAAAGTCACACTTTATCCTTTAGGTCCCAGCATAGTCCCAAGATTTTTTTACCTCTACAGTGAGAGTTTCCAGATACATACATCTATTAACTGTGTCGTGTTGACTGCTCCCAGTTTTCTTGAGGCTTCATAGAACAGACTAGGTTGCAAAATGCCATTAGCAGTCATTTGGTGTAAAAATAGGAATCACTACTTAAATTGGTCTGAATCACAGCTAGACCAGGGCCCTTGGACTCAGAAATGAGGGAATTAAAATAAATGAGTTTGTTTGCTCCTCCCAAAGATGCTAATCCCATAGATCAGTGTACTATCTCATGAAACACATCAGTGAAAAAATCTGATAGGGGTTTATTATTTTTTATATTTAAATATATATTTCTACTGTAATGCATCATATTTGCAAGTAAGTGTCCTCCTTGCGCTGTGAAATCTCTTTGTAATCAGAGAAATGGCTAAGAAGTAACAAAATGCTAATTTTCTTTCCCTTTATTTATTAATTTGCTGGTGAAGTTGTGGGCAGGCTGTTTGACTCTGTAGGTCAAATGTGCCTACTACTACCCATATTTGGCTGATAAACATCATTTAGTACATCAGGTCTCGTTGCAGAGTCTCTCACACAGCATCATGCTGAGAGGAGTTTGTCAAGCCCGTGAACTCAGAGCACACCAGCAAGCCCAGGATGACACTTGTTTTGCTGACACATATTTTTATTCAATTACAGGATTACTCAGGCAATTTCTTGGCTGACATTGACTTTCAGGTTTGCCCTCTATAATGAATTTGCTTGTTAACTTTATGTTAATGTGCTAGGGTAAGAAATGAATGTGTGATTGAGTGCAGTCTGGTTATCCCAAGCCAGGTTCTGTAACTTGTGCAGCATGAGGAAGACTGGGACCATTGAACCTGCTGTTCACCGGGAGTATGTATGAAAGAAATTACGATTTGGAAATGTCACTTCATGTCCTAATATAGTTTATATTGAACTAAATAATTCACTTATTTCACAAGCAATGTGACGAAGGTCCCACAGGAAAACCTGATTTAAATATTCCCAACAAATGGGAGTCCATAATCAAATCCAGAGCTGAACTGTGTGAGCTGAGCTCCTTCTCTTGCCATTACTTGTGCAGTCCTCATGGAGCCATGGGACTGGTGTCAGGACTGAGGACTTGTTCCAGGTGCTCAAACAAGCTGTGGGGCCATGGTGTTGTTGGGTCTGCAGTGCTCAGACACCAGCTGTCCACATGCATGGATGGTTGGAGCAGGATCCAGAAGAAGCTGGATATTCCAAGGGGATAAACAGTTAGGACAATTGAGAAATGAGAGACACCTCCCCAGTGGGGTCCAAGAGCATTCAGTTATGGCTGCCAGTGAGCTTTAACCTGGGATACTCTGCCAACACACTGTCACCTTTGTTTTTACAAAGTCTTTTCTTTTCTTGGGTGCCACCTCTTCAGCGGGATAAACTTGGACAACATTTTAAATCTGAGCTCACCTGACTGGAAATGCTCAAAAACTTGGCAAAGACTGAACTGTGCCCCCTCAGGACTATTTTTGCTCTTCACTCATTCCTGCTGTGGTCTGTAGCTGTGCCTTCCCCACCTCCCCAGCCGAGCTGGGTGAGCTGCTCAGGCCCGTGTTTGTTGGCTCTGCCACCGTCTCAGCGAGCTACCAGGATGAGCACTGAGCATATGCAGAAATCTCCCTCCATCTGTGCAGGCAGATCCAGCAGAGAGTCTGCAAAGGAGCTGCGAGAAGCAGGATCACAGAGAGTTCAGCACACTCCTCTCCCCTCCCATGCTCTTTTTGTTGCTGGAGTTCTGTGACCCCTGGCAGCGACAGCAGAGCCTCCTGGCAGCGCCTGCTGGGTTACTGGGACAGCTCACAACCCGCTTCTCGCTTTCCCTAAATGCAGCGCGGAAAATAAAACTCGGTGTTTTCTATTTGAGGAGGATGACTTTTAACGACTTTAAACTACGTGGCAGGAGCACACCAGCAGCAATCCCCCGCTCCCCTTTACTGAGAGCTGCTTGCACAGTGAGCTCTGCAGATGGCAACCCAGCAGTGCCAGCCTTTGGGGTGACCCCTGACACTTCACGCGCATGGCAGGCCTGGGGGGACACTTTTCTTCACAATGTCGTCACTCTTGTCACAACAGAATAGATGTGCTGCACTGTTAATCACAGGTTTTTCCTAAGCCCAGAAGCACAGCAGATCTAGAGTAAATTTGACAGGCTTTCTGCCCTGGAAAAATGCAGAAGTTCATTTCAATTCAAGTTAAGCTCTGCTTTTGTAAATCTGCCAAAGGAGAAAAAATTTCTTCGAGGTATTTATGCTGATCTGTAGACTTTTGATAATATAGTGAAAAACATTTCAAATCAATCAGACCTTAATCTACTTAGTGCATTTAGCTGGAAGGTTATAGATTGATACATAGATTACTGTAACATGAAAGCATAGATTAAGCATGGGGTTTATTACTAAAATAAGCACTGACAATGTTTTCATAGTCTGACTTAACATTTTCAGAGCTGTGCCTGATAGATGCTTGTACTAAAATCGAGTGATATCCCATAAAACAGTTTAAAGTTCCACTGCTGAAATCAGCCACACATTTCAATGCATAGCAGCAGCAAAGAGTAGTTTTTATTTCAGTTTGCTCTGTGATCATTGTTGGTCTGAGAATATGTTTTAGCAACAATAAGTCTTACAAATAATTTTAAATCAAGTGCTGGTGTAGCAAAAAGGACTTCCAAAGCAGTAAGATAAGAGTATTTAAATGTTCTGTATATAAATAGTAATATCTTAAAAATAATGTGCATTTAAAAAGTGAACTGCAGGTAAAATTAATTTCATTTATATGCTTTTTTTAGAGCACTCTTCCACAGAAGTTAATTCTGTCATGGTATAATTAAAGAGTCCTAATTTGCTAACAAGCACTTGGAAAGGCTGTTCAGCTGTTGTGAGGAAGGGTGGCAGCAAGGCACTCTGATGGAGGTCACCTCCATGATTCTGTTAAGTCACAAAAGAAGGTTGAGATGTCCCTGTGTTGCAGTTTAGAAATTTGCTGATTTGGGGATTATGTGATGCTGAATCCTGGGGAATGGGGCAGGAGGACTTCCCTCCATACTGGCATGTTGCTGCCAGACCAGGAGCAGCCCAGCAGGGTAAGTCAGGGCCCCTTTAGCAGGACGGGGTCCTGGTGTGGTCTCCTTTGAGCAAGTCTGTGTCCACAGATAAATCTGGATAACTTCTGGTGTTATGCCCTAAGTGCATGCTTGGAAATCAAGGATGTGACACAATGGTGTGTGCTTCTGTCACTGCTGGGAAGGGAAGGAAGGATTTTCACCTAAAGATGGTCCTATGCAGTGCATAAAGTGTGACAGGGGGAGTTTGCTGCATGTGTTCTCAGATATTAGAGTAGAAACTAGAAAAACGAAGGAACAATTCTGCAGCTTGTTCTGTGGGACATATCTGTGGTTATTAGGGATTTTGGTAAGAATAGCATGTGAGTTAAAAAGTAAGAACTGAGTTAAAAAATAAGAATTGCTTGTGAGTTACTCCCTTATCTCGTGTCACTGTCAGAGGATCAGAGGATCAGAGATAGTCTCTGAATTTGGAAGTCTCTAAATCTCAAGGTCATCGCAAATTGAGAATCTGTGTTCCAGACTTTGTCCTGTCCAGACGGTTGGGACATCTCCTTTGGTCATCTCCTCATCCTCAGACATCAAGAGGGAGCCACTCTTGGTAGCCAAGCCCCAGCTCCCACAACACACGTTTAAATCTCTTTAGTGGTATGAGCTTTACACAGTCATCCTTTAAAACTGATACTTTGCTTTGCTGAGCTTAAAGCACAGTGATGTTGCTATGTTGCTGTATTTTTTTATTTTTTGCTAGGAACCAGGAAGAGGAAGGAGAAAAAGACTCCTGTTCAGAGATGACTCCCATGCCTTATTAATCTTCATTTTGTCTGTGTCTTGCACGATCACCGGCAGATCCTCTTGTGTGACTTCGCAGTGACACCTGGTGGGAGAGGCCAGGATGTCATCGTCATTAGGACAATGAAACTGCAGATTTTTTTGCTGCCATACCTAGGAAAGGCTCCCAATTTCCCCTCATACATTTCCCTGAAACTCTCTCTGAGCTTATGGGAACTACACATCCAAAGCCACTGGCTAATTCATGCTAATAGTGCTTCTGCTCCTTTTGTACACTTTATAAAGAGAGGAAAGAGAACACAGTAATAAAGAAAAATCTTTTCCATAATTTAATCAGCTCCCACAAAAAATATCAGAGGGTATATTTAGAGCATGTATGACTGGTCTCGGAAGTGCAGCGCCTGGCAGGAGCTGCCAAATCAAATATCAGTTATTTTGAGCAGTATCTTTTTATGCCTATAGCATTTCAAGCAAGTGAAGTAGACATATATCTTATGTTTAGAAATATTAATTCTGAGGCTCTGGAAGTGGTCTTAGTACTGGGAAACCAGTCAGTAAGTCTGCTGAAGCAGTGCCTCCCCTAATTCGGCTGTGTGCTCAATTTTTCATTGTATAACATGAGAATGCTAAACTTCTGCTTGGAAACAGGAACTTTGATGATCAAATTATGCCTGAATGTGAAAAGGAACATTCGTAATTAGCCTGAAAACAAGTATGTCCTAAAGTTCCTGTGTAGTGCCGCCAGAGAAAGAGATGACATATCCTCATATTTCACAGACAGGGCTAACCTTTCCCAGTAATTAGAACCTCCAAAACCTCGTGGGGGAGAATGAGATGAAGAATTAGACTGACTCATCACTGCATTTTTTAAGATACTCTGGAAAAATAAATCTCTTGCCATACAAAGGCCATTGCTGCAGACAGTGAAAGAAACCAGCCTTACTGGGACTACAAATTATTCTATTTTGACGAGACACGTGAAGAATCATTGGGACAGAGAATACACAGAGAATTCTTACTTTAAGAATTTTTGTATTTTCAGTCACAAAGAAAATATTCCATGGACATGGGTGAATTTGCAGTTCTACACAGCTGCTATGGGGTAAAGGGAATTTGGGAAACATTTGGAACTGGGAAATGACACCAGATAGTGCCAGAAATGCAAGTCTAAAAACCATTAGTTTGCTCTCAAGTATGTGCTGATATTTTTCAGGGGTTTTGGGAGAAGCTGCATTGAATTTGTTTCCTCATTTTTGTGCTTGCTCGGGTGAGGTAGCAAAAGCAGTGTGGTGCTTTGGTGACATTGTCCCCCTAGAAAAACAGGAAGTTTTCCTCTGTTTTGCATTTTGGACATCATTCAGCATTGCCCATCCAGTACCTGCAGCTGCTGTGCAGCACCTGGGGCCATCCAAGTCTCAGTTAGCCATTATTTATCTACCTACTGAAGGTGACTAGATTTTTGTGCACCGTTACATGCACGCTGATTTATACCAAATGTACATAAAATCTGCCAAGTTTAGTTGCAGTCAAAGGTTGAAGAGCAGTTCTTGACCTCAGCCATGTGTTTGAAGTGGATATTTCTACCATAAAAAATCCTGTTGCAAGGAAGATGAACTAGATGTAACGTTATTTTGCCTTATGCATGTTCAAGCAGAGGAAAAAGAGTCTTAAATTTCACCAGATGATGTCATGAAAGGTTCTGTAGAAGTTCCAGCACCTCCTGACTTTGGTGGAGGTTCTCAAGGAAGCTTCCCAAAGGGGCTCCCATTACAGATTGTGTCACCAGGAATAGGCTTCTGGCCCTTCTCAGCTGGCAAAGGTCAGGGAAAATTGAACCATTTACAGTGCACATTGTGAATGCCAGCCTAGAAATCAGCAAGCTCCTGAAAACTTTAAAATGGGCTGTTACCTGGACTGGCTTCAAAATCCAGCACCGCACCATGAGAAACCCTGCCAGCTCTAGCCCAGTCCTTAACCTTCCCTTTCTGCAGAAGGTTGTTTGGAAGGAGGATGCCAGCCAAAACCAACACCTGTCATCCTCTAATTTTTGGATCACCATCATTCAGGCTTCAGGATGGCTTTTGGAAGGAAAAGAGAATATTATTTACTGTGGTCAGTGATCTCCTTGGGGCAGTGGAAGGCAGCCAGTTGTTCATCCTGATGTCACAGCTCAGCCAGCAGCTGCCAAGACCTTCTGAGGTGTTCAGTGAGTGAAGTTGTTTTTGTTTGCCCTGAAGCCCTGGTAGGTATAAGAAAATAGGAGTTGTATCGCTAGGGTCAAATATTTCCAAAAAATGGAGTATTGTGAGTTCTATAACAGAGCTATTGTGGTTTTCTGCTTGCACACAAGTTCTGTTTCTCTGCACCAATTTTATTACAGTGGCCTTGGGTTAAATTGCCTATTGGAGAGCCATGTCCTCATTTTCTGATTATGTTGGTATTTTTAATAACTAATTACTATACCAGCACTTTAGATATTGCAGAACAGATTTTGACCTATGCCATGCTAAGTTGAAGTCTGGAATGACTCCATGGAAGCTGATTGTGATGCCCTGGATCTGCACCAGGATGCTGAATGAGAGGGTCTTGCTGTAATATTCATGCTTTATGTCCACTATCAGGGTTTCAGAGGAAATCTCTTACAACACTCTTATTCCCAGAAAATAGAGTGGCATGTTAGAGACTATTTTCAAATCCAGCCAAATTTAAAAGCCATGCTTTTCCTCCATAGAATCATTTCTGTGGTTTGATAGTATAAAACACACAAAAAAAATGTATTCAGGTGGTCAGGTTCACTGCAGGCAAAACAAAAATGCATCATTTCTATGTTGGTAGAATTGAGCTGTGGGGCTGTGATGCATGTAAGAATCTTCCAGGATATTGAATGTTGTAAACGATTAAAATAATTGAATTAATTTGTCCAAAAATGATGTACAGCATTATAGGGTGGAAATACAGCTGTTGGGGCATGTTTCCCAGGGATACTACAGGGATCTCTGTCCTGTGGGATTTTTAAGAGAGAATTAAACAGATTTTTTGTCATGGGTTGTTGAGGTAAGTGTCAATCCTATTTCAGTGCAAGGAGGTGATTAGGACTTCTTTGGGATTCTTCTAGAGCTAGAATTTTATGATCTTATGTATAGTTTTGATGTCTTTTTCTGGTATCTTTGCAGTTAGACATTTTGGCTCTGAGATTACAAAGAATGCCTGTTTTTATACGACAGGGTAAATACACATAAACTGCTTGTACATGACAGTTGTAGGGAATGGAGCTCTTTGTCATGATAAATTTAATATGTGCCTTGTTATTTCCCTGAGGAAAATTGTCATTTTCTTCTTCTGAGAGTGTCCATGAACTTCTATTTGAAAAACATGTTAGAAAGAAAGCTTAATGTTTTAAAAGCGCTACAATCAAGAATTGACTACAGAAAGAACAAAGAAAATGAAAGATAGTCATAGAAATTTTATGTTAGTGTATAATTCCATCAATTTGACCTAAAAAGTAATTTCCTGTAGGTTTTTTTTCTTGGAACATCCTTGCTTGTGGAAATTAAGGGACCAGTGCAAAAGCTACAGGCTGTTTAAATAGCTCTCCTGTTTGTCTCACTGAGCTCTGGCCTAAATAGAGAGTATCTGCCTTCAGAAATTAAAAAAAAAAAAAAAAAGCAAAAATGAATGTACTCTGTCCAAATTAGAATGAGAGAACGCTACATGAAAGGGATGAAAATTCTGCTGAGTTATGTGATTCTTGTTAGAGACTTGGCCTGTCCATTGTTGTATAGTAGCAGGGAAATCAAAAGAATATCCAAAATTATGACACAGGTCATCTTATAATTTGCGTACATCAGCTTTCCTAATTTAAAGGAAAAAAAAATAAAATATGAAAAAGACAAAGAACCAAATTGAAATACAGTTTAAAGTACACAACTCCAAATCCTAATGCCATCTGGAAGGAATCAGAGGTCAGAGAGGGTCTGTGACTGGAAGAGCAGAGGAGTAATGATGTGAAATGCAAGGGGTGCATCGCTGCTGAGGGCCGGCTGGGCACCTGGGAGGCCCCCACAGGGCTGAAGTCCACGGTTTCCTCCAGCAGAGATGAAATCTTTGAATGTGCAATGAGCAGAAGGTTAAATCTTTGTATGTGAAAAACACCCTCCTGTATTCCTGTCTGTGCTGCCTGTGCTTGGCACTGTGTGAGGCATGGTGACCAGCATGCTCAGATCCTGGTACTGGGAAACAAGGCTGTTTTTTCCAGCAGGGAGCCCAGCCACCAGCTCTCTGTTGTAGTGCACTAAAATAGTTCGTTCATTTTTGTTATTATATTGCACTGGGTGGTTTATCATATTTACACACAAAAATGGTTTTATTATATTTTGCACATGATGCATCCGTCCCTGCTCCCCCCCCCGGGTTGTTTCCCATTGGTTGTGGTTCCTCTCCCCCTTCCCCTCTTTTTCCCCAGGCTTAAAACACCCCATCATGAGGATGTCACTCTCTTTCTCTCCCTCCTGGAATTTGGGTTCTATATTAAAGAAGGTGGGACAGTGGCCCCAAGAAAGACAAAGGAGCACCTCTGTCTTTTATCTTCGATCCATTCTCAGGATAACTCACCAGGCTCTGGAGCTAGCCAGGACTGGGCCCCAGAACGAGGCACCCCAACGGCTCCCACAGGGCCTCAGACCTTGAAGACATGAGGGATGTGGGTGATACACTGCAGGGTATTTTCAGATTGTGCCAAAGAAGCCCAGTGGCGACTGCCATGTTGACACCAACCAGCACATGGAGCTGACTCCGGCTGGGTTCGGCTCTGTGTCAGCAGAACTGAAGGGCTAGAGCAGATCTGTAAAGCTGTCAGTTGACACACCAGCAGTTCCTGAAAGATAAAGCATCCAGGGTTTACATCACTCTCAACACTCAATTAGTTTACTTTGCTATAAGTAACGACCATATGGTGCAGCTTCTGCACCAGCTGCTTTCCAGTCTTCAACAAGTACAGGTCTAAGGGGAATCTGTGCCACGGAGTTAACAGTAATTGGAAAAGTGGGGGAAATGGCAGGTTTCAAAGATGAGCCTAAAACTTTTGGATGGGTTAAGCAGTAAAATATAAGAGGCCAGGGATGATTGGCTGCTGTGTGACAGGCTGGGGACGCCAGGCGCCTGCAAACACCACACACAGGTACACAGGAGCCAGCATGGAACAGCAGGGACCAAATCCAGAAGGATGGCAGAAACTTCCAGTCCTCTCCTGGGATGATGACTGCAGAGACTAACAAGGCAGTAACATGTAGGAGATGCTTTCCTTCAAATCCATGGCAAACAGCAGCAGGCACTGCTAGACCTGCACCATTCTCTGGCTGCCTCCAGCCCTTGCCCACATCCACCAGGATTTCTCAGAGTCTGGAGGTGGGGGGATACATACTGAGACAGGTGTCACAGCCCACCAAGGCAGAGCCACACACTGCAGGGGTGTAAATCCAAAATAATCCCATGTTGAGATGTCTGCTCAGCTCCACAGCCTCCAGCAAGAACAGCCCCAACCACTTCTGTGTTTGGGGGCCTCTTTGCCTGCCTTCCTCTCTTTCCATTGAAAACAGAGCTTCTTACTTTGAGAATCATCTCCACAGCACAGCTGAGCCCTGTAGACCTGGATTTGCTGCTGTTCTTTCCATTTTTTTTCCTCTAAAGGGATCATGGTCATTCCTGTGTTTGCCTGTGTGTTATTTCAGTGCTGAATGAGGCCTCTCTTAGCCACTTTGTGCTACTGTTTGCATACCAGAAAATCGTGATTAGAATACCTTGTTAATTTTAATTTTTATTTTTTTAATTTTCTTTTTAATGACTGAAAATGTACTCTGCTGTATTCTCCAACCATAAGAAGTTTTAAGACCATAAAAGTCCTTGCATGTCATTCTGCACCAGAAAAAATTATTCTATTGCTTTGAGTCACATCAAACAGCACAGGAACACAAAATGCTGCTAAATATTGTGCTTTATTTATAGTTATTTAAAATACTTCTTCTTAACAAGTTCCTTAACTGTGGGTTTTGAAGGGATGTCTTTTCACTTCTAAAGTATTTTTCAGATTTTAATGAGAGTGGAAGTATTGTATAGTACCAAAGCAAACTATTAAGTGCTCTGTGGTTTTATTCATAGAATTTCCTGTGATAGAGTGAGGTGTCCTAGACGATTTTGCAATTGTACTGGCCATATGGATATAAGCTACACTGAGAAATTAATTATTTACTCTTCATGTCACCTGGTACTGATTATCCAGCAGAGGATGACCACTGCAAATACTCTGTTGGGCAGATTATTTGAATTTAAAACTGATAGTGGAGAAGTATTTCCCATAGTTCAGACAAATTTGCCATAAATTTAGATGTAAAATTCACAATTGCAATCTCATTCAGTATGCACCATGCCCCGGTTTTTATATTAGATCCAGATCAGAATTATACAGTTAAGCACGAGCTGATACCTCTAACAAATGTACATATTCCTAAAGTTCTTGGAATTTTGCTTCAAGATTTTTTGAGTGTGTTCACTGACTTATTTAGTGTTGTGTTCTTGGCTATCATTGATTAAGCCTTAAATCTGTGGTGCCTGGCCCATGAGCCACAGAATAAAACCTTTCTTCTGAGACCTGGTATAGCTATATTTTATATTTATATAGGAGAAGTATCCACACTTTTCAAAAGAGCGGAAAAATATGTTTGCATTGTAGTATAGATGCAGACTTTTGATGCATACTGATTTTAAAAGTAGTAGCAAAGAAATCTTGTTTTTTTATTTTCTCAGTATCACAGTCATTTAAAATGAAGACTACACGTTTACTCCTTCATGTGATTTTAAAAGCATGTTCTCTCATGGATCACCTTTTCTTCTGCTCCTGTAATTCCTTTCCAGACTGAATATTTTACTGTTTCCTGTTATTCTTTTGTACATATTCCTAATTTTCCTTTTTTTTTTGCGTTTCATGCATTCTTTTTAGGCTGCTTTTAAATAATTTGAGACTTTTCTCAATGCTAATGAGGCAACAAAAACAACATAGTCTGAAGAGAACTCCTATCCTGAAAGTGAAGGGTTAATACTTAAGGGCACATGAATGCTTGTTGGCAAAAGGGAACAGTTCCAGAGTGGTCCTCAAAACTTCATTAGAGATCAGAGAAACATGTAATATTGCATTAGCTGGAAAAAAACCTCTTACATTACAGGGTTAATGTCCTTAGAAATGTTGCAGAGTTTATTTGAAAAATAAACCCAACAAGCCTCTATTAAATTTATTGAGGAAATGGAAAGCAGAAGCTCAGAAGACTGTAATTGCCACCTACAAATATGATAATTGGAGTGAATAAGAAGTAATGAAGGAGGAAATCAGAGACAACTCACCTCCTGAGCAGGAAGGTGGAGGTTACATTGCCACCATGTGGTAAAATTATGGAGAGCTGGAGCAGCTCCTCTCTCCATCAGGATTCAAGAGGAGAGCTGCTAACAGCCAGAAATCTGCATGATTTGCCGGGAAAAAATATAGTATGTAAATGTAATCCTGAATGGAAAGAAGCAATGTGAGATGAAATCCTGTTTTGCTCTTGATTAGCCTGTGCAGTTGAGGTTTTGGTGGTGTGTTTGTGGGGGTTTTGACTTGAATTTTAATTCAAAATGCTGTTACATAAAATATTCAGTGGAAAAGTGAACAGAGTGCAGAAAAGAAGGGGAAAAAAGGTTTTCCTTTTAAAAATAATGTCATTTATAAGCTTTTTTTGAGTACAAAAATCCATCATTCTGTTGTATGTCTTCTTGCAATCATCTCCAAAGTTTCTGCATTAATTTTGATTTTTTCAGATTCTTCTGATAATCCTGGGATGCTTCCCAGTTCTATAACGTTTGGAAACATGAGCCTTAGTGTTTCACAAAGTACTTTTTAGAACAGATTATATGGAAATGTATTTTTTTTTTAATGGAAGTTCTGCCTGCAGCAGGATTTGAGATTCACAGAAGTGCATCATCTTGCTCTGCCCCCACCCCCCAACTTCAGCTCATAATTCCTCATGATGTGACAACTGGTTGCTGTAGAAATTATTAGTATTCAAGAGCATGATTTCACAGTCTGAGTCGGATGAGCTTTTTGCAATCCCCTTTTTGATCAGATCAGTGCTGACCCCTGAGCTGATCCTCAGCCAAAGGGAGCCGGGCAGGCAGGGATTTCTGCTGGCTTTCACTTCTGACAGCTCTGTCCTGCTTCACTGCAAGATCTGTTTCTTGTCTTCCCTGCAGCATGAACCTTTCCCTGATCTGTGCACAGCACCCTTTGCTCAGGCCTGTTTGGGTTTATAAAGGGCTTGAATTCATGCTAAGTACAGTGGCTGCCTCTGTATTTAAGAGCAGCTACCCCCCTCAGCACCCCCACACTTGTAGCTAAAGTGCAAGAAAAAGATTAAATGACCATCACAGATGACGCTCAGATGTATCTCTTGGTACAAGTCTAATTATGACCTCCACTGAGGCAATTATTCTGCCTTGATCTTAATGCCTTTTGCAAGCATCAATTAATAAAACTTCACATAATGTCCTGGTAGAACAGGAATTATTACCATCTTTTTAGAAACAGGCAAACTGAGGCATAATTATTGACCTGGTTTTAGATGTGATGAGAGAAATTAGGACACAAAGCTGAAGGGAGAGTTTCACCTTAGTCCCTAGAAACCAAATAAAGTGCAGAGCATTGCATGAAAACCCAGATCTGGCTGTTTTCAACCCATCCCTGGCTCACCTCCAGCACAGACCCCCGGCAGGTACCTTTCAGTTTTGGTCATAGGATATGAGGGATGCACAGCTGGAGAGATGTGTCTGTGCGAGTCAGCGGGCTGGGCTAGTCCCAAGTGATTTCCACAGGAATAAGAACCTTTCCAACCCACAGGGCACCCTGTGAGCAGAAGGTAAATGCCTGTTGTTAAAGGTGCCCCAGCTCTGTCAGACTGTTCTGCATCCCAAAGGGACTGATGGACTCTTACCTGCCTTTCAAATCCCAGAAAAAAAAGGAGCAAATCACTTCAGCCCTTCCCTTTTTACACAAATGACTCATAAGCATTTGCCTCCTACATTAGTTTTGCTTTTGCTCAAAGTTGAGTCATTGTCTTGTATTTGATTTAACAACAATAGCAGGAGAAAAAAAATAGCCATCGGTAGCTACTTCGTAAGGCTAGATCAGAAGCAATTCCTTAAAGGAGGCTTTCACTATAGCTAGATTAAAGATTTTAGAAACTGGTAAGAAATAGACCTGAAGAAAAACAGCTCCTAAAACCAGAGCATTATGTTTTCATGCTATTGTGCTTTTAAAATTGAAGGCAACAATCTGAAAACAAGCATCAAAATACATCTTACTTGAAGGGAATTATCTGGAGATCATTGTATTTATTGCATTTGTTTTGATTTTCCAGTTTTTGCCTCAGACTGTAAGCATGGGCATGACTTAAAAGATTCAATACCTCGCTTAAAAAATTAAACTTCACTTGATTATTGAACTGACCCATCCTAACCCTTAAATTGTCATGTATTATTTTGAAGTATCACCAGCAGACTAGAAATGGTGGGAATAGGACAGGAGGCAAGAACTCTGTCCCGAGGATTTCAGATGCAATAGCTGAGGCTGTGCTGCCCCTCGGAGGCACAGCGCAAAGTTGCAGAAATCCATGAAGAGGGAAAGGATTAGTTATGGTGCTTTGAAATTATCTTGGTTTTGAACTCTGCCTCCTTTCTACCCTTCTCCTCCTGTGGGCTGCCCAAAGGGCTGTGTGTCTGAAGGTACTCCTTGCCCAGACCATATTGTGTGTGATGATAACACTGGATAAATAATTTTCCTGCTAAACGTCGGTCTTTTAGAATCCTTTTGTGCTTCTCATTCCTTTTCCCCGACCTGCTACAACTGTGGGTATCTCAGCAGTACTGAGGATGAAGGGTGTTGGGATGGGAGGGTCAGGAGGTGCAGGGGGTTGGTGAGATTATTGTCTGGCTCTGTGCAGCAGGGAGTAGATTTGGGGGTTTCCTTCCCTGTAAGTTTCCCCGTTTCATCAGTCAGTGGAGCTGTGAATCTGGCTTGTGAGCACTGCTGATAAACACCAGGCCCTGAGCCATGGTAGGAGAAGTTGTCATCCCGCTCGTGTGGCCCCAGGGCCAGCTCACTGAGACAAAGAAGCAGCAGCTCACTTCTGCCCACTCAGCGACTCAGGATCCTTTTAAAAAGTCTCTCTGGGGAATGACCCAGCTAAAATATTATTTTGTTTAAGAAACAACAACACAAGGCTGTTTATGGGACACCTAAGAGCTTCCCTATGAATTTTGGCCATCTGATTTTGACCTTGCAAGTGAGAGTAATTTGAACTGGATGCTGACCTGGCAAGTAGTGAACCAGGAAAGCCGGGCGTGTATCAGGAATGGTTCGTTGCTTTTGTAAGATTTAAACCTATTCAAGATGGGATAACAAACCTCAAAAGGAGAGATAATAACTTCAGAAATAGGAACTTTTAGTGAAGTTGTTCTGGCTGTGTTCTGGCTGCAGCTCCAGGTGAGAGGTGGGAGTAGCACAAGAGAAGTGCAGTCCTAACAACTGAGCTGTCATTTGGAAGGGTTGCAGTACAGGATCTCCCAATTTCTGAGGTCCAAGTTTATGCTTAATGTGCAGATCTCACAGCTCAGCACTGCAGAATGGCACTGCAGCTGAAGGAAGTTGCGGGAAGTGTGGAGAAGCCAAGAGGTGTATTTTCCTTCATCCACTGAGACTTCAGAATCCAGCCCTGGCAGAGCTTCTTTCCCTGGGAGAGGAAGAAGGCAACAACATGATGGATCTAGCCACATTGCTGGAAGCCCAGGCTGGTCCCTGATTGAGCAAATCGGGTTTAAACCAGCCAACCTTCTGTCCCCTCCCAGAACTGATGTTCACCTGCATGATTTATTTGCTTGGACTTCGTAGAAATTGCAAATGCAAGTCCACTGAGTACCATAAACACCAGATCACAAAGAATTTGGCTTTGGTTCCAGCAAAACAACTTTCGTGGGACATCCATAGATGGTTCCTGACCTGCCCTGTCCTATGTTTGACCTGACCTTTTCCTGTAGGAGAAAACACACATTTAAAAGCACAGCTGAGATAGAGTTTAAGGGGAAACAGCCCTGTGCCTTCTACACAACAGCTGAACTGTGCCTAAAGATGGAGCTTCTCCACTCTGACTTTGCTTCTTTTCAAGCTTTTAGTTTACCTTAATGAAAGACTGTGTACTTTGCTGACCACTTGAAAAAGGAAAGAAAGCATAAAATCATTGCTTGGCTGCACAGTTTTCCTAACTAAATGTCTATTTTTAGTGTCAAGAAAAAAACAATGAACCATGAGCGCATTCACAAAAATTAAAGAAGTGGATTTGGCTTCTTCAAACTCATCAGTCCCTAGTGGACAAACCTGACAGCTGCATTTCTTTATACATTTTATAAAGAAATTATAAAAAAAGAACTGGATCATTAGTAAGTATGTATTACTATTTATACCAGTTATGAATTTGGACTTAAAACCACATTAAACCATCTGTCTGAGTACAAGAGGCACAGAAAGATAATTTACAGGCAATTATTTCAGCCAGGTGGTCATGTTTGCAGCACTGTATCACGGTCTCATTTTCAGTCTGGGAAAATAAATCTGCAAAAGAGAAACCAGACATCCTATTAGCATTCCTTAAAGAAAAGTTCTTCACACTAAAAAAAAAAAAAAAATAAATTTTGTGTAATCATGGTGTAACCATGCTTTGAATATTTTCATAACCTGGTGGAATCCTGCTAAGCCTGATGAAGATGAAACCTTCCACCCAACATGCCAACAACATAATTGGGATTTATCGCTGCAGGCTGGAGCACACAGTCTTTAGGGACTGGGGGGAATGACAGAGAAATATCGCTTGGAAGCAGCCTGAAGAGCAAGTCACAGCCTCCCTCCCTGGCGAGCCCTCCCACACAGGAATGTTTGTGCCTGCAGGAGCAGGGCTGAGCACCCACCCCAGGCACTGCCCGTGGCACCGGCAGGAAGGTGTTCAGCCAGCCCAGAGCTGCTGGGCTTTCCAGGAGGAAAGTTACCAAGAAAAGATGAAAGGCAGCCAAGCAAGTCCTAGAAAGAAAGGACAATATATGCATTAAAATTGGCACCTCTGAGTGTAACCCACATCCAAATATTCCAGGAATAACCTGACTTTGAAAACTGGACTTTAGAGATAAGTAGTAAATGGCAAAGTGTACAAATCACCATTTCTGGCCCTCCTCAGCAAGGACAGTGGCAGTTTCTTTGCAATTTCACAATGTTTGCCATCAGAATTCATAGTCCGGCAGTGGGAAAGTTCTCACCAGTTTGCTGTGGCCTGGCTGTGCCTAGTGCTCAGCAAACACCCCACAAAACCAGAGGCAGTCCCCAGACCACTGCAGGGAATGGTGAAATATCACTCAGATGTGGCCTCAGCACAGCAGCGCTGCTAATGTCATGGATGGTGAGGTAAAAATATACTGGTGGAAAAGGAGCTGCTATAATCAGGCCTTTTAATTTTTATTTATTTTTTTTTATAGTGGGAATTGTCCTCAATACTAGATAGGAAGTTTTTTAAGGGTAGAGCAGGCCATGATGACCTTGGAAATTAAGATTATGCAATGTGAGGTGCTGTGATCCGTTGGGTAGATAAAAATGGAGCCATCTCCATCCTGCCAGTAAGTGCAACAGATAAAGAGGGGAAAGGAGGGTAAATTTCTTTCCAAAGCCACCCTTAATCAGCAAAAAACAGCAGACAAAATTATCTGTGGTAGATGGGGATTTGTGCAATATGGGTTACATTTATTATCTGGCAGGTTATAAGCTGTATTTTAATTTCCGGCATTTTCCTGCTACATCTGAAGGAACAATACAAGCTGGATCCACTGCATGTCATTTATAAGTCTGTGCATGTCATTTATATGGTAATGGGGGAGTTCACCCTCATCCCCAGTGATTTCTGCAAAATTCTGCATGCTGGTTCTCAGCATATTTAGCTTTCTCCAGCGTAAATTAAAATGCACATTCATGATCTTTGAACAAAGCAGGCAGGGATAATTGGTAATTTGAGCCTGTTCTGTACAGTGCAATTCAAAGAAATACTTATAATTTGCAGTTAATTAATCAGGGTTTTTTTTCCTTAAAATCTTAATTGCCTTTCTATGATATTGCTTTTTAATAAGTTTTACTCCTATCAGTTTTAGTTCCAATTATACAGGCAATTTCTTGTCACTGTTACTGCATGGCCCTTTGTGTGTTTATATGCCCATTTCCATATATTTTAGGATATTTTTTCAGAAATTTTTATGTGCTGGTTTATGGATAAAGTTTTTGTTGGCTGAAATTAAAAACTGAAAATAATGGAACTAATGTACAGCCAAGAGAAACAAGGTACAACATGGAATAAAAAACTCAAATCAATACAATGAAATTTTTAAAGAATTTTAAACATCTGGAATTCCATTGCCACTATGAACAGTCAGCCTCATTTGGTATTTAATTCACTATCCAATTCAAACTTTCTGTAGAAGACTCTAATTGTTGTATCTTTAAAGTAAAACCAGCGCTCATCAGAGAGACAAACTTTGGGCTCTCTAAGGAAACTTAGATGATCATAAATTCAAAAATAATAATATTATCAAATATAGATGTATGTGGGGGTGGTGCCTGTGATGGGAAATACGCCAGGGGCACTGAGCACCCCATGCCTGACCAAGCCCAGCCCTGTCCAGCCTGACCTTGAATGACCAGAGGTGAGGCATTCACCACCTCTCTGGGCAGCCTGTCCCAGAGCTTCACCACACTCATTGTAAAAAACTTCTTTCATATATCTAATCTACCCTTCTTCAATTTAAAATCGTCACTCCTTTACCTATCACAACTGGTTTTCTAAAAAGTTTGTCCCCGTATTTTTTACAGGCTTCCTCCATGTACTGAAAGGCTGCAATAAATTCTGCCTGGAGCCTTCCAGGCTGAACAACCCCAGCTCTCAGCCTCCATAGCAGAGGTGCTCCAGCCCTCTGGTCCTCTTCCTGGCCTCCTCCGGAAATTCCCCACTGGGCATTCTGCACACCAAACCCTAGCAATAAACTGGGGTTTATTTCCTATCTCACTTATGGGAGTTCCTTGGCTGTCACTGACAACCGGAGTTGCACAGACCTGGTTGGCGGCCCTGCCCCAGGGGCACAGCTTTCCCTTATTTTGTCAGCAGATTTAGGATTACTGCCCTGGAGTCTACAGATCAAAAATATTGATAAAAGAAAGTATTTCCTGGTAGCAGGGATGAAAGAGATTTTGATGTGTGGACATTATCCTGCAGTGATGTTTGTCTTTTCTTTATACTTACCTGGGTCCAGAGTGGATGACCTTCAAGGCACACACCTAGGAAAGAACAGAATTCTGCTCAACATGCAAGTGCCACAACTCTGATAAGCACATCAAACCCCACTGATCCATCAGTGGCATAACCTTATTGCATACCTTTACCTTCATTAATAATAAATGTTCCTGTTATTTGATAAGAACTTTATTCTGAAATATTGCTGTTAGCTAGTTTGAATTCTGGTTTTATCCAGCTTTTTTTTTTTACTTATTCCTTGGTGATTCTATTGATCTCAGTAGTTCCTCTGATTATTCAGTCCTGTAAAATCAGATTCATACTCTGAGTCATTACTGAGCTAAATCTCTCAGTTAGCCAGGTCCTGAGTCACTGTTCAAGTTGAAACCTCTGGGAATATTGCCATAACAGGGCAATATATATGCCCTGAGTGGTTTTTTAATGGCTGTTCAATGACTTTAGCTGTTTAAATCAGGTAAGGAATTAGGAGCTAGACTAAATTCAGTCAATGTGCTCCAGTTCCCATTTCATAAAGCAGGGCTGTATTTTGCAATATTAACTGACATTTATTAACACTCAGACTAGGTGACTAGCAGGTGCTGCTCAGGGTGAATAAATCATGCAAGTAATTCACATGAAAGACAGCTTGTGCAAGTGCTGATAAAAGTCCATGGGGTTGAAGAATCAAGTTCTTTAATAGCAATGTCAGGCGGTTGAGTCTCCTTATCTCTCATATTTCTTTATGAAACATTAAAAGGGATTGCTTTTGGGCACTTGTGTTCTTGAACTATTGCAATCGTCTAATGAATTTTTGATTCAGAGGGTTTTGTGATCACTAACTTTCTTGATACATCTGTAGCTATTGAAATGGATCTCCTGTGTAAAGGCAGGCTGTCCATCTTCCTCCTATCATAAACCCCACAGATTCGTTAGACAGAACCTGTAACTCTTAATTTAAAGGAAAGGTGAAGCTGAAGGTGCTTGAATGTGTTTCAATAGAGAAATATTCAGCATATAATGAAAGCCCTGATTTGTCTCACTGCGTTGCACAGATAAGCAAATTGCATTTCCAGCCATAGCAACCTGTTCGGCGGCACCAGAGGGGTAAAGAAGAAAAGGATTTGTCTGTAAGGAACCCTGCTTCATTTTGGCCATGTGAATCCTGTCTGGTCTGGGTCCTTAGCAACTGAGAAGGTACAACAGGACCATTTACCCACATCAGTGAGCTGCACTGCAAATTACTCAGAAGACTTCTGCCAGGAAATGTTTCTACAGATTTAGTGGCTCCAGCTAACAGGCTTTCATGAAGAGCTGACAACAGGCTGTGGGTTTAAGTTTGTGCCAGGTGATGGAAAAACACATTCTTATTATACATTACCAGCAGACAGCAGTTTGCCACTGCAGATGGGCTTCCTAGATGCATTTGCTCTTTGGAGTGAGTGCTAGAAACAGGAATAGCTGAGGATAGGATCACTAATATTTCTATTTTCATCATTCAGACCCTATTTTCATTATTATGTCTGAACATCCTGACAGATCACAGACCTGCCGGCATCTGCATGTCAGTCTTGTCATCGTGGTCCAAAGGTTGTTACTGACACTGAGACTGACTCACACAACCAAAGGACTCTAATTGTTAGGGGCAGTTGTGAGCATTAGTCATTGATGCTTTTGAAAACTAAGGATTCCTATGGATGGGGTACAGGTGACAAAAACCCAGAAGCACAGAAAAAGAAACTTCAAAAAGGAGAGGGAGGATGTGGAGGCAACTCAACATTTTTCTGGTATGTTTATTTGGAAGAGGACAGCTTTTATTGCAAGTCAGGCCCCCCAAAAAAGTCCTGATGTGCCAACAGGATAGTATGGCTTTGTGCGTGGCACATGGTGACCCTGCCTGCCTGCTGTGATTGCTCTGGAGAGGTGCCAGATTTCCTGGGGGGTTGCTCATTGCTCCTGCTGGACACCCAGGATCCATGTGAAACCTGGAGGACAGCTCCTCTCCATAGCTTTTTGCACCTCAAGTAGGATTTGCAGAGCTGAGTGCTCTCAGTGTGTCACGATGTGAGGGTGGCCTGGAGGGGACACTCTGGATATTTTCAAATAGCTGTATTCTTCTCTTATTTGTAAGAATCCACCTGTACGTCTCAGATGACATCTCATACTTGTGTGGATCTGTTTTTTTAGGTGATTGATTGGGGCTTTTTTCCCAACAAATCCATTTGCATGATTGAGGGAGATTTTAAACATTCATGATTTCTTAGTTATTACAGTCTGAGCTTGGCCTCCTCTGTGTATTCTGTAGTAGAGGTGTACCTGAAGATAGGATCAGGCTGGTGTTCAATAAATCCAGCTTTTGAAGCCCCCAATCACTCAAACAGTAAAGAAGGTCTGGCAGCTACTTGCCAATAACCTTATAAACAACATTCCTAATGCCCTGACTCTCATGGAAAACACAGAATCCTTTAGTGTTGGAAACACAACAAATTAGAAGAATCTATGGATCAGTGAGGAAAAAAAAAAGGAAAAAAAACAACAAAACAAGCAAACCATTGTAAATTAACAGTTTCTAGATAGAGTGAAATTAGGAGCCTCAGAAGATCTCTTCTGTCTGTTAGGAGCTTGGTCCCATGCTAACATGATCTCATCCTGCTGCTCAGGTGTCCTAAACATTGTCCTAGAGAAACATTGGTGGTTATTGCTGGAAATTGGGAGTATGGATGAGGAGGCCAGGTTGGAGTGGTCAGGACTTGGCCAGGCTGGCTGACAGATTTGCCTCTGCTGTGCCCCTGGCTTTGCTGGACACTGCTCTGCATTCCCATGCGTTCCCTCCGGGATCCTGGCCAGGTACCAGCGAGCATCTCACAGTGACTCGTCTGCTTCCAGGGCATTGCAGCTTGTGGTGTTGTCACCTAGAGAAGGGAAGGTGGACCACAGTCCATTTGTGTCCACACTTAGTGGGGTTTGCCTGTTTGCCAACCTGTGCAGCAGCTCTGACCCCGCGTTAGAGATCTGGAGGTAAGGCACGATCTCGCTGACCACACAGAACACATGAGGAGTGTTTTTCCCCAGCATCCAGCATGAACCACCCTGCTGAAACGAGCTTCTCTCCTGGCCCTCAGCATCTGGCAACAGGGAGGCAAAAGCACTGGCCAAACCCTCCCCTGCTGTCTCGACATGATGTTCTGTGGCAGCAAGGGGATGCCAGATGGCGTGAGCAGAAAACAACCTGTGTTCGAGCAATTAAACCAGATGACCAAGAGGAACTAATGACACTTGCAGCCCTCACCTTCCCTGTGCTTGAGGAGATGCAGAACTCCTGTCTGGGCTCCTTTCCCTGAGATGAGGGGCTGCCACCTTCCCATGGCTGCCAAACACACGGGAGCAGCTCACCCTCCACGGTGAGATTTTGGATCAAGGATTTGGGGTTTATAAAGTGCTCTCTAAAGCACATCCTCAAGAATGCCATAAAAGCAAGTAATAATTTATTCTTCCTAAGGTTTTTGCCTGTCAGTGGCAGAGGAGACTCTGTGTTCCAGATAGGAATAAAGGGTCACAGCATTGCAGCTTGTTTGTCCTAAGGATCTCTTGGACAAGAGCACAAGCAGTTTGAGAAGGGTTGTTCTTTGCATACAGACTCACAGAGTATACTCTGAGTTGGAAGAGACCCACAAGGATCATTGAGTTTAAATCTTCAGTAAATGGCCTGCACAGGGATCAAACCCACACCCTTGTTGTTATCAGCACCATGCTCTGAGCAGCCAAGCTAATCTCAGTGTCAGGAACTGTGAAATTGGGCTGAGCCCATAGTTTGACCTCAAGCACGTAATTTTTTATGTTTCCTATGAAAGGTTGTTGAATTGTTCAGCAATCCTGCAAAATTGAATTTTTTTCCAGCTGACTCAATTAGACAACTGTGAAAGAGGATTAATTGCTCTGAAATCAATAGTGCTGCAGAGCTATTGCTGACATCAGCACAAAATAATGTCAACACAGGAAAACGTAGATTTGGTATGGTAATTTAAAACAGTTTTATACTATTTGCATATACATAACTAGTTTTTATACTCATTTTATATCTATTACAATGATTTAATAGAAGTCAGTGTAGACCTACACTACAGCAACTGAGAGAAAAATTTGATTGCATAGAATAAAAGGTCATTTTTCACAGCCATCCCTGAAACACGTGTCAGTAAAGGCGAGTATGAGCAATGAGTTTTCTTTAACTGGCTAAAAATACTTGTTTTCACACTCTGCAATAGTAATAGATTTGGACATGTGGTTGGGGCTTTGAGATGATCTAGTAATTGATTTTAAAACAGATGGCAGCTGTCAAATAAGCATTTGTATTTATTTGATGTTTCTATAAGAACCCTTGGGATTTCAGTATCTCAGTAGTCTTTGTTTTCTCCTTTCCTAGACCCTCTTGCTGTTCTCTGATCTCTCTTCCTCTCATGTTCTTTTGATACATCCTACTGACAATTTCTTTTGAGCTTTCTTTCCCAACGTAAGCCACGGCCTTTATGTCAGGCTTTAATATCATTTTGCTTAAAATTCCTTTTATTAACAGTTTTAATAAAACAGCAAAATGTCTTCAGCACACCAAATACTTCATGCTCTGACAATCAGCTACAATACATCACACAAACAGAACCATTGGTTACGCTCCCCAGAACTGCTGTGCTTTACCAAATCAGGAATAAATAACACTCATCCTGAGAGCTTTTGAACCTTAAATTGCTGATGTCTTTGAATTATCTTTTAGTTGTGGTTTTTAGGGATAAGCAAGAGTTGCAGTGGTACAGGCCAGACTGTCAGAGGACTGGTCTGTCCAAGCATCTTTGTCTTCTTGTGCAAGTCTGTTGCCCTGATTTTTCAGCCTTCTCTTCTGTTTCACAGTGTTTCATAGTTTAGGGTTTTTTCACACTTAGGTGATGTAAACACAGCAAATGTTTTTGCAATCTCAAGGTAGTTTACATTCCTGATCTTCGAGATACGGACAGCTGATGGACAGATGTCTTGACCAATGGGATGGGGAGAGGTGTCAACCTTCTCCCCCAGTCCCTGGCCTTTGTAGAAATACTATAAGATAGTATTTTCAACCCTTTTTAAATAAATCAATTTTAGTTCATACCTTCTAATCAATGTGTGTGTGCGTGTGTGTGTGTGTGTGACGAACAGCGTCACAAGTCTCTCTTTCTGTTAACTCACACTTGAAAATTACAGGTTATTTGTGTCTTCTAACAAGAAGGCCCAGGAAAAGGTGGGGTTTTTTTTCAGTTGAAAATTATCTTTTTTTCTCAGTTTTTTCTCCTCATATCATTGGAAGTAATCTCTAAGCTACCAGTGGATTTCTCAGTCAGGCACTGGTGAAGGCTTCATCTTTTCCAAACAGCAAGCCAGAACTTCAGCAGAAAGGCGAAATTCATATATATGGCCCAAGATGGACAAAGGCTGCAGAACTAGCTGGGTTTTAGAAAAGCATGAAGAAATCTCCGTGGTCATGTCATTTATGGCCATGTGTTTATTAGCAAAGAGGGACTCTGCCAGACTAGAGCTCTGTGCAAGCCTGAGAAGTGGATTTGTCATGGAAATGTCTTTAGAAATGCTCAAGTGGCAGATTATGGTTCAGAACATTAACATCATCTCTGTGGATTTCCAAATGTGCTGCATACAACAGTTCTTTTTTCCAGAAGCTGCTGGTTGCCACAGAGGTTGCATAAGATAAAGGCCTGGTGCTTTCTCCTGCATTGAGTCTATCAAAAAAGTCAGAGGTCTGAATGCACTTCAGTGGGACTGTACAGTGCTTAGACAGAGGTGGACATGATAATTATAAACGTTTGAGTTCTATGGCTAGAGTTTGATACAAGTAATAAAAGGAATAGCAAAATTCACTTGTGAAGATCCTTACAGGAGTTATCCATGGAGGAACAAGCCAGAGGATTTTTGGGATCTCTTCCAGATTCCATTTGCTATGATTCCTTGAGAAGTTTGTTACCTGGAGTGAGATAAAAGTCTCCCATTTCACTGCTCCTCAACTGATGCAGGAATTGCAGTTTGAAAGAATCTGGTGGCTGCTTAACTTTTTACATGCTGGGCTAATTTTTGATGACAGACCTACTGGAAATGTCCACCCAACTTCTGATCCAGTGTCCAGTCTTTCCAGGGGTTACCCACGTGGTATCATAGCCAAAGGCTATATCCAATCCCATCTTAACCACCGCCTGTTACTTGTCAGCTGAGAGCCACTGCAAGAGACTTACTCTGCTCCCTGATGGTGAGCAGGAGAGCCCCCATCAGGCAACAGATCCCTTAGAAGGTATGGCATTCCCACTCTTGGCAGCCTGGTTTGCTCTGGATGCTGCTCAGGTCTTGATTCCAAAGACAGCCACCCACATAACGCATGAATGCGGCAACCTTGAGTCCAGCTCAGGAGACCTTCCTCCCATCACACCTCTGTTTCCTACAGTTTCTTCTCACCTCCAATGATACTGAAGTCTCTGAGATGGATATATACCCAGTTGTCACTGAACATACTCTGACCTGGGACTTCAAATTCTCCTCCTGAGGGCCGGTTAACTTAGAAGACTGTTTGTTTCACGCAGCTTTGAAATGATCATTCAATTTTTACTCGACTAGAAAAAAGGATTAAAATACACATCCTGTAACATTCCCTGAGCACAAACGCATCACTGGCTAACACATGTCCTCACTGAAGAGTCCCTACTCATGAGCAGGGTCATCCAGCTGGTTCAGAGTGATTCTGTACTGAATGTGCTGAGATGGAATAGGAGCTGACTCGTCTCAAACCCTGTGTTTGAACTCAGGTCTGAACGGCCCTTGTAAGGCAACCACACACTTTTCCCTCACTATTTTTCAAGTTCACATGCCCTGTTGGGGCTGCCAGGCAAAACTGTGGAGAAAGAAGGAGCACAAAGCCACCAGGATCTGACTGTGAGGAGTCCCAGCAGCTCACTCACAGCCTCCTGACATCATGTAGCACTGAGCGACTGCAAGCTCCGGGGAAGAGGGCAAAGTTTTGATCAATTATCACTTTATGCTCCTAGTCAGGAGGTCATGATGCAAATATGTAGGGTGCCTTTAGGATTTAAGGAGAACCTGTTTTTTCATACGCGAGGCAGGATCTGAACTGACTTTAGAAAGACTCAGCAATAGTGAATGCAGCTGATTTTCAGAGCATGTGCTAAATGCAAAACCAAGGAATAAACTGTCTCCAGGAATTATCTGCAAATCATTTCTTCTTTCAGCTGAAAGAACTTTCTGATACTAATCCACTCTGTTGTCCATAAGAATGATCTCTGGTTTGCTAAAACTAACTGATCTCTCTAATAACAGCAAGGTCCTGGCTTTGTTTCAAGGCAAAGGTTCACTCAATTAAATCTTGTTAACAGAGGACCACAAAACCTGCACTAAAACCTTTCTGGGTATGTGACCTTCAGCAAAACTGCTTCATTAAGTCTGAGATCTTGGAGAAAATGTTTGCTGAATAAAGTCATTCCTAATTAATGTTAAAATGTCAAGGATTCATCTGCCATCCATTTTTACTCCTTTTTCTTTATGCTCTTCATTATCTCTTTAATGGGCAACTAGTATAAAAGTCAAAAGCAGCATCTTTTAAATGTACATGTAACAGGTGGGACAATGCAGCAAAGCGAATTTACCAGATGTGCTTTCCCGTGAAACATTTGTAACTTCCTAAATATCTTTCCAAAACCCCACTTACATGCTGCCATAAAGCACTGATTAATTAATTTGTTTTTTCTGAAAGCCATAAGTATCAAGGATGAATCTTCCCTTGCACCCTTTCTGATGTTACCTTGAGTTTTATTCCAAGCCATATGCAAGCCTTGATTAACAAAGTGTTTATTTACCCTGTGATGAATATAATTGCCTGTTCTCCAAGGATTGNTTTTTTTTTTTTTTGTAATTAAACAGTGTCTGGTGAGTTTCTACTCTTCAGACCAGAGGGATGTCCTGGTTGGACTTGGGGGGGTCATCAGAGGGTGATGCACAAAACCTGGTGGGTCTGTACTCAGAAAATCCTCATCCATTTTTCCAGTGACCAGTGATGGCAGCAGACATTGGAGCTGCCTGGACCCGTGCAGCAGGACTTCATGGTGAAGGCTTAGAAACACTCTGCAACCTCTTTAATTTTTATTCTCACATTAAAGTAATGGGACCCATCTTCCTGCCCATCAATCTGTACAGCATATGCAAGCCCTTCTGGTGGTTTAAATAGGAATGACTCAGATGATATTAAGCCTCTTAATGAAAATGGATTACATAATTGTCTTTCACAAAATGGGAGGTTTAAAAAGCCAAGTTAATGTCTTCCAAATGTCAGTAACTGGAGACACTTTGGACCAAGAGTGAATTTTATAGCTTTTCTGCTGATCTGTAAGATGAACTCGTCTTTACAATGAAGAATATTAGATGATATGAAAAGTATTAGAAATTAGAAGTTATTTGAATTTGAATTTAATGAGAGCTAGGTTCTGTCAGTATTAAAAGTCATTTCTTATGATGGCAATATTGTTTTCTCCTTGCATACTTGAACTCTGATATGTTTGTCTTGGCATCTTTCTGAGCATCTTTTCAATGGCAACTATACTGCTGAAATCTCAAAAATCCTAAAATTCAGTGGTATAAAGGATCAAGCTCTAACCCTGGCTACTTATGGCAAATTGCCTTTCAAAAGTGATTTAAAAAATGAAATAAGGATAAAAGTCAAGATGGCATCCAAGGCACAGACTCTAAGGCCAGGTATCTCGTTTTGAAGCTCCAACCTTTCATAAGTCACTGAAAATTTCTATATTTATTTATTCCCAACTGGCAGCAGAACTAAGGAATATTTAAATTGTTGCTGAGGTACTTGTATAAGCACTGTTTGAATCGATTGATATGTGTCTAATCTGATGTTGTGAGCCCTAATCATGTGCAGGACACATGGCAGGAGCAGCAGGGCCTTTTGTGCTGTCATGAGTGTGTGTACTAATACGAATAATTTGATGTTTCTTCAGCAAAGGTAATTAAGGCTAATAACCTATAAATAGAGAGTAATTGTTATCAATTGTGTTCATTTGTGTATATGGCATAATTTGATGAGTATTTTTGATTGATATTCCTGTGGCATCCTCCCTGTGCTGTGATTAGGCTGGGATTTTCATATCTGCACTGTTTCATTTATTGCTAACTAGTAATCTATCTCTAATAGCCTTTTTTTTTTCTCTCTCTCTCTCTATTTTTTTTTTTTTTAATTAGAGGAGATCTTGAAGACTCACATTGCTCACTGGTGGTCTCCTGATGGCACCAGGTTGGCATATGCAACAATTAATGCCTCCAGAGTCCCCACCATGGAGATACCAATATATACAGGCATGCTTTACCCTACTGTTAAAACATACCATTATCCAAAGGTAAGGGAAAACAAAATAATCAGTCCCGCTTCTCTCTCAGAAATAAATAGTTGTTTGTTTCCAGTAGGCTCAGACAGGAGACTAATAATGCACACTCATAAGCAATGAAAATAAACAGATCCAAGGGAAGATCAGCTGTTCCCCGGTGCCTGTGGTCTCCATTGCTCTTTAGCTGCTTTTGTAAAATTGAACTTTTGTGGTTCTATGAGAATTAGTAATTCTACCTACAATGAAAATAAAATTTAAAAGTCCTTGCTTTTTATGTTCACAAAAGCAATTGTGCTTCCATGCTGGAACAGATGGAAGTTTGATGGTGTCTGAGGGTTTGGAATTTCTATATTTCCATATTAGGAGATGTTTCTATATTTAGATATGCTTCTATATTTAGATATATTTTTATATTTAGATGATCGATTAGATAGACACACATATACATGTATTCTATATTTAGATAGATTCTCTTTTGTATAGGAAGAAAATGTAGTATTTGGGCTTCCTTAGGATATCCAGGATGACCTAATGTCAGAGGAGACATAAATTCTAGAGATTTGCTGTGCCTGAAAGACAGCAAAGACTGAAGAGCCAATCTCCCCTTGACTGCAGAGAGCTGCAGTGGGTGCACAGCACTGACACAGCTCTCCACCGGCACAGATGTTATTGCTGTAATTTCCTGCTCTAAAGGAGTGCAGGGGTGTCTGCTGCAGCAATTCCTTCTGGATTTCATGCTTTGGCTCTGATTGCCTAAGACCTCACATGCTGGTCCAAATTGAGCCATAATTTAACAGGAGAGATACCCACATATATGCAGGTTTTGTGGAAATCACAATGGTTCAGCCAGGGATGTCCTTTCCTACAGTACAAAATGAATCAGTATTTTATTGTATCAGCCATCATCCTGTTACCCAACCTTTTGTCAAAAGGGGCAGGAAATAGCAAAATTTCTAGTTGCCATGAAAAGTTGGAATTTTTACTAAGGTTAGAAATGTGCTGAGTAAAGTTGTTCCTTGTTTGTGCCTACCACCCTTTCCACACCTCTGTGCCATATCCCTAGATCTGCAGTTTCCCTGTGAAAGACCATAGCAGTCCAGTCTTTATCCTGTTCAGTGGGAATGCTTTTTATAATCTATGGGGATATAATAAATCAAAGCCATTCTGTTTTGTATATTATATGGTAATTTATTCTTTTTTAAAATCCAGGCTGGAATGGAAAATCCGACTATTTCTTTGCATGTGATTGGTCTGAATGGACCCACTCATGACCTGGAAATGACACCCCCAGATGATCAGAGAATGAGGTAGGTGCTTTCTCACCCTTGAATGCTGGCCCCAGTTCCTTTGGGGTTTTAGATCAGAGTCTGAGTTTTTTCAAGATCATTTCACAGTTTTTAACACCGGACCTTTCTCTGCTGCTATCAAAATGTTTCATTTTGTGTAAATCTGCCTAATTTTTTTTTTCAAATTACTTGTCTTTTACCTGTAATTTATAGAACATTGTATTAGGACAGGTTTACAAGTAGTAACTCTAAAATATTCCAAATCTGTTTATGCAAAAGAAGATGTATGACCTATGGGCAAACCAAATGGACATTTGCCTATCAAAAATACAACTTTAGGCCTGTGTACAGCAAGTGGGAATTCAGGATCACAGTATCCCCATCACACTATCCCCATCACAGTATCAGAATGGTGGCTCCTGAACAAGATAATTTCTCTTTAGTAGCATTCTCTGTAAACAGAGAGACTCAGAAAGGTTTTAATTACAGCAATAACTTCCAACTGCAGGATCCAAGTGCTGTTCATAAATTTGTTCTATATGGTTATGGGTGGCCATAATTTATTTTGTTGCAATCAATATTGCAAAATGATGCTAAATGCATCATAATTAATTAGTGCCTGCATATTTCATCAAAACCATGGCAATTGCCATCTCTAGGGATGATAGTAGTAGTGCTGCCAGAGCAATAGGGGTGTATTTTCATTATGCATATGTTTTCTGAGCTGAGAGGAGTAGTGTGACAAAATTTTATTAGAATAGGCAAGCGGGATGTACTGTAGATTCAGTTACAGAAGGGAGTTTCAAGAGAGCAGGGGAAGCTGCTGATAAGGATCTTCCAGCAGACACATCCTATCTGGAGCATTTCAGTGGGCTCAGTGCAGATGATATATGGACAGAGTGGTATTTCGTGTTCTTTTTATCTGGAGCAAAGTGATTTAGTATAATTAATAAAGCTGATAATAAATTGGAGATATGTCACTGCTTTTTTTCTTTCAAAATTGAAAGAAGCCAGAAATTTTCCACAGAAATTTGATATGTTTCAGTAAAAAAAAAAACCCAAACCCAAGCAAACAAAGCAAAGATGATGATGGGAAAACATATTTGGGGGTGAAATGAACAATATAGATCACTTGTCCTCTTTAAATATCTTTCATTCTGAACATTTTTGTCAAGTTTTCTCCAATATCATGCTTTTCTGTGCAAAAAAAAGGAAGTGAAGAGAAGGGGTTTAAATTGAAGGTGGAAAAGTAGTACTGTAACATTTAATGCCTGACGGGCATTTTTTATTTTGGTGAAAACCACTGGACCTCAAGAGTTTCATCAGCAGATGGTCAGAATTGGATCATGACTCAGCTTATTTCTCATATTTGCATCTCAGGTTGCAAACTGAGGGATGATATTATCTCCCCTCAAGTGCAGAAATCGTCACTGGCCTTTGCATGGGCCAGGAATGAATAGATAATGGAAAAAGTCAGACAACTCCAGTCTGGATCTGAGGAGCTGTCTGTGCCCCGGGACCATGGGCTGGGCTGCTGCCTGTCCCTTGGCCTGTAATAAATCACTGTTCTTTGTGGTGACTGTGGCTTTATTTCCAGGGTTATACTGTAGGTATTCATATTATAGAATCACACCTCATGTTTGGGATTCCTGCCTCCAGGAGGCAGCCGTGGAAAGGTGGGGCATGGACAAGGGTGCTGTGCAATAATCTCAGAGTCAGATGATTGAAAACCAAACCAACAATGTCTTAGCTGGGATGTGGAAATCCACTGCAAAACTCTGGATGGCTTCACCCTCCTTGACAGGGCTCAGACAAGGTGTCCCTTCCCTTTTGCTCTGATGAGGAGGTCTATAAATGCAGTGGTCAAGGACCTGTTGGTACACATTTCATTCTGTGGAAGAAACAGGTTCTCCCTTAAATCAGCTCCGTATAAAATGTGGGACAGGTCAGGCAGAGAGGGCTTGGGAATTGCACTGATTTCCCATTCCTCTCCACTGGCTGCTCAACCAGTGCAGCTGCAGGAGCAGTAGATGTTTAAAATTAGCTGAGATGAATCACACCTTCTTGTCTCATTTTCCTCTGCGAAATGGGAACCATAAAACTTGGATGTCCTATAGAAGAGATGTGAATGGGAGTAAATGAAATTAGAGACTCCACACTACTCAAAAACTAGAATAATGACTATCCAGGTATCTGCAGTTGTCCGTGGGCTGGGTTATCCATGGTCTTGATGGCCAGAAGAGGGTTCAGAGAGAAATTAAGACTCCATGCCCTTCTCTGGGGTGGTACGGCAGACCATGATTCACCTAAAATAATAAATAAAAGGTCCTGAGAAAAAAACTGTGGCTCTTGTGTTCAAACAGTGAGAGGGGTGTAAAAACTGGATATATGTTCCTTGAAACTTTAAATTGGATTGATGGAAAAATGCTCCAAGCCACAATAAGTACTAAAATCACATTCTTTTTCTGGGGGGACTGAATCTGTTCAGTTCATTTTGGAGAGAAAGAAGAGACAGTTATACAGTTTAATTTTGCTGTGTTGGTTTTTTTCCTCTTAGGGCCTACACTCTTGCTGATAAAGAGTAAAATTACAATTTTATTTCAGGCTCTAAATTTTCAGACTGCCGTTGACTCACCTGGGCATTCCTTCCACCCAGTGCAGTGGATGCAAGCATTGAGACCTTTTGTTCCTTTTTCCTGCAGCCAATTTCAGGCACTAAATATTACTGAAAAGTACAAAATCAATTTCCAGCTTGTTATTTTTCTAGACAAACAGACCTTTGTGCTTTTGCCCTTTCTCTTCAGTATATGCAGGAGCTCTTGCCAGAACCCAAAGGACTCTCCAGCGACACAGCGCATTATTTCCAAAGAGAGCAACAATTCCTTATACATATTTTATAGCAAACAAATGAACTAATAAATTTTTTATAGACTGTATGCTGTAAAAAGTCGTATTATACTTTAAGGATGTCCTGGCCCACATGGCCCAGCAGTATATTATAACATCACCAGCTTTGGCAGTCCAGCCAGAGTTGTGCCCTACAAATGAAGTGGCGGAGCCCTGAATTGCTGCAGAGGTGGACATCTGGAAGCACCACGCCCTGCCTCTGAGAAGGCAACCATCAGTGAATTTATTCCTGTGTTTTCCAGCCCAGCCTAAGAGGTTGCAGTCCTCACTATTGCATGGGACTTTCCCTGAAGATATGGATTACAGGACTGTGCAGCCCACACCCCTGATTTACTCCAAGTATCATCACAACCTGAATATGTCCAGCAATAAGATGGTGCAGGGAGTGTAGGAGGATGGTTTTGCTCATGCAAACTATCTCTGCTGATGTCTTTATGGCAACCAGCTGCATCTGCTTTACAGAAACCCTGTGTTGCTCCAAACTCTGTCCTTCTTCCTATTTGTCTTTTAGTGCAACACTCCTGGCTACTTTGGTGTGTAGCCAGCATACTCAGAGGCCATCAACTTTTCATAAGCATAAACACCCCAACCATTGATAGTGATGGGTCTGAGTCAGCTCAGGTTAGTGTGCTCAGAATGGAAATGGTTTGCAATTTCTTTTCCACCTGTGCATAAATTTGTAGCTCCGGGCAGTTCAATCCTTCTTGGAAGACAGAATAGCTTGAAAGATTCTTTATCTCTGTATTCGTCTCTTCTTGGAAAGTAATTTCCAGAAGTGGCAGATAAAACACCTGCACAGCCCTAAAAATGTCATTTTTAGGGGTTGAAACCCATACATAAAGCAGCCTGGAGACATCAGGACACGATGCTCTTTAAAACCACGGCTCTCTCCAGGCCTGCTTGCCTGCAGCAGCCCCCAACTGCTCTGCCATGTGGCAATTCATTTGGATGGCAGCGTTGTGATCTGGTCTGTGTGTGTCTGTGTTTGCAGGGACTACTACATCACCATGGTGAAATGGGCCACCAGCACCAAGGTGGCAGTGAACTGGCTGAACAGGGCCCAGAACGTGTCCATCCTGACGCTCTGCGACGCCACCACGGGGGTCTGCACCAAGGTGGGAGAGGTTTGCACGGCGGTCCCTTGCCATCAACGCTCACAACCCATGCAAGGAGAAACTGTTTAACTTGTTTTACATGATGAAAAGTCAGCTGGAACAGATTCATTTAGGCAGACAGTATATACACAATGTTCACAATTTTAAATTCTTTTTTTAACACCTAGAAATCCAAGAACACTCTGGGTGTGTTTGAGGGAGAGTGATTACCTGTCTTGAAATACCTTTATTCCACACACAAGCTTGCATGGCTCAACAATTTGCAGCCTAAATATCTTTGCAACATTCAAACTGCACTAGATGTATTTAATGGCATTAAAACCAGCTCATGCTTATTGACACATACCTTAATTGCAGTTAATTAATCCCTTCTATAAATGCACAAATACAAATGTTGTATTGATATAAGATCAGCAGATTCCAGCATTTAAACTGGTATGTGTTTCCACTGCATAAAATTGTTCTAATAGCCCCATCCCTTGAAAAAGATCATGCAGTTCTGTGCATAGAGCATGGTGAGAAGTTTTTTTCTTAATAACTTTCCTTTCAGCCTTTATTTATTTCTTAAGAAGAATTATTTCTTTGGGGAATAATGCATCTTGTGGATTTATGCGTTTTGTCTGTATGCATAAAATGCTTTCTTGATCTAGTGAATGCTTTTCCATCAGGGAGGAAAGTCAAGACAAGCAGCCTCTGGATTCCACTCCAGAAGCACATATTTAAACAGTTTCTTTGTATTTCTGAGCAACCTTTCAACTCCAATCCAACAGCTTCCTGCACTGATAGGCAAAGTATAATATATGGCAAGTATGGTATTAATGATCTTTTTGTGTTTTAGAAACATGAAGATGAGAGCGATGCCTGGCTGCACAGGCAGGTAAGAGTGATCTTCTCCTTGTGGTCAAGTATTTGGTAGGATAATTGCTTCGTTGAGTTTTTCCCTAAAGAGAAAAACTGATTTCCAGATTTGAGAGAGATACTTGGAAGATGGCATAATCTGTATAACAGAAAAGAGCTTCTGAGTAACAAAGAAATTCCTAGTAAAGATGCCATCCCCTCTGATAGGTCCCATAGCCCTTAGCCTGCAATTTACTTTTATTTAAAAGAGATGAAAAGCCGATGTGGGTGGAAAATCACTCACTGACAGTATCTATATGAGACTCATCAACCTCAGAGGCAATCCTTCATACCCTGCCCTGACACTGATGATGATGGTTTAAATACTATGGTGGTTGTTTTCTAGTCATTTTATAAAGAGGATCTCTGTCCATTCAGAGACAAAATCATGCAAATAGACTGTTGAGTCACTTACATATCATTTATAACACTTGCCCAGGAGTCAGTTTGTAAAGGACCTCAGGTTGGATGAAGCTGTTGTTGAGAGAGGAGCTGTGATCTTGATTCAGCCACAACACTGAACTGTTTTTCAAGCATTGTGTGGACGCCAAACAGGGAGCAGCATATCACAAAATATCTTGTTTGATATATTTTTCCAAGTCCAGATTTAGAGCATTTCAGATTTTTGTCTCAGCCTGTTCAGAGGAGCCAAGGCCCTGTAGAAATGGCACCACATCAGTTCACAGCAAGAACAATGCTCTCCTCTGTTCCAGTGGCTGTCCTGCAGCAGTGAGCCATGCGATCCAGATGAACATTGATTGTATGGGGAAATAGACTTTGTGCTCCAAGCATTTCAAATAATCTTTTTGCTTATATGTAGTAAAAAAGGATGCTGAAATATTCTTTACATTCATAAGGACTATATTGGCTTGAGTAGGAAACAAAACTTAAAAGACAAGCCAAATCAAGGGAAAATGAAATTTTCCAGATATTGTATATTAAAAACAAAACAAAACAAAACAAAAAAAACCCCTTAACATGTTTTATTTATTTTTTAAGTTTGAAGGCAATAGCAGTAAAATAGTCCTTTCATTGCTATTTGCTGCAGTATAGTAGAAGTTGTGTTTTGTATTATTAATACAGTACAGTGGAACCTGTGTTTTTACACTGCTGTAGTGATTTAGTCACCTACCACGTGGACAGGCATTAAAAGATGGTGCTTTATCCTCAATATCTGAAGTAAATGATCTGTCAGTCTCTAATGGGCCTGCTCCAGGGAAATACATTTTGTTTTACTACATCTCCAAAAAGCATATACTTAGTTTGAGAGCACACACTTAGTTTGATGTTAGAGAAGGATGTTCATTACAGTCAAATGAGTCAGACATCTCAGTGCTAAAATAAAATAACATTTTCGATGGACTTTGGAGACATTTGATAGCACCCTTCAAAAGCTTTTGTAGGAGTCTGAAGAATTATATAGCTCTTTTGCCTGTATTTCTGACAACAAAATTACTGAAAATTCTAGTTTTGACTGAATATGATTACTGGGATAATTGTATTTTCTATATTTGCCTTTTATTCAATGGCACATTAATCTAGATAACGGGAAAGGTATTTTCATGCTATGTGTGCCTGACTTTGAGGATGATGTGAAAATGTTAAATATTAGTTTAGGTCCACTAACCTCTTCCAGAAGGAGATGAACTGCACATCAGGCAGCTGCTGAAGGAGCTCAGGAGTGTAGCTGGGCTGAGGATGAGGACTCCTTTGCTGAGACATTTTAATATAAGTATTTGCTGATGGGCCAGGTGCCCTGTCCCCTCTGGAGACAGCCAGGGTGGAGGCAGTGGGGTCACACAGTCAAGGGACACTGGGCAGGGCTCAGCCAACCCCAGGGACCTCCTTTTGAGAGGGGTCCCAATTTTAAATCAGTAGGAGCAAGGAATCAACTGCTTGCCTCGTTCCTTAAAATACTCCTTCAAAATTCTCTGTATGCATGGTTTGAAAAACATGCATGGTTTGAAAAGCATGCACATGTTTTGCGTTTTTTCCTGGGCATTTAAGTACATTCTCGAATAGGGACAGTCAGCTGGCAGTAGGAGACAAGAAGATACTCACCAGGGACATGAGGGGGTCTCCAAGGATGACAGGGTTGACTTTTTTCAGCTGTCTGAAATCCCAGGAGTTCTGAGATAAAGCATACAAGCCACAGATTTGAATTTTGTTGCTGTAGTAGTTTGGTGACTCAGTGGCATTTAAAGGTCTGTGTAGGGAAGGTCATAGTAAACAATCTCACGTTTCCTTCTGGGCTTATGTTCATGAATACATTTTATGCAAGTCCAAAATCCTTGGAGGCCTCTCTCCAACACAGGCAAAGAGAAACAATGCAGCCACTCCCTGTGCTGCTAAAAGATTGGATAAACTTCTTAAAGTATAAGGAGAAATAACCAGTATTTACACAGGATTTAGTAGAAAGTATCTGTCACTCTTTGTCAGATGAGGTGGCACATGGTCACTAAAATTGTCCAGGGACTCTAGAAGTTTATACTTCTTGTTGTCTATATGCTTGCTTGTGCACCTCTGAGCACAAGACCCAGACTGAACTTCACTGATACTTTTGCTTAAACACACAAACTGTTTGAAGCACTAATTATAGCTGTAAGCATTTTTGTTTCAATTTTTGTGAAGAAGTCATTTTCCAGGAGTACTGGGGATGGTCATATACAGGCAATGAGTCAGCAAGGGAGAAATCAGGCCATTTCTGAGCACCTGCTGAAGATAAACTTTACTGGCATTTTAATTGGTTTATTTATTTAATTGTGAATGTGGCTTGAAAAAAATTTAATTATACACCAGGGTGCAATTGCAACTCCATCACAGGCTGCAATCTTTGACATTGATGTTGGCAGGACCAGGAGATTACCATAAAATTGTTTAGAACCCTATAACCTCCAAAACTGCCTGTGTGGGCTGTCTGCCCTCCCCTGATAAGTTTCTTTAAGTTGCATTTTTCTTTCCAGTCCTCCAGTGTTTCAGATGACCTCAGTCTGAAGCTAAAGACTCACCCTCTTAAAAGGTGGAGATGCTGAACACCTGGCACCATCTTTTTTTTACTACTCCCTTGCTTTAATCCTGCATGATAACCCAGTAATGATTCTTATATATAGTTAATAGGAGGGGTGAAAAGAGATTTGTAAAATAAAAACAGAGTTCAGAGGATCTTACAAACAAGACCCATGTTTGCACTATGTAAAGCCCTTTTGCCATGCAATTACCCCATAACTGACCTAATTTTGGCCCAAAGACAAAGAATGCAGGAGAAATAAGGCCCAGAGTTCCATAACTCAAATACCCAAATTCATCTACCAGAGATAAAAAAGCAACTCCTGGCTGTAAACAATCCTTGTTGGTGCCTAAATGAAGAGTACCCATTTCACCCAGTGGAGGGGATCTGTGCCCAGAGACATGGGATCCTCTCCAGTTATTGATCCTGATTTTGGTGCAGCTGCCCTGGCTTCAGAGATGGCCAAAGGTGTGGTGCATCCAGCCACAGATGAGGATGAGGACGGGGGTGGGCATGAAGCTCAGCATTTCCCCAGGGCCTGATTGTGTCAGGAGATGGAAAGAGATTTTCCCCCTGTGCCCTAAAGAGCGGTGACTGCATTGTCCCATTAGAGTCAATGCACATTGGGTGTTTTCTTTGTTGGATTTAAACAAAGTGCTCACCAATGTGCAAGGGATTGAAAGAATTCATGTCACACCTATCTGTTTATCAGAGCTATGGGCCTGTGACATGGAAAGTATTGGGGCATTTCACTGAAAGAATAATTGCCAACACAGCAAAATCATTAATTCTGGGATCAGGGCGAGGGTGGATCAGGCAGAGAGGGCAGGAGACTGCTGAGGAAGGGAAAATGCATCAGTGAATCAATTGCAAAGGATTCAGTTATTCAGATTAATTTGTTTCCTTCTTAAAACCTGAGGATGAACCAGAAAATCATAATTCTTATGGAAGTAGAACTCTCAGTCAGTAATAAAACCAATATGCAAAGGATCTGCTTTACCACGGATTTCTGTGAGGAAATGTGTGGAGTCCAGCCAAGAGCATGTGAGACACTGGGGCAGAACAGGAGGCTGGGAGTGTGTTGAGCACAGACAAACCAGTTTGGAGCTGCAATGTGTGGTGCTGAAATATGCTGATTGTTTGACCCATGTTAATGTGTGGCTGGTTTTGGTGGAGCTGTACTTCTGTGTCCACTAATATTTCGTAAATTCCAGCTCACCATAAATTGGGTAATTTCTCTTTCAAACATGGGTTTTTCAAACCTGGTGAGTTTTTGATCGTGCAAATCCTCAGGCTCAGAGACACTTGTGCACTCCCCACCATCCTGTACACTCCTTATCTTCCCTTGTTATACCAGAGGAGTCTTGCCCAGGTGGCTGCAGATCCTGTGATTCTCTGTGATCCCTCTCCAAACACAATTGAATATATTCTACCTTTTTCTTTTGAATTGTTATTCTTTACACCAGGACTTTGTGCCCCTGTCTAGGATCTACAGAAGCCCAGGCTGCATTTAGCATTGTCCCCCTCACCTATCCTGATTCAGCCAAACTTGGGATAAGCCCCTGAGGCACTCCTTGTTTTCTTCTCCTGACCATTTGCAAGTACACTGGGTTGAGTTGTGCAGCTCTGAGCTCCAGCACTGAACCCTCCACGAGGTTCAGAGCCCTCCAGCAGCCTCCCATTACCTTCTCTTTTCCAATAAAGCTGGAGTACTTGGTGGCACGATTTTCTCATATGTCACTATCATCTACAACAAAAAGATTACAGACATTTAGATGTATTCATATATTACAGACATACAGATATATTCACATCCTTTGAGATGTATTAATGAAACATGAATTTGTTCAATCTCTTTTTGCACCTACTGATACCAGCTGTGCCCATAAACTTCCTGTGACAGAAATTTCCAAATATTCCATACCTGCTGCATAGTAAAAATATTGTCTTTTAGTGGCACTAAACTGATCTATTATTTTCAAGGAGGTCTGTTCTGTTCTATTATTGTGGGATTCAGTCAACAGTAGCTGACAAAAGGCTCGGACAGTTCATATCACATGCAGAATATTTTAATTATGTACCCATTGTAGCCCCCTAAATTATAAAATCCTGTTCCATGAGAATTTCAGGCTGTCTCCCCTTTTACCACCTGGGTAAGTCACCATCTCTGTCACGAAGTTCTGGCTGCATTCATGTGTTGCCCTTCCAGCAATGGAACGTGCAGACAGACTGTCTTGTATCATCAGCCCAGTGCTAAAACCTCACATCTGTCACCTGTGCCATGAGCCTCCTTCCCCTGTAGCTCTGAATGAACCTCAGACTCATCAGCACAATGCCTGCTCTCTCTGGCAGAGACATATTGCTGGAATGTATAATGCAGGAGGCACAGATACAGAAATGGAGGGTGAACTCATTGCTACCTACCTCAGGAAAGGAAAACCTGTCGAGCAGAAGGTTTACCTGAGCTATCACAGTCATTATTCAATGAGGTTTCTCCTGTCATAAAAGACATTTGGAAATTATATAGAGTTTTGTGTTTCAGGTTCCAGAACAATGTCAGAAACAAATGAAACCATTATTTCATAAAGCTCCAACAAGCTGCAAATGGGCACATTTTAAAATACACTGAAAACCTAAGCAGGGGAAAATAAAAGGCAAAAGAACAGTTTGAACGTCTAATAGAGTACTGACAAATCTGATAAATAGCAGAAAAGAATTAATCAGTAAAGAACAAAGGAGTAAAGGAACATAGAGTAAGAATAATGTGTTAGCTGACGGGAAATAAAAATGTTTATTCCTTTGCTGTGCCATAAGTCTCCCTGTACAACCAGGTTCCTGCTGGTTCAGTGTGGTGTCTTGGCACGTGCCAAGCAGAAAGTCAAGGGGTCTGATCAACACTGAACTGCAGAGGACCCAAAAGAGGCTGGCAACCATCTCCTTGTTGATTCCCCTGGATAAAGAAGCGTTCACAAAGCCTGGCCAAGGAAGGGCTCATCCAGCCACAGAAAATCCTGATATCACAGAACAGCTTCCGCAGAGGTTCAGCTTATTATTCACTCTAGCTGAGACTTAGAGTTGGCTTCTTGTATCCAGTCCTGTTGGTATAGTTCTCCAGTGTCCTACCACATGGACCATCTTTGTGCCTTCCCTGATAATCTGCTGTTCAACCATGTCGTGTCATGGAGACTTCTCATGTGCCTCAGGGTTCTTGGTCACAAAAAGAAGACTCCCTTCCAGGACGTGCTTGCTTGCCACATGCGATGTTTGATTTTCTTTCTGCTGAGTCTTCTATCTCTGGGTGAAAGTTCCAGTCACCCAATAAAAGTCAATCACCACGCTCACGCAGGAGCTCAGTGTCAAAGGGAGTTCTGCAGGAGATCCTCTCCTTCATAAATAATTCAGTGAGATAAGCATTTGTAAGACAGTAGAAAAAGACAGCAGTTAGATGCTGTTCACTTGTATTTCCTCCAGGACAGGAACAGAGAGGTTCTTCCATCAGGGTAAACAGGGTTTGTCACACCAGTTCTAAAGGCTCCAAGTGCCCTGAGCAGTCAGCTGCACGTGTGCACTTTGGCTTTGCAAATGGGAATTGACTTTACAGCCAAGGAACTCACCTTGCCGCCTGTCCTCCCTCAGCTGAGAGGTGTCTGTTTTCCCAAGAACAAGAAGCAATAATGCTCAGAACTTTCTCCAGTTTTCAGTGGGCTCTTTGTTTGCCTCAGTTTGCTGTCAAAGTGCACTTTGTGTTTTGCTGTAAGTTAATTTTACAGGGCGTTGGGAGTGCTGAGCAGTTCTAAATGCAACCAATTAACACTAATGCACCCCTTAATTTTGCTGCCTGTACAGAATGAAGAGCCTGTTTTTTCCAGGGACGGTCGGAAGTTTTTCTTCGTCCGGGCCATTCCCCAGGGAGGACGTGGGCATTTCTACCACATCGCCATGTCGTCCTCACAGGTGACTCACTCACTGCTGCTGCTCCAGCTCTCACCTGAGGCAGACAGCAATAAAAAATGCTGTCTGTTCTTGCAGCAGCCAGATGGGGAGGTGCAGATGTAAAAAATTAGTCTGGTGGATAAAAGAAAGCCTCCAGCGATGCTTTATTTGGGCATAAGGTAATGTGAATTCCCAAATGAAATACTTAGAGGAAAAAGGTCAGTCGAGTGTCTCTTTCCAAACATTATTATTGTTTTGGTTTGGTTGTCTTAATGCCACCTTAGTTGTAGATAAGCAAATCTCTGCCCTGCCATAAAGGATTAAACAGAAGCATGTAGGCACACTGGATTCGAAGAAGGGGTTTGAAGTTGCTCTGCGCTGAATTTACCTCATTATCTGCAGTGGAGTCATGGTTAAAATGATTCTGACTCTCTGTTATTTCTATGCCTGCAGATTCACAGAAATGGCAGGCGTAGTGGTGGAAATTGGGGATGTTTGGTTTATTTTTCATAGGCAATGGAGAGCTCCCTTTTTCAGAAGTTTTAACAACAAAGAAATCTACTTCTCTTTTCTTTCTGGCAGCCCAACAGTAGCAACGACGATTTACAGGCTATTACATCTGGAGACTGGGATGTGACAAAGATACTGGCATATGATGAAAAGAGGCAGAAAATGTAAGAAATCTTTGGCCTGACAAATCAGACTTCCTTTGTTCAGCCATGGGCTCTGGGTCAGTCACAAAGTTGTTGTGTATGCACTGAAACCTGTGAGCATGAGGAGGTGCGGATAAGAAGCAGGAGAAGCTGTCTCCATTTTTGCTTAACCTCTGACACCATTACACATATCTTGTGTTATTTTGATTAATCTGTACAGTTCAAATCTCTCTTTCTATGATTATTAAATAAATTCATGCAGAAGAGTAATTTCTCCTGCTGCAACTTCTGATATTAGCATCTGTAGGAAAGAAGCCTGTTTTCATCAACCACCTATCCAGTTTTGGAAAAAGTCCTTTCTTGACCAGTAAAAATACTAACAGTGTGAAAAAAAAAAAAAACAACCAAAAAAAAAACCAAACCACAACCAAGGTATTTAGTTAAAATTAGGGGAAAAAAATTAAAAAAAGAAAAACAAACCCACCCTTCTTCACACTTGCTCTTTTTACTTGTAAAATAACCTCTGTAAATGTTCACTTTTTCAAATGCATTTCAAGAAATTACATAAGAAAATATTTAGACAGCTTTGTGGAATCAAATAACAGATTCTGTTCCAGACAAATTTTCGCATGGATACAAGGCTCTCACCTCTCAGTCACTGAGCAGTGAGTAAATAGTCTCTGGAATATAACAAACCTGGAGTGATCACTAAGAGTACAGTGC
The DNA here is from genome assembly GCA_013397315.1 of Donacobius atricapilla. Classification (NCBI taxonomy): domain Eukaryota; kingdom Metazoa; phylum Chordata; class Aves; order Passeriformes; family Mimidae; genus Donacobius; species Donacobius atricapilla. The sequence continues at coordinate 307,659 of WBMY01008032.1, read as the reverse complement.
TTCTTCAAGATTTTGAGTGCTCTCAATTACCAGTAGCTTCAGAACAATACAAAATCATAGAAACAGAATCACAGAATGGCTGGAAGAGAAAGACCATCCAGTTCCAGCTCACCTGCTATGAATCTTGAGGTAAAAAGTTGGATGCCTTCCACTTAATCACTTGATCCTTTTTGATCCACTGACATGACCAGTGTAGGACCCAAAGTTGTCCTAGCTTGTTTTAATTACATTAGATGTGTCCCTCTGTATCTTCTTCTATTTCAGTTTAAACTTTCCTTGCTTTTACAAGATCATGAAAATGGCAATATGAGGGAAGATGTTGTTGCTTGAGATACTTCTTATCACCCTTCTAATGGTGCAATTCACTGTTGTTTTTCCCCTCCAGTTATTTCCATAGCACAGAAGATTCACCAAGAAGGAGACATTTATACAGGTATGTGCTTTACTAACTATATATATAGAATTTCCCACTTCTTCAGTTTTATACAAACGAGAAGCAATTGCAGTAGAAGCAGTTTCTTCAGGTTTTTTTTTTCTTTAATTGCAAGTTCTTTCAATTTGTGACTGGAAAAGACAGAACAGTGTGATCACAATGAACAAAATACCTGACACTTGGAAATGTTTTACATTTAGCAATTTTCTCATATTAATGCAAATTCTGAATTTGTCTCAAGACTGACTGTCAAAAACTTTCCAATACAACTACTTATCACTTGAGGGAATTCAGAAATACATAAACTAATGGTATAAAGCATCTTTATACTTTCCAATAGAGGTTTTGAGAAATTTGATAATAGCTCACCTCTGCATGAAACTGGTAAGAATTAACAATATTTTATGCTCACAAACCTTTTTTTTCAGTTCCAGAAGATTTTAGCATCATCCCTAGTTGTATGATAAGTAAAAGGTTGGTTTTTCAGCAAGCTATTGGTAGTGTTACGATCGTGAAATATTGTGGAAGCAGATTAAAAAGTGGAGGAAACACAAACTTTTAAATAAACATTTCAGAGTCATTATTCCATTTCTCCTATTCTTTCTTCTCAGTCACCCTGCTGCCATCACATCTGCAATGAAGGGCAGAGTTGGTGAAGGCATCAGTGGATAAGGGACAGTCAGTACATTTTCCTTCTCTCATATGACATCATACCTTTTTTTTTCCTCAGGGGGAAGGAAATTAGAGCAAAGTAAATCACCTGTGATTATTTTTTTTTCCTTTTGAGACCTAAATGCCTGTTCACTGCACTCCCCAGTTTTCTGAGAGTGTTTATTTCCTTGAAAAAACATTCAAAAATCATATTAATGCTTCATTTCTATTGAAATGAGAAGAAAACCTCACTCTAAAAACAGTGCAGGCACAGTTCAAGAGCTGCTGGCATGAGTGGAAGCACTCCCCACTCTTCCTTGTCAGCATCCATCTCACCCTGGTGCTTCGTCAGCCTCATCTACCCACACAGACAACAGTGAGAGAACAGATGAAGACCTGTTAAGGGGTTTTTTTCCTTCTTTTCATGTTTGATTTAGTAGATTTAATTAGGATTGTAGTCAGAGATAAAATCTGAGCCTAAGCAAGGGCCCATGATCTACTCATTTCAGTCTCTATGATCCTAAAAAGATTGCTTAGCCTTGTCTCTTGAAATGATAACAAAAACCACTCATCTGCTTTACAGTAATACTGGAAAGATCTCTTGGTTAATATTCTTGAAGTTTCAAAATGCTATAGTGGGGAAAATGCTGTCTATTAATGCTTGCTAATAATCTGTAATTCTTCAACATTCAGTAGACTCTTAGCAGCAAACTTATGAGCAAATGGACAGGCCACATTACCTTCTTCAACAACAGATCCCTAAATACAACCTTTCATTTCCACTTGGGGGTTAATAAGATCAGCCATTCCAACCTGTAAAAAGGGCTTTGGCCTCTGAGGCAGCAGCTAGCAAATCAGACCAGTGATGTAACCAATAAGAAACTTAGAGAAAGCAATTCCAGCTCTTTATTGTCTGTTACAATATAAATAAGTGTTGAATGCTACTCCTTTGTTTCATGCCTTCACCCACCAAATGATGACTTCCCCTTGTGGAATTTCAACCATAATTTTCTTTTAAAAACTGTACTTTCCTTCATAACCACCTGACCTTGCAAAATGACATCAGTATCCATTTATATATTCTCTATTCAAGCAGGAGGGGAAAAAAATCCATTACTGCTATTTAAACTCAACCAAATGGAAATACTTTGTCTCTTACTAATGTTGGACACATTAGATTTATATTCCAGTTCTAAAGAAAGGTTCAAGTAATGTTGCTTTCAAATAACATTTGCTCAGTGACCTTCATGGAATTGTATTAACTTTTTCAGTGCAAGCACAAATGGGAACTTCAACAGGAGGTGCCTGTCCTGTGATCTGATTGAAAACTGTACTTATTTCAGTGCATCCTTCAGCCGCAATCTGGAATATTTCCTCCTGACATGTGAAGGTATGAGCTGGGTTCTGTTACTGCAGTTGTTGTGCCTCAGGGGCAGGATTTAGAGCCAGCACTGATACCTTCAGACATCCTGTCTAGCTGTGGTCATCTTTGAAAGACTGGCCATGAATATCTGGGTCACACTGCTTTTAAAGCTTTACTCTTGACATTTTTCTTTTATTTTGTATTTTTACTTGTAGCTAGAAAGCAAATATTGACAACCTTTTCTCTGTGCGTACATGCACAGAAAGTAGAGGTAGATTCCTCTAGCCACCACAAGCATCCTTTAAGGAAAGTAACTGCAAAACCTGGAGGATATAAAACATCAGGAAATTTATGAGAGAGAAGCCAGCAAGGTGAGGTTGACTGTGGGTGTCTGGGACTAAGTTCCAGATACATCAACCAATGCTGTGAGCAGAGGGATTTAAAGTCATTTACAATGAGAAGACAAGTTACCAATAAAAGGCAGCTTACATAAATGTGCCTAATGGAGTGTGAGTACAGAATATCTGGTGCTTCCCCACTCATTCATCATAGATCTACTTTAACTTGGCATAATCTGCAGGTCCAACAAGGATTTCCTGTTTTGAAAAGGCCTAAGTGTATCCAAGAGGTTAAGAATGCATTTCAGGAGAAGAGTTGTTGAATTTTTCTGCAGCTCTGTTAAGACTAAATGCAGAACTCTGCAAAACTTAATCCTATGTGATTTAATTCTGCTTAATTATCCAAAATTGCCCACAAAATGCATGCAAACCAGTCATCTGCCCCCAGGATTGAAGGTACTCAAATGGCTGCATATCCTCTGAAAAAAGGCTTGAAAAGAATGAAGCAAACAAGAAATTCATTGTTTTCAACAGCTCAGGAGAGAAGTGAGTAGGTTTTGGAGGGATGTTAAGAAGGAATTCTTTGCTCTGAGCATGATGATGCCCTGAACAGGTTGCCCAGAAAAGTTATGGATGCCCCATCCCTGGAAGTTCGAGGCTGGGTTGGATGGGGCCCTGAGCAATCGGGGAGAGCGGTGCCCATGGCAGGGGGACATCAGGGGTCTCTGTGGTGATGCAGGAGCTGCCCCTTCTCTGACTGCCAAGTATCCATTGCTGCCACTAACTGTTTGTGGTGAACACCAAGAGTAAAGAAGGAATATTTGAGATGGTAAAATAGGAAATAATCAAGATAAAATGGAGAAGTAGAATGGTTACCATATTATAAAGTAAAATACCTGGACTAGGACAATTATAAAAACATGTTTTTCCCTGGAAGGGAATGATAGGTTGCATGTCAGAGGCATTTGGAGGTATCCAAAAAAAATCTGGCAACACAGTACAGAAAAATAGCATTAACAGGGCAATACACTAATTAATTTAATGGACTAATTAACTTAATGGACTTACCTGTAAATCTGAATTTATAGTTATGGCAGACATTTGCAGGGAAGTGTAATTTGTCAATAAACATTCAGTTCTGTAGTAAATATAATATTTACAAAGTTCCTCCCTTTAAAAGAAAAACCTTGTTTATTTTTCTTCCTATTTTCATTTCAACAACAGCTGTCAGGAGCTACCAGAGACAGTGTCCATTTTCCTTTGCACCAAGATAATTGTTTTACTGTAGTTAGAAGCATTTGTGAATAACAAGATTAGGGTTTCTAAAGGGCCTTATCAACAGTTACAAGGTGATTTGTTCTTGATTACATTATGTCTCATCCACAAAAACCTGCAGTCGTACCTGAAGAGATTAATGACTTTTATTGGTGTGTACATTAATCCAGTACACAAGATAATGATTTTGCATAATAAACTATGGCCCTGATTCTCAGCTGCTATAAACAATAACTCAATTATAAGGTCATTATGGTTAGAGATATTTACACCTGCTGAATATATCTTTGAATTTTCATTATCCAGGACTAAAATCAACAAATCTCACTGTAGCACAAATGCTACACAACTTCATCTGTGGAGTTCATCTCAGTGTCTCCATTCAGATACCTTAAAAAAAATATGCATGCATGAGAAAATACAGAAATCTTGGTAGAATATCCATTTTCAGTTATTTTCTAAAAATATCAGTCCATTGCATTTGGTGGAGGTATTCCTTATTTACATGACTGCAAATTAGAGGTCTTTCAACCTATTTTCTTTCAAGCACTTTGCAGGAACCACATTTCTTTTTGGCATTTTCCATGTAGGATCCATCTAACTTCAGATGTGTGCTATGGGTGCACTTGCAGCAGGGACAGCTCCCTTTGGTTCCTGTTGCAGCTGATGTGAGCCAGGTCAGTGGAAACCTCTGTTCTGGATGAAGTACAGATTTCTGGATAAAAATATCATCCTGTCAGGCTTTGGTCATATAAATAGCTGCTGTGGTTTCATGGAGAATCACCTGGATCCACTAATAGGATAATTCCTTTTCCACAGTTCCTCAGACTGCTGAGCCACAGCTTGGCCATGCCTCAGTTCCTCAGGGTGTTGGGTTATTGCTCACAAGCATTCATGCTCTAGTACAGTTTAGATTAACAGAAAATCTTATTTATTCATATGCATGTATAAAACATAAGAAGAAAAGCTCCCTGAATGAGGATTTATCAAGGGACCCTGCAGATCCTGTAGCTGATCAAGCAGACAGAGCAAGGGTGAACAAGAGTTTGTCTTACAATGTCTGCTCCCCAAGGGCTCTGCCAGGAATTCCCATCTCTGCTTCCCCCCAAAAAATCCCCACAGCTGGAACCAATGTTCAAGACCAGACAGAGGCAGACAGTACCTGTGGCTGTTTAGTACTTTCTTCTCTATAATATGTCTAGCATGCATAAATTTGTATCTAAATATGTATAAAATACATAAATCTCCATAATATATATAAAATGCATCAATATGTATAAAAGTACCCGGAGCTCAGGTCTTGCTCTCTGCTCTGTGACTGGGACATGAAAATGTGTGTTCACACTGATCACTGGTGTACCCTATGTCAGCCCCATAGGTATCTTTACAGGTAGATAAATTGAATTATTTTACTGTAATCAAGCCTGTAATAGCTAAAAATTTGTATTTTTTCAGCTGTCCACTGGACAAATCCATGGGTAAATATTTATGGCTTGAAAATAATTTCTGTACTGACAGAGAATAACCTCCACCATACCTCAGTTTCACTCTGTCCCTTCCTCTGTGACCTTCTGATGCAAATTTCATTGAGTTTAGAGCCACAGACATGACTGTGGCTCAGCTGAACTTCTCTATAATGGATGGCAAGGTTTGCAAGATTTGAGCAATCAGTCAATGCTTATAAAATACTCCATGATACTTAAATGAAAATCAAGGGAAACAGAAAATATCTATCCTAAAGAACTCCAAAAAACCAAGAAAGGTCTGGCATTGCTCATTTGATCCCAAAAGTCAAGAGCTGCAAGTTTTCCACTCGCTCTTCTGGTACTTTAAAGGCAACATATAATTTCCTTAAAAGATTTTTTGCTGTCCTGCAGAACACATTTAACAGCACTGCTACCTGGCACAGGCTGAAATGAGAGTGGCGTGCTGCAAGAGAGGACAGTGTAATGCTTACTGTCAGGAGGCAACATTTATTGCAATCAGTCAGTCCCAGAAGGCTAGTTACCTTATTTTTCATCTAATTTTATATGCTCATGATTGAATTACTGTAGCAGGATCTAAGGAAACATGATGCTTTGCAGACTGCTGTTGGATTATCTCCTCTAGACATGGTTGAAAAAAGCAGTATCTGCTTGACCAAGGTCACTCCTACTGTCATTTCACCATAAAATATGGGTTTACACTTCTGCCTCTTCTCATAAACCAGCACAGGAACTTGCACTGATTCCCTCTAAGATAAACAGAAATAAAAACTGGAGGGAAGTGGTTCGCTGTTTTATACATAAATTTAGTTGAGGATGGATTTTTCTCATATGAAATGGGATGTAAATTTCAATTTCATTGAGGAAGGGATAGGAAATAGCAAATTTTGGCTACGAGAAGCAATTTATTCCTGTTTCTTGAGTGGGACTCAGGCACTCAAGGCTGAATGACATGAGCCAATAAAGCACTAAAGCCCATTTTTAGGTGATAGCTCCTTCTCTGAAGGATGAAGTCCTATCAATTACTACCACTGTGTCAACTGTGCAGTGTTTTAGTATTTCCTCTGTACATAGGTACACTTTGTCTTCAATGACTCCTGTCTCTCCCCAGTGTAACCCGCCAGCCCCATTAAAACTCCTCTCCTAATGAGGTTGTTCACAGGGAACGCAAGGGAAGCAGCCCTTTCTGCCACAGGATAATTGGTACTCTGACACTGTGGTGCTTTGTCTGCAGTGTCTTCACTCTCGTGAAATAATCTGTGAAATTAAAGAGAGCTTCAGTTGGACTCACAGAACTGGCAAATGTTTCCTGGAATCTGGAGTTCAAGTCCCTGATGTTGCAGACTGTGGCACTGGAGCATCCTTTACCTAAGTTGCTCCTTCTCCATCAACTGACCTCATCCATAAGTTCATCCTGGCCCTAGGAAGGTGTGATTTTCCCCCAAAAAAGGGTTAATGCCTTCTGACTCTGAGGCAAGGAGAACAGAGGGGAAGATCCTGGCCTGTGCATACATCTCTGTAATAAATGACATTTAATACACGGTGAAAATGACGGGGGCAGGGCAGTGTTGTCCACAGGATGCCTACCACCCTGCTAATTAAAGTTCTCCATAATCATGCACTATCAAGAGGGCATTAACCATTTTTGGGGATGTCACAAAGAAAATTGGAGGAGAGAGGATTGTAACAAGGGCTAAGGGAAGATTTGTCTCATGCTTGGCATGGTTGCTGGTGATAGAGATGTGCCTTGGCCACTACACTGTGTGTTATTCTTCATTCAGTGGCCAGTTAGGGAAGAAACAGCTTTCACTTTGAGGAGGGGCAGCAGAGTAACTGAACAGGGAACTATGTTCTTCCATAGCCCTTCCTCCTCTTCCAGATTCAGTAAGATTGTTTTCTTCCAAAGTGCCATAAAACCACTGTTGTTTATCCTGTCTCTTTTTGAAGGTTATCTCTGCTGGAAGCTGTGTCTGTCTGGTAGCCTTTATTGTCAGTCTTGTGCAGGCCAAATGACTTTAAAGCTGTCGTTCTCTTTGGAGAAATGAAAACAGATTTTGTCAGAAAAATGTTAAAATATTGTCACCTGATTTGGCTCCTCTCTGGCACTGTCCTCTCTGGCGCTGTAGTTCTCAGTAGCTTAGCCTAGATGCTGTAGATCAGTAATGACACGTAACAGAAATGAAGTAATTTGTGCCTTTCCTAGCAGGCAACTCTGCAGCTGTGGAGCAAAATGCTTTGTTGTAACTGAACCGTGCTTGCTAAAATAACTAAAGAACAAGTACAAAAGGAATTTATCTGGGTATATCTGCTTTTCCCCATGTTGTCCTCTGAGCCAGTGATGACAGTTCTGTAACTGCACTGCTGGCCCTGAGGCACTGAGGGGTGCCTATAGGCCTGGGAAATCTTTAAATATAGGATTTATTGCTCTTACATTACAAAACCGTGTTTCAATCCCATTCACAGATAACAAGTGGTACAAAAACACTGATTAGATTAGATTATAAAAAACTTGGCAATTTAAGGATCTCCTTTGAGAGTGATTCATACTAATGAAGGAGCAGCACAACCAAATTAGTGTTGATCTGAGTCAGGTTTCTCATGCCATTGGACATTCATTCATTCAGTCTGTGGTTTTATGGGTTTTAAAGACAAGTGCTGCGAGTTGTTTCTTTATGGAGGCAGCAAGTAGCCATAAACTTCCCAGCTCCTTAAACTGTTTCTTGAGAATTTAATTATCTTCTTTCCTCCCTCTTGGTGAAACTTGGAAAGACCATCTGGAGATGGGAACACTTAGGAGCATCACTTGCTGCTCTCACTTACTAGGTTTATGCTGAGCCTTGAAAAGTCCTCTCATTGTTCCACATTTGGTTTATTTTCCAGAATTTTGCTGGGGTCAGTAAAGATTTTCACTACCAATTTCCATCAAATGATCTGGCCCTGCTTTGCGGCAGGTTGTCCTGGCTTTGCTTTTAAAGACCTTTTAACGCCAAACAGCCCAGAGCACGATTTAACAAGGTTCAGCCTTCCACTACAGGGAGGTCTAAACCCCTGGTTTGGAATCCTTTTAGGCATCCAGGTTGTTCTGCCCACTGATGTAGACACAACACAAGCTCCTGCCCACACAGATGACAGAAGTCTGAAATGTTTGGTGCTTCTGGTTTTTACCACAGAGAAATTTTTAGTGTGGGTTGAGTCCAAGTCATGAAAGCCTTTGAGTGAAATCAGTGTTTTATGGGGAGGGCTGCTTTAGGAGAAGCATTTGTGTTTGCTGGGACCAGGATCCAAACCCAGGCTCGTGTCCTTGATCAGTGCCATCTCTCCAACCCCAGTCAGGGACTGCTCACTAGTGTTTCTCTCACTTTCTTTTAATAACTTGGGAAGGTCGTTTTACTAAAAATCGCAGATCAGCACTCCCGGGAAAGGGAACTTTTAATGGAGGCCGGAGGTGGTCAGAAAAGTGAGAAAACTGGGTCATTAGTGCTGCCTCATGTGCTGCATATCCCATGAACAGCATGAGATACGCTCAGCCAGCAGCTGGGTGGGTGGGAAAAACCTTTGAAGCTTCCAGCATCACTGGCATAGCTCAGCTCAAGGTTTAAACCCCAGGATTTTTATTTTTTTCTTAATGTCAGCAAACATAAAATTCTGAGCAATGTTTCTAGTACTGTGGCTATACTTTGTGTCATTACTGCATAAAGACATTGCCCTTTTTTGAGGAGATGCATATTTTGGAAAAATCTCCTAGTATTTTATTCTCTCATGGAATTACCAGCTGATTTAGATAGACATGAATGTGTGTCATAGAAAAACTAAATTAAAATCAATAAATCACATGGATTTGTTGATGAATTTCACTAACAAAGTAACATTTTGCTTTGTTTTGCCCATCTACTTAGGGATTCAGTCTGTTTCATCTGCATTTCTTTTAAAAGGCTTTGGGAAATTTATTCCATGAAAATCAGCTAAAATATTACTCTTGTGAAAATTTGGAATCTAGCATTCATCAAAAAACAGGGGTTCTACTCATAAAGACTTACTTGGTGAATAAAAGTGTCTGAATCCCTTCTGCCTCAGGACAGAAGATCATGACATTTGTCTTTCACTCTGAATGAATCAAAACACATTTTTCTTCAGTTTTTTCATCAAAATCAGGGGGCCAGGTCACAGAGATATTTTTGGCAGCAATTTTTTACATTTATGACTCCTTCAACAGAAAGAGCTTAATATTTAATATCTCAGGAAAATCCTATACTGATATTTATCAGGATACAGGAAGAGGGAGTAGAAGTTTTATTGTTGGCAAAATAAATACTACACTAAGTTTTTAATGTGAATTAAGGAGAGGTATGAAAATCCTTTTGCAACCTTTCTCCAGATGATCATTTTCATGCTCTTACCCAGCTGGGAGCAGAGGTACAGCCAGAATTAGTGGCTTGCCTATGGACACATCTGCAGTCAAATATCATGAACCCCATTTCCTTCCTCATATTGCAAGACAGCACTCCAAGGAAAAACAGCACTGGCTCCTGGAACAGACCAGAAATATGACTCCTTCTGCAGCCTGTCTCCATCGTGGATGATGGATAATTAACCCTCTTCAGGATTTTTGCAATAATGTACACATCAGGGACATGTCTACCCAGCTCCTGCAATAAGAGCTTGGTTCATGCCTTCAGGCAGGAGAATAATGAACCTCTTTCTACATCTTCCTGAGTTCCTTCATTTAATCAGACCTTTTAACCTGTGCCATTTGGGCCAGACCTACCATCCCTGGACACCAATGGAAAATCTGGGGATGAGGATATTTTTACTAACCATGGACAAGCAGATGTAAATCAATGATTCACAAAGCACAAGTTTATAAAGCAGTGTTTTAAACCTCTCTAGATTGCCCATGTATTGCCTTAAATATCACGTGGAAATGTTGCGTGTCATAGTGTCATCAATAACGTTCCTGGAACCAGATTGTAATTAGCAATTGTTATGCTCAGGTAAACATTAGTGCAAGCCATAATAGAAGTATACAGCTTAGCTCTTCCCTGACTATTTATGAACTGTAAAACAGTTCCATGTTTAGGGAAATATATCTGCAAAAAGCAGGTGGATTGCTTCCTTTGTTCCCCTTTCCATCAGAAAATAAAAATGGTTTTTGTACAGTACTGTTGGATTCTCTAAATCTTGAGCGGTATGTGGGATACCTATGATACATATACTTACAAACAGGTGGTTTTTACAATAGTTGCTTTAATTTGTTGACCCATGTCCAAACATGGAGAATTCAGGGACGCATTTGGTAACAGTGCTCTGAGAAGTCCTAACCAGCTGCCAAATGCTGGTTAGGACACATGGATTTTTTTTTCTGCTGTCATGAGCTCCTTTAGAGAACCCAAGAAGGTCCTGTGATTCCAGCTTTCCTAGAGGTGTTATGAAAATAAAGTCCATTACTGACTGCAGTGCTCAGATGTGCAGTGACAATAAGGGGCATAGAGGCTCCTAGACTGATACATTTCCAGAATGGTTTTGAAAGCTTTGGTGAATCTTCAGTCTATTCACTGCAGAGAAGCCTTCCTAGCACAGAAACCCAGCCATCAGCATGCAGGAGAGCACTCCTGCGACAGAAGCAGCATGTAAAAAAGTGATTAAGTGGTGCTGGAGTGAGGAGCTAACAAGGCATGGCCGCAGACATTTGCAGCTCCACGCAGTGCCTCATCTCAACAGCAATCCAATAACGAGCCTGTAATTACACCACGGGCCTTAATAAGTGCGGGGCCAGTCCTCCCGGGAGCTGCATGCTCCTAACTCCCTCCAGCCACAGCTGGAGGCACCCAGAGCAGCAGAGGAGCCCTCGGTGTGTTGCAGAATGGAGCTCCAGCAAGCCCAGCCTGCCGTGCCCCCAGAGCATCGCTCAGTGCCTGTACAGACAGGCAGGCATCTCCTGACGCAGGGATTTTGAGTTATAGCAGCACTAAAGCAGTTATGAAAAATGTACCAATCCATTTTGGCTTAAAGCCTGTCATTATGTGTTTTCGCAGCACTGTGAGTGTATTGGGATCTGGGAGATCCAGTGCAGTTGCAAGGGGAAATATCTTCCTGTGGCTTTTTTTTTTTTACTTGGAGGGCCCTCAGAGATGTAGGTGTGTGCTAGTTGCTTCTTGTGGGTGATATGGAACTGCTGAGCTTCTTAGAAGAATTTGAGCAGAGAAACAGTTTGCCTCTCAAATGCTACTGGGGTAATATTTCATTAGGAGAGCTTTCTGTCCATAATGCCCAAACAAAAAGAATAGAAACTCTTGCTTTTGAGAGATGAAGAAGCTGAAGGTCCTATTTAACCTCCCCAAGTAACACTCCATGGTGACTTGGAGTATCTCTGGCAGATAACCAGGGAAAGCTTGTGGTTCTGGGTATAAATATCTCACTCCAGGGCTTGAAAACAATCCCATATGCACAGGGAGGAAAAACCTTCATTTAATCCCTACTTAAATTTAGTTAGGTAGAAAGCCTGCTGCCTGGCAAGATTTCTGAAGCATACGGATTTAGTGTCAACTAAAAATGTCATAAAACTGCCCATCATGGTAAAGGCAAAGCATCTTAGAAAGGCTCTCTTCCTACTGGAATTCAAGTAAATGCTTTCTTAACTGTAGCTGGTGCTGCTAAGAGGGCTAGACCTTGGCAGATGACCTTTGACAAATATCATGATAAATTAAGTTGTTGAGATCTAAAGAGACTTAATTGGATGCTGAGATAACTATCAGCACTGAAAATGAGTTTTATTAACCAAGTCAAGAGCCTATGGATATAAAAATGCAGTAGACACACCTCAATTTAAACAAATGTGAAATGCTGATACCTGGATTTTATTATTGGAATATGCACCAGCTGGAGTCTACAGCTCCATGTGGTCACACCAGTAGCTCTGGAGACCTCAGGCAAGGCTGAGCTCACTTTAAATATTTTCTTTACTGCTGACACCATAAGCACTAACTGCCAAGTGGTGACTGGGAGGAGGAAACTCAGGGGAAGATTGTTTCTACCTGCTGTCCCAAAAGGTTGTGCCTCCCTGGGCCCCACCTCACCTTACTCAGAAATGCAATAAGCCCCTGTTAAGCTCCTTATTGTATTTTTCCTCAGTACATCTCAGAGGAACACAACGCTGCCTGTCCACAAGGACTGGAAGACAAAGTCAGTGCAGATCCGTTCTCTGTCCACGTCAGGGGCTTTTTCAGCAATCTGCTGAAGCCTGTGCCACAAACAGGCGTACTCTGAGCTGGGCCCAGGAACTGAACTGAATGAAAATCGAATAGAATTTTTTATTTTTCCTGCTGCAATCAGAAGTTCTAGAAGCTGTTCTGCTGCCTTACTGGATGATTTTACAAACATTTCTGATCTTACAAGGGAGTGGGGCATGCTGGCATGGGACCAAGTGGCTGAGGCGGGGATGAGAATGGACAATTATAAATTCAATATCTTCGGGAACCTCAGTGAGGGTTTCATCATCATAGAAACATAGAATACCCTGAGTTGGAGGGGACCCACAAGGATCATCAAAGTCAACCCCTGTCCCTGCAAAGGACCACCCCAAGCATCATTTGGAAGTTTTTTATGGACCACCTAATGACTACAGCCTGTTACTGCTGCACTCCATAGTAGAATGGTATCTATATTCTATGTCATTCAAAAATAAAATATGGGTTTTGTCAGTTCACCCAGATATAATATTTTTTTTTAAATCCCACCAAGTGCTATAATATACTTCAATATAAATTTTTGCTACTTGGTTCTTGATGTGCAGGTCTTGGGGAGTTTGGGTTTTCTGAACCACCTGAGCTGTCCCTAGCTGTATTCTGGATCTGCACCAAGGGGCAGAAAGTCAATGTTTGGCAGTGTGTGCTCTGGGGGTGCTCTGAACACAGCATCTTGTCTAGCTAGAGCAGGGTAGGCAACCCCCAAGAGGTTCTGTCCTTGTGCGAGCACACAAGCCAGGTGTCGTGGCCAAAATACCCAAAATACCTGTCTAACAAAACCCAGGATGCATCAGAAACGCAGAGATAGTGTTGAATCACGACTGAATGTCCTGCAATGTGCTCGGGGTTGCAGGAACCAGGCGTGTCCCAGCCATGTGCCGGCAGGTTCCCACCCAGCGGGATGCTAAACGGGCACAGCGGCGTGCTGGGGCCTGGGAGGCATTCCCGGGGCTCGCTCACATCTCGGGTCACTGGGTGAGTGTTATCTGCTGTGACCAGAATGGTTTCCCACACGAGAATGATTACCACAACCTCGGGTTCTTGTACACGCAGTAGCGGGAGGCGGTAATTAGCGCTTCCAGGCACACTGTGACCTTTCGGAACTTTTCCTGAGGCTTATGAAGCCTAAATTAGATTCTGCTGTTTGAAAGCATGCACAGACTTAATCTCTGGGCCCTATTTATATTATAATTACTATATAATTCACATTTGCATTCACTTGACTCCTTTTCTTACTTAACAGCCGAGGTTGGCTCTGGCTCCTCAGGCCCTTTGTGCGCAGTTCATGGGTCACAAATCCCCTGGGTGGGGCAGGATGGGGGATGCTCATTCTCGCTCCCTCACATGCTGTACAACTGCAAAACAGCAGGCTGGCATGAAAACCCCCTTTTGCACAAACAGAGGGCACCACCAGAGCTTTTTCTGCCGGAAAAGAGAGGATGGTATTCTCGGTTTGGAAGTTGGATGAGAACTTCTTTTCTCTCTCCTGTTAACACAGTTATCACTATAGCTTGAGTTATCATTATAGTTTGAGACTAATTAAAATGGCTTTAGTTATTTCTATAGTGTGTGATTAATTTAAATCGTGACTTCCGTGGATATTCCAGAACATTTGTTCTTCCTTTAAGCAGATCTCTCATTTGTGTTATAAACGATTTCACTCTATTCTTATACATCTTTTTTGTGTTGTAAACTCCCCATAAATACTCAGTGACATAAAAAGAGGTAAAAAAAAACAAAACGCAACTAATGTGCATGAGTATTTAACAATAAAATTAATAGAAAATGTTTGTAATCTTCAGTGCCTGAAAAAATATTGTAGAATTAAAGCAAAACTCCTCTCCCCTTTGAAATGGCCCCATTCTGCAAAGCACTCTCTGTTCTTTGCTTTAACATGTTTTGATCCTGTTTTCATTTTGATTCTGGCTTGTAAATATGAGCTGCCTGGCATTGCCCAGAGGAAGGTGATCTATCATCTGCTTCCAGCCAGGCTTCTTGTCACTTGGTCATTCCGTACATATAAAATTTTATCTGAGCCCCACTCACAGGAGATAAATGACCATGACAACAAGCTTCCTCTGATGCTTCAAATAATGAAGCTTCACAAATCAGGCAGAAGCATGTCCAGGGTGCATGTGCGTTATTTCCAGATATATGCGCAACCTTGGATGAACTCATTATTCTGTGCTGGGTAGTACAGATATTACCATCCTGCAAGATTTAGAGCTTCCTCTGAGGAAGCTCCTTTCACCTTGTTTGCCAGCTGGACCAGCTGTAAGGTTTATTGCTGGCTTTTGTTTTCTGTTTGCATGGTACTTGTTAAGCCCTTTATTAACGCAGTCAGTACATTAAGGGTATATTAAAACCTGAGAACTCATGAGAGGAAAACAGCTTAATAACCAGACAATGTGAAGCAATGGTATTTATGGGTTGTTGGTGGTGTTTTTTAAGTTAATATCCAGCACCAGTTATTACTTAATTAGCTAGGAAATCGTTGTTTTGTTGAAGGAGAATTTTACTTATGGAAAAGAATAAATTAGGATTATCTAAATCAATTTATAGTAGGTTTTTAATGAAATAAACAGAAAATATTAAATGAGGCTTTGTTCAGGCCATTAATGAGGTGTAAATGGCATTGAGAGAGAGTATTTTCTTTCATACTGCAGTTCTAAGGAATTATGCTTTCTTCCTTGAATCACAGAATCATGGAATGGTTTGGATTGGAAAAGACCAGCATGTACTAATCCAGTAAGAAACTTATTCTTATAAAAGTATATACTTTAAAAGTAGGAACAAATGTTAACTTTTGGATTTATCTCTTTCCATAGTTTGCAGAAAGCCTGGATTAAAACTGAATTGAAAGAGGTTAAACTGAGGGATTCAAACAGAACAGAACCTGGAAAAAAGAGGGAGTTGAGCATGTTCAGATTCCGCAGATTGGACCAGCGTACCAGAACAAAATAACCAGGGCTTTTGGGAAGTCAATTACCCCCCGTGTGAACTGGAGTTTTTCCCCCCTACCTCTGCTACTTGCAACTCCAGAGGTGCACTCTCAGGTTCAAGTACTGTGCAAACAAATTCTCCTCATCCACCTCCTTTTCACAGCTGATCTCATCACGACAGTGGTTATATACCTGCTCCATGCCCCAGAGTTTGTATGTTTTCCACCTTCCTCTTTGGATCCATCCACATGCATTATTGCATTGTGCTTTTTAAAACCTCAGCCAAAGCCCCATGGAAGGGAGGAAATGGTCAGCCCACTCAATGTGACACCTCATTGGCTGATATTAATTAAGGAGAAGAGGGAAATTAGTGAAAGGATTGTGAGCGAAGGTTAAGTACCGGCAAAACGAACAGGAAGTAGATTATGATGAAGAGGAATAAAAAGGCTAATTGGAGATCAGCGGCAGGGCTCATTAGGAACCTTACCCAGATTGTTCCCTGGCAGCCTGGGAACCCAAAGTTGGATGAAGCCGGCAGAATTTGTTAAGACACAAAAGCTGATAAGCATCACCACAAGGCAGAGATAAATACTAGAGAAGCTGGATGTCTTGCAGGGCTGGATTGGGAAAAAATTAATAGTACAAAGAGAAAAATTAGGCACGGGGTGACTCAGGGCGAGAATTTGTCTTGTATGTTTGAAGCTCAAAAGTTACAAATGCCTCAGCAGAGCCAAAGGGTGCCTGGGCATGCGATGCTGTTCCCTGGATGTCTGCAAACTGCGTACCTGCTGTGGGGTCATGGAAAAGGTGAATGCTCTTTGAGGATGGATCAGGCAAGGAATTTTCCACAGAATGGGCAAGTAGC
Organism: Donacobius atricapilla; assembly: GCA_013397315.1. Classification (NCBI taxonomy): domain Eukaryota; kingdom Metazoa; phylum Chordata; class Aves; order Passeriformes; family Mimidae; genus Donacobius; species Donacobius atricapilla. The sequence goes on along the minus strand of WBMY01008032.1, from coordinate 291,067 downwards.
AGTTTCACTATAAAAAACAATTAGGACATCATTCACTGCAGGGGTAGAGTTCTGGTCATTTCTGCTCAGGAAGAAGGAATTGAATGTAAAACACTCTTGCGTCAAAGAATAAAATGAAAAGAAACTTTGTCCTACAAAAGGTAGTTAAAATAATCTAATTTATCTGACTGGATGAGAGCTTTTTGGGAGACAACTACTCTGACTAAAATGGAAATATCCATGCTTAGTAGAAAACAGATTGTTGGAACAACCCCAAAAAGGTGTAAATGGGAGTGACAGCCAGTACAGCTTCAGGTTGGAAGGCTGCTCCTGCCAGAAGAGCAAGGCACCAAAAGGAATTACATCAGCAAGCTCAATTATATTTAGAGGGTATTTGTCAATACTTCTGTAACACAGAATTTCCTGAAGCAGCAAGGGAGGATTTTCTCGGACCCGAAGGCCCCGTGTCCTTCGGTGGCCAGAGGGCAGACAGTGGCATGAGCTGGTCAGTGCCAGCCCAGCTCCCCACACTGCTGTTTGCAGGCACCTCTCAAAACCCCATGGAACGGACTGAGAACCTGACCACGCTCATTCATTCCAGCAACCTTTTGAAGAACCCATCAGGCCTGTTCTGTGTAGTGGAATTAAGACCAAATCTCTTGTTCATTTGCCCTCTAGTCACTGCAACTGATGCTGCCTCAGAGCAACCAGATTTATTTCTGCTCCACATAAAGTAAGCATGAAATTTATTACCAGTATCACACAGGGCAGACACAAGCAGTACCATTGGAGTGGTTGCCTGAGAACAAGCCGGGATTGATTATTTTACAAGACAAGTTACATTTGAGGAAGTAAAGATTTGATTAAAAAATTAAATGCCTTGGGGAGGGTGAATAGCAGCATAAATCTGTGTGATGTTTATGTCAACAAGGTTGCCAAAGCAAACAGCACAAACATCTGTCCATAGCATAGGCTGGAAAATACAAATGGGGAAATATTTTAATTGTGAGCAGTGGTTCACGGAACTCCCCATGTCTTTATTTATTAGGCTGATAATATCACCCCAACATATGAACTTTATGCAGCATATATAAATAATTCATGGATTAGCAAATAAAGAGATCTGGAATCTGTACACAGAGATGGCTGTTGCCAATTATCTCACTTGTGCAGAGCCAGACCCTTTCAGCTCCCATCACTTGCAGCTGCTCTTTTAAATCATTCATCAGTGCTTAAGAGATATGCTGGTGGCGCTGGCAGAGAGTATTTGAATTTTCATTGTTTACACACTGTGAATTTAGCTGCTGGTCTGAGATTATCTGCAACATTGAAGCCTTTGAGAATATAGATGAGAAGAATTCCTCTTTTTATTCTTTTTAAACACTTCTATAATTTTGATTGACTTTTCTTCAATTTTACTTCATATTCTTTTTATAATCACTACTTTCATTTTAAAGTTATATTAACTGATATAATTCCTTATGCTGTTTAGATCATGAAGACATCAGGAATATTCTGGAATATAAAAACTATTACAAAACAAATGTCTGGCAAGTATTCTTTTCAAGGTTGATTTTCCATTTTTATTTTAGAAATCTCTGCCTTATCACCTAAATATGTAGAGTTACTTCTTTCCACTCATGTTTAAGCAAAACCCTCTTGGAAACAATAATAGAAGCTGCTTAAAAATTGATGAAAAACCATAGCCAGTGCTTTTTCTTATCAAATTACTGAGGCACTGAATTTCTGTGCCCATTCAGATCACCATGGGTAGCACTTCCTGGGTGATAAATTTGCCTGTTGTCATTATAGCAATATAGCTCAATTTACTTCTTGCATGGATAATTACAGTAATGGTTTTAAAGTCAAAGGCCTTATGATAAACCCAGACTTTCAGCCGTATTAATTGAAAATTTAATTCATGTAACTAGAGTCTTGTGCAGCATTATTAACTGCACAGCTCTCTGAGATGTGCAGAGTGTGTCTGTACACAGTTCTGTCAAGAGTTTTGCTCTTTTCTCTTAAGCTATAAGTGAAGAACCAACATTCAAGCTTCTGTCAGGGTGCTGGGGTTGGCTGGTGCAATGCTGGAGGCAGGAGAGGGGAGCGGAGCCTGCAATGGCATTCAATCCCCCATCCCACTCCTGGCATAGGGGTGCAGAGAGGGATAACAGGGGCCTGTATGGTGCCAGCTCTAAAAGGTTCGGTGGAGGTGGCAGGGGTACATCAGTGCCAGGTCCCACACCTTGGGGAGTGTCACAGCCCTGCTTGTACCTACCCCTCTGAGGCAAGAGATCCAACAGCATCATCCTCACCGTGTCATGCAGAAAGTGGCCTGCCCGGGATTTTGGGGACAGACATGAGGTTATAAGGTATGAGCTGGGTCTCCTTTACCTTTGTAAATGAGTGCAAAACAGCTCAGTGTCTGCTTTGCTTTCCTAAAGTGGAGCACTTTGTGTTTTATCCTTCAAGGGGCACAAGTGAGTTTTATCCTTCAGGGATCCCAACGCTGCCATGCTCTCAGGACCTCTGTGAGCAAGGGGCAGAGCGTTCACAAGGTTTCTGAGGAGGGCAGGGACACACGGGGGGATGATCAGTGCAGATTAAAGAGCAGAAGCAGCAGAATGTGCCGGGGCTCAGGAGCCCCCATCAAAGCCCGTTTGGAGGGGCTCTGGAGGAGGGAGACACGGAGCAGGGGACGTCCTCGTCCTGCCTCTGTCAGCTCCCAGCAGCTCATTGAACAAATTGGGTTTCCCCCTCAGATCCGCACATGACAGTGGATGGCATTTAGCAGATGGCACGTGTAATGGGACTGTCACACCAACACGTGCTTAAAAATAAAGCTGGGGAGGCAGTTAATGAATATACAATTCTCCTTTCAAGGAATTCTTTTTGTCCCTGTCAGGCATTAGGCGTTCTACTTGTGAGTGTTGAAAGACTTCTGATGTATGTGCATTAAAGGACACAGTCTAGCATGTAACTGGGTTGTTTTACTTTAAAAACTGCCATTGAAATAAGCAATTTATGTCATTCCTAAAAAAGTGACTTCTTCTTGATGGCTTTCAGCCTGCTCATAAGTGAGATGCATTCTTTAACTGGAGTGTTATTGAGAATATTTAATATTAAGAGTCACTCTTCTCACAGAGATGATTCTACTCTGTAGTTTTCTGTCTTTACAATTTTTCTTTGTTAAAAAAATAAAAATTAAGCAAGTCAAAAATCTACTTTTTCAAGGATACTTATTAATTTTAATTTTTAAATTTTTTTTTTGTTATTTCATATTACCCCAAACTGAATATCTTTATAAAGGACTTTTCTTAAAAACTGATCTGGGAAGATGACATAGTAACAATAGCAGTAGTTAGTAGTGAGAGACTAACACAATATATAATACATGTAATTTTCTAAACTATACACTAGAATTTCTCATTATTTATTAGTTTCTCACAGCTTTTTCAATGCCAATAAAAAAAAAGGAAAAATAAATTAGAAAATAAAAGGACTATATGTATGGTATTTCTCTCTTTATCCCTTTCTTTTTGTTGGCACTTCAGTGTTAATTAAAGGACTGCTCCAGCTCCAACTGAAGCCATTTGGGAAGATTCCTTCTATTTTCAGTGATGATTTTATCATGCCCGTGTTTATTAGGTTTGTTGCTTTTCCAGCAGTCTGGCTTCTGGGACCACAGGGATAAAGCAGTGCAGATTTATAAATAAATATGGTCAGCATATCAATGTATATCAGTAGGAGAAAGGTAAATTCAGCTAAATCCTGGTGAGTAAACATGTTTTCCTTAGTGCACTATAATCCACCTTCCTGCATTCTAAAAAATGGTGCTAACAAAAGAATTGGATTGTCCGGGGAGGAGATTCTCAGTTACAAGGAAATAAAATCAGGCTGCCATATTAGTCAGCTTAATTATAAAAAAAATGGTTTTCTGCCTTTTCTCTTTATAAGGTCTGGATTAAACACTCTTGACTGCCTGCAATGGGACGTGGGTTCTTGGCAGCACAGGGAAAACCACTGACACAATTATAGCACCTTAAAGCTTTTCTTGCTCTTATTTCATGTACCAAACCAGTATGAATGGCTCACAGGAACCTGCTTTTGTTGTTATTTGTGTGCACACTCCCAGTCACGGCATTTCAGGGGAATTTTCTCAGCCAGCCCCGCACAAATTGCTGTTGTACACGTGATGATCCCACAGCACTTGCTTGTAGGTTGAACGGCTTAAGAAGGCAACTTAAAGGGGTTGAAATCTCAGTGACTATCAGTCTCTTAAAGCTGTCTTACTTTTGAAGCTTAAAGAACATTGGGTTTTTTGATATTCAGTGTTCAGTTTTGGGTCTCTCACAACAAGAAAGACATCGAGGAGCTGGAACCAGTCCAGGGAAAGGCAACAGAGCTGGGGAAGGGTCTGTGGCACAAGTACTGTGAGGAGCAGCTGAGGGAGCTGGGGGTGTTTAGCCTGGAGAAGAAGAAACTAGGAGAGGTCTTATCACTCTCTGAAACCTCCTGAAGGGAGGGTGCAGCCAGGTGGGGTTCATCTCTCCTCCCAAGGATACAGCAAGAGGAAATGGTTTCAAGTTTCACCTGGGGAGGTTTAGGTTGGATATTAGGAAAAAATTTCTTCTCCAAAAGGTTTCCCAAGCATCAGAACAGGCTGTCCAGGGAAGTTCAGGAGCCACCACCACTGGAGGTATTTAAAAGCCAAGTAAATGTGGCTCTGAGGGACATGGTTTAGTGGTGGGCTTGGCAGTGCTGGGTTAATGGTTGGACTCGGTCATCTTAGAGGAGTTTTCCAACCTAGATGATTCCATGGGTCTCTGATTCTGGGATCTGGGAGCCTCCTGGCCCTGCTGTTGGGGTCTTTGCTGGACACACAGATTCCCCCAGCTGCTCACACTCACTGCAGTTGTGCCACGTTACATTATGGGGAAAGGGAAGGAAAGTAAAATAACCCGTCAGTGAGGTGAGGAATTCACCATTCCATCTCTGCAGGGCTACTTCCACCTTCCTGAGCACTGCTGTCATGCTCAAGGAACAATCTACAAATGGGTATGGGAGCAACACGTGAGTGGCTGTCCTGGGTCAGCTCACCTTGGCCCGGGGCCCTGTGTCCAAGAACAGTCACCAGATGGCAACTGGAAAACAGGGAGAAGGAATCTGACAACCATAATATGAACTTGGTCTCATGTACCGTCCCACTTTTCTATCAGTCAGCCACTTGATGGGTTTCTGAACAAGAAGATGAACCCAGATCATTGTGCTAAGGACTAAAGCACCCTACAGCATCCTTTGGTAAAAATTATGGCATCCTGAATGCTGCAGCATCCTGTGGCAGTGAATTGTGTGGTTCACTCATGTACACTGCATAGTAATGATAATAATCCTCTTTGTGTAACACTGACGGATTTCAATACCCAAGTATTGCATTTTAAGACAGAATATATGGCCTTTTTCAGTGTGAGAGCCAAGCTGGTGTTTAATTCACTAAGAAAAAATAATATGCAAAACAGTAATATTTATCCATAGCATACAAAATGTAAATGCTTTGTGCTGTGATGTTTGGGTGTCATTAGAATAATTTCAGAGGCAAGTGATCTAATTGTGTTTTTGCTAATTATAATGTTTACAAATTAGGGAAAGATGCTTTTAGTGGTCTGTTGGGAAAGAGCTCTGAAACCTCACATGTCTTTGAGTCTACAGTACCATCATTTAGTCATAAACTCTTTCTAACACTAGTGTGATTTGCTTTTTAGATTACTCTTGCATGAAAAGCGAGTCTCAAGAGCCTTCAGCTCCACGGAATTCAAAACCAGGTTCACGTGTGTCTGTGTGTGCTTTGACAGAAATTTAACCAAGTTCTTTTCTTCTCCTTTTCAAGGTCCCCGTGTCCCGATGGTGACTGTTCACAACACAACAGATGCACAGAGTAAGAACAGGCTTGGGCTTTGCAACTCTTCAGAGAAAAGCAGCCAGGCAGGACAGGGAGATCTACCTGCTCTTTGCTAAGCTTACACTCCTGGGGATCCCAGACTCTGCCTAAATGCAAGTTTTCTGCCAGCAAAGGGTCTTGCAGAGCTGTTGTACTGCCATCACAACAGCTGCTGTTCGGGGTGCAAACACATCAGTTGGGGCATGATGTTTGTTATCCTCTTTCCAAAAAAAATACACTGTTCATATCTCTCTCTTTTTTGGTTTTTTTTTGCATCCCATATATAAGAAATAAGATAAGATAAATATTAGAAATATTTAGCCTAATCTGTGGTTTTAATAAAATCACTCTGATATGAATTATCAGAGATAATGCAGAGGAGTGAGCCCCACAAGTGGTGCCTCTGCCTGGTTCCCTGATCCGTCCATGGAGATTGCAGCACTTATTGTTTGGTAAAGCTTTGTCATGCTAATGATTTGTATCTTCATCCGTGCAAAGCTGGAATTACTCAAAAAACAGGTTTCTTCCCTCAAAATATTTGGCAGTCTCTATAGCGATTACCAGACTGGCAATGTAGAGTCCAAAAAGCCATGGAGTTTCTGGGGTTCCACTCTGGCAGAGTGTGGCACTGATTCTCATGTGAAACCAAGATTTATCTGCTCCCATCATTTCAATGGGAAAACATCATCTTTGGTTTTAACAAAGAATTTAGCCCAGCCTTAGCTGCAGTTAGGGACTTCAGGCACTGATGTGACCCAAGTATTAAGCAACCCCTTCATTCTATTTCTATCTGCTTTATACACAGTAGATACCAGTTTATCACTTATCAGTTTTACTTATCTGGATTTACAGCAACTCACTGCTCTTGCCTCAAAAAAAAAAAAAAGACTAAGAGAGTGAGCAAACCAAGAAATTTGGCATTCATACTAAAGATTTACCATGAAATGCAGACCTGCTTCATTTCCCACTGAAGGTAGTGAGTGTCCCAGGAAAGGCTCTTTGCACAATTGAGTGTTGGGTCCTCCTTCCCAGCAGAGCCTGAGTTTGGCAGTGCCCTCCCCAGGGATAACCCCAGAGCAGCCCAGCTGATGCCCACAAGGCCCTTCAGCCAGGAGAGTTTCTTCACCCTGATCTGCAGCTCCAAAGTCACTTTCTTTCTCTCCCACTTTAAATAAAACACCTCAATTTTGCCGTAGACATGGAGGTGTCTGACTGGCTATACCAGCATGGGATAGTGCTGTCATGAGTGGTGTTATACCCTCCTATACAGTTTTATAAAATACTTTTAGGTGAATAAAATGAGACAATATAAAACAGAAACAGTAAATGAAGGGCTTTAAAAACTAAAACAAAACACACCAGGACTAATTTTACTTTGATAGATGCATATGGGTAGCATCTATTACACGGAGAACTCAATCTACTCATGTGCAGAACACATCCTCTACTGAAATTCATGATCTTCTGCATACAATTACCATTTCCCCTGGTTCTTTTCTCTTCCCCCCTCCTCCCATTCTTCTGCTTTTGAATAAAGGGCAACTGACAGTTGCATGTTGCTGAATTTACTTATTTAATATGAGCCCATTACTCTATAAAAGGCAGTTTGCCTCTGTATTCTGCAATAATCTGATAATAGCGAGTTGCACTGAATATTAGAGAATGCTTACATTTAATTAAGCAATGACCATTTGTACTCCACAGACTCAAGCTCCCTGTGGTCCTAAAGCAAAAAGGAAAGTCCTTTAGGAGATATGCCAATCTTTTTTATTTCCTTCACAGTCTTCCTGGCTTTCTGTGAATGCAATTATATGAACAAATAAAATGGCTTGACTAAATTCCCCTACGTGGCAAGCCCCTTTCTGCTGATAAAGCTACTTGTGTGTGCCATAATTAAATGAGAATCTTAATATTTAACTAAACATAATAGGCTGTTGCTTTGCCACTTTTGTGGGGGTTGTGGCTTTGATAAAGAGCCAGGCTTTGCAGAAGCAGGGTGAATAGTCACTGAACCAATATACTACTGCTGAAAGGTCTCTGAAATATATTATCTGGGAAGGGCAAGGTTTTGTCTGCCTGCCCAGCAGAGATGGGCAGTGAGAGCAGGACAATCAGGTACCAGAAGTGCTATTTGAGGAGCTGGGGTTACATATCTATTTATCAGTGTGTGTCGAAAGGGAAGTTACAGTCAGTGACACACACAGCGTGGTGTGAAATCTCACACCCTCCTTGGGTTCAGTGGCAGAGATAATGCCCTGGGTCCCCCTGGTTCACACCCAGACTGATGTCAGGGGAAGGATCACTGCAACAGATTCCCTAGACCAGGATTCACTCACCCCAGCCCTTGAATACCTCCTCCATGGGGCTCAGGATCTTTGCCCACACATGGAGACATTTCCCACCATTTAACACACACAACCTGAAGTGTTTCTTTAAAAGGGGCCCTTTTTAGCTGGGAAGGACTTATTCTTTCTGGTGCTGGAGGTGGCTGCTTTTTCTAGAAAAGGCTCAGCAGGTAGAGCACATGGCCAGGATGAGGGGATAAAGGTTAAATCCCAGGAAGGAGGAAGGAATCCTCTATTTCTGACCCAGAGAGTCCTTGGGTAAGACACATAAGCAAAATGAAAAATTTTTGAAACACTCCAAAAGTAAAAACTGCTCCAAAACCTGATGATGCAGGTTTGTATGAGCTTTGTCTACTCTTCTCTCCCCATGGCTTTCCTTTCCATGGATTTTATCTTGCACAGCAGTACAACTTTGGCTGAAGCCCTCCATAGTCTCTTCTCCTTCCTGCTTATTATGTATAACTTGGGCCCAGACTTGAGGGCCTCTTCATTAGAGATCTCTCTTTGCATGGTGGGTGGATGTCTGACTGGGACCCATGGTAGTGTCCCAACACAGCAGGTCACCTTCCCACCTCCTGCAAATCAGCTGGGTGTCACTGATTTCAGAAAGAGAGCTTTTGCCAGTGCAGAACTTGGAAGGGGTTTCAAAGGTTTAACTGAATTAGACATTTGTGAGGACTAGAAGGAAATCCTTTTGTAAGGAAGCTTGTTTTATATGTATCAAGGTGACTATAAAATGTTAAAATGCATTTTCACAAACTGTGTCAAAAGTTTTTGTGATCTTGTCCTTCTTTCAGAAATTTTTGAGCTGGAGGTAAATGAAAATGTGCAGCTGGCTGTAAATGACAGGCAAATGCCTAAGGTAGAATACATGGAAATCAAGATAGATGATTACAGTAAGTAGTACCTTTCTTCTGACTTATTTTTCTCTTTCACTGCTATAGCTGTGAAATGATACAGCCATCCTGGGTAGACTGGCAGGAGGAAAAATGACTTTGACTCTCAATAAACTCACACAGTTTGCAAAGCACTCTCCTGGAATGTGCTACATAAGGAGGTTATTACAGAGACAGAATTTGATGAGAATTCAGCTGAAGAAAGGCAAAATGATAGGGATGGATTTTTTTTTTTCTTTTCCTCTTAAAAAATGTTCTTTGTGAAGAAAAAGCCACTCTAGGAAATGACATGGTGGGGTGTCCCATTGTTGGAAGCACTTGCCCTGGGGGTGTGTGTGTCATTTGAAATGGATTTGGAGTGGGATAATGTGTGTGCTTGCTGGCTACAGCTGTGGCTGCCTCTCAGTGCACAATCTGAGCTGCAGTGGGTGAAGATGACTCTCACATGACTGACCATTGGAGTCACTCAGGATTCTTCAAAAAAGCCATGTGAATTTGGGAGGGTTTAGAAAAAAAAAAAAAAAAAAAGCTTTATGAGAAAAGACAAAGGAGATTTCACCTGGAGTAAAGAAAGCAGACACTTGGAGCAGTTTGCACCTGCAGCTGGTGTGGTATTTCTACCACTTGTATAATTATTCCCCACACATATATAAATACATATATATATACACATGCCAAAGAGAGAGAGAAAAGCCTGGTGGCAAACAGCCAAAGTGTAGGTCTGTCTCTGTAGCTGTACCTAAAACAACCTAAAAAAAAAATCTTCTCTGTCTCTAAGCAGATACCTTCCCCATATGGGTAAAATCCACACACTCAGAGATGCACAAAGGCTCCCCAAAACTGCAGCCTACATGTATGGTGGCAACTCTAGAAAAAAACCCCAAAGGCTCTGGGTTCAAAGTGTGGCCCCTAATGTTTCCCATGCCAGGAAGAAGGGTATTTCTCAGGCCACAGGCAGTGAAGTGAAAGCAGCGAGCCGTGCTGGGGGCAGGTTACTGATTTCAGCCATTTCCAGATGTTATAAAATGTGAAGCAAAGGCTGAGAGATGGTTGCCATTTGAAAAGGATAACAATGGCCCTAAAATGTTCTGTTAGCCACATGGAACATAAGGAACATAAACCAGTGCATAAAATAACAGGAACAGACGTGCACTTCCAGGTTTTATGGACGGGAAAGGATGGATAAAGAGCCTGTATTTCCCCCCATGAGCCAGTTCATGTGAGACTGGCAGTTTATTAGGGATAACTCAGCTTGATAGTAATTTTTTTAAATGCAGGTCTCATTGCAATTCTGCTCATTTAACTGAAAATATACTTGTGTGTAATAAACACAAACTGGCTGCAGCCACTTGGCCATTCTGTTGTGCTACTCCTGTGTTTCCAAAGCTTTGGGCTGAGCAGCCTTGGGAACAGTGCACGTAGCACTCAGTAATACTTAAAGTCAAGTGATGGCCTTTTTGGCTGTCCCTGGGCCATTGATCCCATTTGCAGCTATTAGCATTCAGATGGAATAACTAATTAGGCAGAGTGTCAGGCAACGATTGCAAAGCAAACCATTTAAACCGTGCTGCTAATCTGTGTATTAATCTACTGAAAATGCTCCTAATACTGATTTAATTGCTGGGCCTCTGCTAATCTAGATTGTAGTTAACATTTCAAAAATAAACGTGCTGTTGTTGATGCAGAGAGTGTTTGTATGGAGGCAGTTTTGGCTACTAAAACAAAGCCACAGAAATGACATTCAGTTAAAAGAAGCTTTAGTGATCACATCCCTCCTTTACATTCGTTCTGTACCAACAACTTGGGCTTCAGCACCTTTGCCTCCCATTTACAACAAAACTTAACCCTTTGGAAGCTAGGATTAAAATACTTGTTTCTCCCCGTCTTCACACCATTATAGCAAAACAATTCTATTTCTCTCCCCCATACTTAATTGGGTTTTAAATTACCACTTTCATTGCCAATTTTCCTCCTTCTCTGCTGCCCTGAAATATTGATTTCTGTCTGTGTCACTCATCCAGCTGCCAAAAAAGGAAAATTATAGCTATTGACAGATGTTAATTGAATGCTGTAAAAGTGATGCATGACTGAGCAGCTCGCACTGTACTCCCCATTTACATTTCTTGTCACCTCAGCTATCACAATATGGGTCTTTTCTTTGGCAACATCTGTGTTTCTAAGGTGATATTTGCCACAGCCTCCAAAAAAAAGCCATTTTGCTCCTACTCACCTGTGGCCAAAATGCCAGAAAAACCTATTGGAATCATGTCAGCATTCCCACATCGAAGACATGTTGTTATTTGTTCTTCTTTGCTTAGGATTGCCAATGCAGATCTTAAAGCCAGCGACCTTTGCGGACACGGCGCACTACCCCTTGCTTCTGGTTGTGTAAGTTCTCACTTGTCCTTTTCTTCTGTCCACATTATCAGGGCAGCTTGGAAACCTTGGCCATGATCAGAAACTTTAAAGATATGTTTTGTACAAGAAATTCCAGAGTCCGGTACATTGGTCCCTACCCAGTCTCACTTCACAGCTGGGAGAGGCCAGATGTACATCTCCTCTTTCCCATGTTTGAGACAAGGTTTTCGGCTCCCAGGAGGGCACCCTGTTGAAATCTTGCAGGGTAAATTGTGGATTTTGTGAAGGTGTTTCATGTACACTTCAATCGTTGGTGGGGCAGAAATAGGAGGAGGAGGAATACAAGATGTATTTTGACTTTCTGTCCCAGTGCTAAAGGCACCCACCTTGTGATTAACGGGTAATTTTAGAGTGGAATTCAGTCAGCCTTACTAGAGTTTAAATTTCAGTTGCCCTCATGCAGAAATCATTCCCTTGTAAGTGCTGGTGTTCGCTCAAGTGACAGTAAAGAGAGCTGAAAACCTTTGAATATCTCCCCAAAGTTAGCATTTGTATTAGATAGGTAGGTTTTCCTCCTGGCAGGCAGAGCAGATGGATATTTCTTTATGCAACATTTAGTAATAATGACAAGCATTACTGAGGGGGGGTTTGGCAATTTGGGAAGAAACTGTGGGAGTGAATTCACTGACCTTGGAAGAACCTGTTTGGCCCTGGCTGCATCCCAGTGCCATCCCACTTGCTGCCTGCCAGGGACACCCCATGAGGGAAAAGCCTTGTGCAGGAGGCATGAATGCCTGGTGGATGTCCGTGCAACGCTGCGCGACTCCCCAGGAAGGACAAAGCCGCTGCAGCGAGAGCGTCGTTACCTCACAGAATTACTGCAGAGAAAATGTGCCTCATTATCCAAGTGCTCGGGGAGGACTGGTTCTCATCAAGTGCAGGGCACTTGGTTAGGCTGCCTCTGGAGCTGGGTGGACTAGGGCCCCACTTGGATAAATGCAAATGACTGGAGCCACATGTGGATTAAAGTCCTGCAATGAGGTGCCTGGTGTCTCTGAGAACCCCAAAAATGACAAAAAAGTGAATAAAAATGCCAGTGGCTCTACAGTAATCTCAGCCCTAAACTATTGCTTAAAATCATCATCATCATCCTGTGTTTTTTCTGAGCTGGCTGGCTGAAGCAAGGTCTGTAATTCTCAAGACAGTTCCCCTGTACATGATCAGACCCTAAGCAGAAGGTTGAAGAGGAGGTCTTGCCCACTCCTTTCCCTTTCTCACCAATTTTGGGCCAAATTGGGCATAATTAACCAGTTTTTTATAACTTTAGAAGAGTCCTTTCCATCTATACTTGTGTGAAGCAGTGATGGCAGAACCACTTCAGCAGAAAATAAAAAAGAGCTTTAGGGAACGTAGAAAATAGATACACATTAGAGCAGGCATAAAAAAGGGAAAACTCAACTGATATTTGTGTCTGTGAGATACTCACTTCTGTGAGTAACCTGCTCTAGTTACTCACAGCAGGAATCCTGACTAGTTAGAGATGTGCCTGCTGATGTGGTTCAAGCCTCACCTTAGAGGCTGCTGTGCACAGAGGGAGGCAGAAACCAACCTGCAGCTTCCACCCAGCCTCAAATCATCCCACGCAATCAGCCTCCTGCACACCAGCCTTGCAGAGACTGGTGTCCCCTTCCAGAAACCTGCCTCCCCTTACCCTGCGCTGTGGGTCCCCATCCCAGGCAGTGCCCCAGCCCTGGGGAGGGCATTTGGCACCATTGCCTTCCCCTGATGGCTGTTTCTCTTCCAGAGATGGGACGCCTGGCAGCCAGATCGTCACGGAGAGGTTCGAGGTGACGTGGGAGAGCGTCATGGTCAGCTCCCACAACGCCATCGTGCTCAAGTTTGATGGCCGCGGCAGCGGCTTCCAGGGTGCCAAGCTGCTGCACGAGGTCAAGAGGAGGCTGGGCCTTCTGGAAGAGAAGGATCAGTTGGAAGCTGTCCGGTGAATGGCCCTGTTATTGGAGAAATTAACCCATTACCATAATTAACCCGAGACTCATTAGTCCTTGTTGCTTTAATGGTGTGTAGCAAGGAGCAAGGAGATGGGAGGGAGGAGCGATGTAGTGGAGAATTGCATCTGCATGTGAGAGGGAGCTCGTGTCAACCAGAGCAGAGGGAGAAAAACAAGCCTTAAACAGAGCTAAATTAGAGCACACTTATCTGTATCACATGCTCAAAGCCTATTTATTTTTAGCTCTGTACAGTCATACAGCTACAAACAAGGAAGCTTGAATATCTGTTCCTACTTTAATCCTTTGCTTGCCTGGTAGTGGGAAAAAATCCATCTTTAAATCCTTAAACTTTTCAAACAGAATAGCCAGGGCAAAACCCTAGATGTCAAGTCCTGTCATATTGTTAGATTTATTCTGCACATAATCACATTAAAACCACTATCAGAGTGTTGCAATAGCTGTGCAATAGCTTATTATGGCTTCCAGAGGTAGTGCAGGTTATTTGTTGCCATTGCTTGGTCAAATCCAACACATGAGGCTGCAAGATTAAATCAGACAGATCCATGTGAAAGCAGCTTGGACCAGCATGATTTAGATTGTCTGCATCGGGGGAAAGGGCTTGAAACAGAGAAGGGGCAGGTTTAGATTAGATATTGGGAAGAAATTCATAACTGTGAGGGTGTGAGAACTGGCACACATTGCCCAGAGAAGCCGTGGATGCCCTATCCCTGGAAGTGTCCAAGGCCAGGTTGGATGGGGCTTGGAGCAACCTGGGATAGTGGAAGGTGTCCCTGCCCATGGCAGAGAAGTTAGAACTGGATGATCTTTAAAGTCCCTTTCAACTTAAACCATTCTATGAGGTTTTTTTCTGGGGCCAGTTTAATTTAAAGCTAATTAAAATCACACTGATTTTGGTCATGAAGGGAAAAATATTTTTAACCCATCACTTTTCCTCTGTCATGTTCTAGGACAATGCTGCAGGAACATTTCATTGATAAAACAAGAGTCGGTGTGTTTGGGAAGGTAACATTTTGCCATTGCTCCTCTGTGTTGTTCCAGTTGGCTGACATGGCTAAACAGCTGAGTTAAATCCTTATTTATTGAATATGTCAGTGGTGACTTTTTTATTATTATTTATTTTTGGAATAGACTGCACCTTGTTCAGTGATGTTAAAGGTGGAGGCTTTCATTTCACCAATGTATCTGTCAATGACTTCTTTCAAATTAAGTGCAAAAACTGACTGTTGCTCAGAAAACATCATCAGATAGTTCATCATTTTTTCCCATTGCAAACTTTCATTTCATTTTCACCTTGTTTCCTAAAGCCTGTGGGAACATAGGTACATCTAACTCATGTGTACAACAACCCTGTGGGTTTCTGAGGGTGATTTGCCGTGTGTGCCTGGCTGAGAAACAGCCACTGTAAAGTACACAGAGTTTGAGATGAGAGTGGGACCGCAAGTAGAAATTGTTTACTGTGGGAGACACGGGCCTGGAGTGGGAGAAGAAAGCTGCACGTAGAGCAGCATCTCTGCAGGGAATTGTTAACAGGCTGGCAGCAGACGCTGAAATTGTGATGCTCATTTTAAGTAGAGAAAGTCTGGGGTAAACGTTTTGGAGAGGTAGCATATCTGGTTAGAGCTATAGGCATAAAGTGAGATGAAAAATGCCAGCTCTTGGGAGCACAACCCTCCTGCCTTCAGGAGGGTGCCAGCCATGTGACCAGGGAGATGTCCCTTGTTTTGTGGTTTTCCAGGGCAAGATGTTAAAGGCCCTGTAATGGTCAAGCATTTGCTGCAAGGACTCAGCTGTCCTGTTTCCAAACATAGCAGTGCCTCCCAGCAGGAGCACTGACACCCCTGTCCCTTTCTGTTCCAGGATTATGGTGGCTACCTGAGCACTTACATGCTTCCAGCTGGTGAAGATAACCAGGTGTTTGCCTGTGGAGCTGCTCTTTCCCCAGTGACAGACTTCAGACTATATGGTAAANGGAGCGATGTAGTGGAGAATTGCATCTGCATGTGAGAGGGAGCTCGTGTCAACCAGAGCAGAGGGAGAAAAACAAGCCTTAAACAGAGCTAAATTAGAGCACACTTATCTGTATCACATGCTCAAAGCCTATTTATTTTTAGCTCTGTACAGTCATACAGCTACAAACAAGGAAGCTTGAATATCTGTTCCTACTTTAATCCTTTGCTTGCCTGGTAGTGGGAAAAAATCCATCTTTAAATCCTTAAACTTTTCAAACAGAATAGCCAGGGCAAAACCCTAGATGTCAAGTCCTGTCATATTGTTAGATTTATTCTGCACATAATCACATTAAAACCACTATCAGAGTGTTGCAATAGCTGTGCAATAGCTTATTATGGCTTCCAGAGGTAGTGCAGGTTATTTGTTGCCATTGCTTGGTCAAATCCAACACATGAGGCTGCAAGATTAAATCAGACAGATCCATGTGAAAGCAGCTTGGACCAGCATGATTTAGATTGTCTGCATCGGGGGAAAGGGCTTGAAACAGAGAAGGGGCAGGTTTAGATTAGATATTGGGAAGAAATTCATAACTGTGAGGGTGTGAGAACTGGCACACATTGCTCAGAGAAGCCGTGGATGCCCTATCCCTGGAAGTGTCCAAGGCCAGGTTGGATGGGGCTTGGAGCAACCTGGGATAGTGGAAGGTGTCCCTGCCCATGGCAGAGAAGTTAGAACTGGATGATCTTTAAAGTCCCTTTCAACTTAAACCATTCTATGAGGTTTTTTTCTGGAGCCAGTTTAATTTAAAGCTAATTAAAATCACACTGATTTTGGTCATGAAGGGAAAAATATTTTTAACCCATCACTTTTCCTCTGTCATGTTCTAGGACAATGCTGCAGGAACATTTCATTGATAAAACAAGAGTCGGTGTGTTTGGGAAGGTAACATTTTGCCATTGCTCCTCTGTGTTGTTCCAGTTGGCTGACATGGCTAAACAGCTGAGTTAAATCCTTATTTATTGAATATGTCAGTGGTGACTTTTTTATTATTATTTATTTTTGGAATAGACTGCACCTTGTTCAGTGATGTTAAAGGTGGAGGCTTTCATTTCACCAATGTATCTGTCAATGACTTCTTTCAAATTAAGTGCAAAAACTGACTGTTGCTCAGAAAACATCATCAGATAGTTCATCATTTTTTCCCATTGCAAACTTTCATTTCATTTTCACCTTGTTTCCTAAAGCCTGTGGGAACATAGGTACATCTAACTCATGTGTACAACAACCCTGTGGGTTTCTGAGGCTGATTTGCCGTGTGTGCCTGGCTGAGAAACAGCCACTGTAAAGTACACAGAGTTTGAGATGAGAGTGGGACCGCAAGTAGAAATTGTTTACTGTGGGAGACACGGGCCTGGAGTGGGAGAAGAAAGCTGCACGTAGAGCAGCATCTCTGCAGGGAATTGTTAACAGGCTGTGATGCTCATTTTAAGTAGAGAAAGTCTGGGGTAAACGTTTTGGAGAGGTAGCATATCTGGTTAGAGCTATAGGCATAAAGTGAGATGAAAAATGCCAGCTCTTGGGAGCACAACCCTCCTGCCTTCAGGAGGGTGCCAGCCATGTGACCAGGGAGATGTCCCTTGTTTTGTGGTTTTCCNCTGTGATGCTCATTTTAAGTAGAGAAAGTCTGGGGTAAACGTTTTGGAGAGGTAGCATATCTGGTTAGAGCTATAGGCATAAAGTGAGATGAAAAATGCCAGCTCTTGGGAGCACAACCCTCCTGCCTTCAGGAGGGTGCCAGCCATGTGACCAGGGAGATGTCCCTTGTTTTGTGGTTTTCCAGGGCAAGATGTTAAAGGCTCTGTAATGGTCAAACATTTGCTGCAAGGACTCAGCTGCCTTGTTTCCAAACGTAGCAGTGTCTCCCACCAGGAACAGACACCCCTGTCCCTTTCTCTTCCAGGATTATGGTGGTTACCTGAGCACTTACATGCTTCCAGCTGGTGAAGATAACCAGGTGTTTGCCTGTGGAGCTGCTCTTTCCCCAGTGACAGACTTCAGACTATATGGTAAATCCCATTCCTCAGCCCATAGACCTTCCTGCTGACCACAAATTAAATTTCTTCCCTATCCTTTCCCACTTGCCATCTTTCCTTCCCGAGATCCTGCTTGGTTTATATTCTGTGTCTTTTTAGGAGTAACCATAAACTCTTTTTCCCCCACTAAAGCAATTTAGCTGGCACCGGTGGGACCAGCCATGGTAGTCACATAATCATTTTATTACTCCTTTTGAATAAAGGAGAATTGTCTTTAAAGCCCTCCAGCCTTTGCTGCCAGCCATCCCCACTGAACGTGCCTCCTTCCTGCCTGAAGCACCCATCCATGCGAGCTGTGGTCCAGTCTGCCTGGCCCATCCTGCCTCTGACCACGGCACTGCCCTGCACGTGGTGGCCCTTTCTCTCAGGGATAGCAGTTCCCTTTGCACCCAGTGCCTGCGAAAATCAGGGGACTGCCAGGGAAGTCACTGGTGTTCAGCCAGACTTCAGGAGCTGTACAGTTATCCCTGAGACCAAAGAAACTTGTTGCTGATGGTGAAGGCCCTCTGTGAAAGGAGAAAGGGACACGGCATGATAGATCTCTTCTATCTCAATTGCATTAACAAATTAAAAAAAAAAAAAGGTTTTTCTGTGACTTACTTAAGAGACCGGAAGTACATGATGATGATGATGAAAGACTGTAGTATCACACATATCCTTAGTGCATTTTCAAAAACTTTTAGAAATGCATCCTCTATATTAAGGCCATTTTAGAAAATAAGGTGTTTTTTAGCATTTGCAATATTTGACTCAGAAACACCAGTGTATTCATGACTGAAAGTGATATTTTCATTTTTTCTCTTCAAGCTTCAGCCTTTTCTGAAAGATACTTGGGCTTGCACGGGGTTGATAACAGAGCATATGAGGTAACTGCATGGACACTGCATTTCCCTGATAAAATGTGAACTGGGTGTTAACTCTCCCTCCTTGTGTTCTCCTTTGGGGAGGAAGCAAGCCTGTGCAAGAGGGACTCATTAGTGAAGCTCTGAAGGTGTCCTTCAGCCTGCTTACTGCTTTTCTTGTCTTAATAGTAATCATGGATAAAGTTTTTATTGATTAGACCTTGTGCCTGCATCTCTAAATTGGGTAAACACAGTTTTAGAGATTGAAAGAGCTGAGTGACTCAGATGTGCCCAAGAGGACACAGTGTCACAACCTCCTTGAAAGTTCTTACCAATGGTCTTGCCACTTTGATTCTCTCTGAGATAAACAAATTCAAGTGAAACTCAGCTTGACTTTCTCAAACTTTGTGATATTTCAGATAGGCAGAACTCTGCCAGAACTGAGCAGGACATGGAAAAAGAAACACAGCACCAGTTAATAAAGACATTGTTTAATACACGATGGGATCAGTTGGATCCTGTGCTGAAATTACTTGGAAGCAAAACCTGATAAAGAATAGTCACACAAACAAAATTGGTTATAGAGAAAGTCTAGTTCAGCTCCTAAGCCTTGTCTCCAGCCAGAAGACATGAAGGCAGCAAAGGTCTGACACTGTTCTCGCAGACAAAGCAGGTATCACCCTGTGCCCTCACAAGGGAAGATTTTTCCTGGTTGCCTCAACTCTGAGTTCATTGTCTCTCAAATTTTGCACTCATAATCTTTACATTAGTGCAAAAGCTTTTTGCTCTTTTAAAAATTATTTGTATTCCCTTTTTCATCTGAAAGACAGCTGGGGGCAAAGGTGTTCTCAGCAGTGGACACTTGAATTTCATATCAGATCATCCCCAAGCTGTAAAAACTCACTGAGGTTGGCTTTCAAACCACTCCAAAGACCCTCCAGATCCATGAAATGTTCTTAGGCATAGGCACCTGGGAACACTTTTCATTGGTGTTTTTTATTCACTTTGATATTTTCCATGTATTTTACCGTTCAGGCTTTTATTGAACATTATCAGAACAGAGGACATGTTCCTGCTGCTGACACTGCCCTGCCTGCACAGGGTGGGGGGGTCTATTTTACCTCTAGATTTATATAAGTAGCCAGGAGAATATGCTGTGCTGGTGTCTACTTGTTATCCTGGTGATAAAGTATTAAATGGAAATAAGCACTTCTATTGCCTCCATATAAATTGTTAATTTCTAGCAAGTTTTTTAATCTTATTGCAACCTTTACCTTCACAGATCAGCAAATTATCACACAGAGTCTCATTACTAAAGGAACAGACATTTTTGATCATTCATGCTACTGCTGATGGTAAGTTAGCCCATCATTTGAGCTCATTATATGTTTGTGTTGGCTTTGATTTTTGTTAATTAAATTTGTCTTTTTAATGATTGCAATCTGTTTTTACAGAAAAAATACATTTTCAGCACACTACGGACCTTATCACACACCTAATTAGGGCAAAGGCTAATTACAGCTTGCAGGTACAGTATATGTTTCTCTTTTTTTCTATTTGAGCAGTTATTTCCCTGTTTGAACCCAAATTGCTGTTATGAAGCAAGATTTGAAAAGCCACTTGCAAACTCAGCCTGGCAGTAGAAGCAGCACCAGCATATGACATGTTTCTATTAGTCCCATGCTTACATGACATCAGTGTTTTGGTCTGTACAGCTGTAGAACAATTATTGAATTACAGTAAACCAGGTTGTGAGAGACCTATCCCTATGGAATTTATGTCTGTGGAGTTTCTTTGGGAACAATAGAGCAAATTCGGGATGAATTCCGGGGAAACAGAGTTCTAAATTAAATCAACCAGAAAAGCTATGAAGATATATGTCACTTAAATCTGACATCCCACTGTGAGTGGCACAGCTCCACTTTCCACTAAATTATGTCTGTTTTGCTGAATGGTCCATGACCAAGCCATTGCTTCTTTCAAAATGAAAACACCCTGGCATCCCTGCCTAGACAACCCATTTTGATCCTCTTGCATTTCTTCAAGTTACCTGCTCCATTTAAATGAGAAGTGGGGTTTAAAATATTTCATTTCTGGCTTCACGATTCTTTTTCAATTTAATTACTTCTCCAGCAATATTTTTTTTTTTAACTTAATGACATTTTTGCTTTAAAACCCTCATTTTAGTCAGTATAACCCAATGCCATTTCTCTCCAAAACTGCACGTTTTTTGGTTTTCACGAGGAAAATGTGGGCTGGTTCTTCTTAGACTGAACCTGTTCAGAGCGGAATCAAATGGAAAATACTCCACCCTAAAGAAGTTCCTTGTGAAGGCAGATGGAAGTCTGCACTCGGAGCTCTGTGCTGCCCAAATTCCCCTGGGCCCCAGGAGCATCCATGGGAAGCCCCGGGATGCTGAGGAGACGCTGTGGGTTTGCAGCTCAAGCTGCAGGTGTGGGGGGTCAGTCCTGAGACTTTAAGCTCTAAAAGGTGTGTATTTACCTTTTTTTTTTTTTTTTTGCAGATTTACCCTGATCAAAGCCATTACTTCAGCAATGCAGCATTTGAGCAGCACTTGTACCAGTCCATTGTCAACTTCTTTGTGGAGTGTTTCGAGGTTCCAGACAAACTCCCACTAGCCCCACTGAAAGAGGAGGAGGAGGATGATTAACCCTACTTGTCCGTGCTAAGCACAAGGCATATCTCTCTGACAATATGCAACTGGATCATTTTCCTGAAGAAAGAGATGTTGTTAGCATGTATTAAAAAAAAACAAAACAAACAGAAAACCAACAAAAACTGAAAGCAGCTCCTCTGCTTTACTTGACAGCAACTCCTTCCTAAATGGAAGAACATTAAGCATGGTGAACTCAGCAGAAACTGCTGTCTGAAATAAATCCATCACAACCAACATCTTCTTTATTTTTGGATTTTTTTTCTTTCTTTCCTTTTTTTTTTTTTTGTTCGCCACGAAATGACTTCTAGAGTGAAAATGGTAAGACGTTGAACTTGAAGGAACACCCCAGGAAACCACTTTGAGAACTGGAAGATTTAACATCTCTTTGCAGTCAAGCAGTAGCAGTGAAATCCATCATCCACATTAAGGTTACTATAGTTAGCATCACACCGTGTCAGAAAAAAAAAATCCAATCTAATACATGGAGAAGATTATAGCACAATTATTTTAAAGGATACAGATTCATACACTTGCCTGCTCTTTTCCATCTTCAGGAGGTTTGTCATTGCTACAGGATACACAAATCCAATTGTGCGAAATATCACTATAGTTACATTGATCTTTACCTTCCTGTAATTATTGTGTTAATTCTGTATGGCTTTTACTTCTGTTGTTCATTGGGTCTCATTCTTACCTTATTAGCTTCTCAGCTTGTTCTGGATGGGGAAAAAACATAAAATGAATTAACCAACTCACTTTAGACCTCAGGGGTCTAATGAGGCAATGGGACTTGAGCTACCCAGATATTAAAAAATCTATTGGAATAAAGCAAAGAAAAACTCACTCTCGAGTTCCCAAAATAGTTCTTGCCAGCAAGATAGAGTATTTTCTTTGGCAGCCTTGAAAAAATATGCACATAAATAAGCTAAATCAGCTTACATTGAGATATTTTTATTGCAATGTAGAAAAATATGCGACAGTCAGGATTATTCTTTCTGTTTCTTTAGTGTTGGAACAAATGGTTGGTAACCTGCTAGGGAACAGCTAGGTGAGGCTGTGGTACAGGAATTTGTACCAGAGACCCCACAGCTCATCTTATAAAGCCATTTAAACAGAGACAATGTGCAGAGATTTATTGCACATGCTGTCTGTGGCTTAGTTTCATTCCAGGTCAATGATTAGCATATTCCAAACACATTTAATTATCTCTTCTGTTCACACTGGTTTTGACAACCGTAAAAGAAAAAAAAAAAGAAAAAAAAAGGATTTTTTGCTTTAAAAGGTCTAACTGTTCATTTTAGCAGTGGAAAGCAACTTTTAAAACTTCTTGTGAAAACATTCAGCTCTCAGAAAGGAATCCAGCCTCCATCCACTTCCATGCACTGCATCATAAGAATTTTGACAGTGTCGCTCCTTGTAAAATATTCTGACCAAATGTACAGCCAGTATTAATACTGTATATTTCATTTTGTTGTATATAAAGGAATGTAAGTCAGCACTTTGTCAGATCCCCAATCCAATATTAGTCTTGTGTTCGACATGCATGCGGTAACACTTCTTTGCTGATCAGGACTCCTTAGAAGCACTAGCTTGGAAATATAACAATTAATGTAATTTCTTTTCTTGTTTTAACAGCTTGAATGTCAATGCCGGTTCCTACTTTTTACATAGTACTGTGGGTAAACTCACATCCTGACAGCAATGATGATGTTTCCATTGTGTTCTTTAGTGTGTCTTTTTTCTTACCTTTATTTTAAGCTTTGAATGTTGGTTGTACTTTGACCACCATGAAAAAATATATTGATAAACCACAGAAATTACCTAGTTTGGTTGGGATTATCTTCTTTAATTTACAGTGCATCAACATTGTGTGAACAAGAACTACGGTGTAAATCTGCTTTATCTGGCAAAATGCCAAATTGACCATGAGAATGCTGCGTGTCCAGATTTTGCTACGCTGAACAGGCTTGAGGGCCTGAAATGAACTTGAACTGAGAAATGTAAAAATCTGCTCTGTCCACAATCTTTTGTAGAAAGAACTTTAGGATGTGGCATGGTAGTGTTTGTTCATTCATGGAATAAAACATTATTTTACCACCCTGGTTGCTACTGCCGTTATTTTTGGTTAAGTTATTAAATAAGCATCAAGTTGCTGGAAGTGCTTTTTCTGGTTGAATTAAGCCCAAACTGGCATGTTCTGACTTCCTGCACATCGTCAGTGCCACGATGTTGTCCCATCAACTGACACAGACCAAACCAGATGTAGAGGAAGAGAAATTTAATATTTCAAAGCAAAACCAAGAAATTACTGAGGACATTTACTCCAATCTTTGTTTCCAGCAGATCAGGAATAAAGAAAATGGAGCACTGGGACAGGGAAGAGCAGATTGCAACAGTACAAAATAGCTTTGATGTTATTTTGTTTAATTATCTAAATGCAACTAGTATTTCTTTTATTGTCCAAACAAATCAAGCTTATACTCTCAGCTTACTGGCATATTTGGATGCCATAATGTTCAACTGTGGCATCCCAAAGAGGAAGAGAGCTAATGAGCAGTGCCCTACTAATTCAGAAGGAAACCACAGAGGGAAAAATGAAGCATTGCTGGTAGCTAATTAACAAAGCCAGGCAGCCAGCCATGTTTGTAATTGTCCGTGGGTTCAGGCATAGAGCTCATAAACCCATCCAAACCCTGCTTACGAGCTCAAGCCAAATAAATGCTGCTTCTTTGAAGGGTGGGAAGGAAAAAAACTGAGTGAACAAGAAAGGGTATGTGGGATGTTCCCATGGGAAGATCAGTGGAGTCTGCTGTTTTGCAATGGGGAAAAATGACATTTAGTGGGGGAGGCCGAAGGTACAAGGCTGGTACCTGAGACGTGCTCCGGCATTTGCTCTCGTGCCCATGTTGTCCCAAACCTCACCTGGGTTGGCAGTGACCAGGCTCTGGATGTTTAAACTTTGTGTATTGGTCTCAGGGCACATCTGCCCTGCAGTCCCTCCTGGGGCTGGCACAGAGCTGCCAGACCCGCCTGGCTGGGCGCTGGGCTGAGAACAGCTTTCTGCTTTGACCTGAGTAAATGATGGCTCCCTGTGGTGCCTATTCCTCTCTGGACTTCTTACCTGCTTTCCACTGGCAAATGAAGTGTAAATGGCAGAAATGGAAAAGATAACAGAAAAAGATCAAAATAACAGTTGCCAATTCCTTAACACGTTGCCTTACTGAGCCCAATGTGTGCTTATTTTCATTCTGCTCTCTAAAGTAAAGCTCCCAGCTGGAGGCTCAGAGTGGAGCTTAGGGCACTTTCTAAGATCTGCCTCCTCTTCCCATTTCATTTTTCCATCCACTCCCCATTCTTCATGGTTACAGTCTGAAAGCAAACCCAGCACCCCTTTGGAAATTAGGAAGAGACAAATATAAAACCAGCATGGTGAGCCCCCTCAATAAGCCATAACCAAAATAAATTATTTATTCTAATAGCTAATTCATGATGAATTATTTTTTTTCTTTTTGCTTTGAGATATTAATGGAAAGAATGTAGTATTAAATGATGCTACATTCTGCCTCCTCACTGGAAGAACAGCTTTAATCAAGATGTCCATTTCCATGACTGAGAGCAAAGAAGAGTAAAAAGCAAATACAGATGGAACAAGGCCCCAGGAAAGCACAAAAGTAAACTGTGCTCCAGTATTCTATGGAATAGTAAGGTTCCCTCCAGGCTTTTTTGTTGGGTTTTTTTTTTTTTTTTTTTACTTACTTCATTTTAAATCTACCTTTTGGGTCATTTTAAAGCAAGAAACAACTCTCTGAGCTGATGTGAATGCTCTCATCCGAGCTGGGAAAGGCATCCTTGCAGTGTCTTTGCAACAGCTGTTTTCAGTGTCCTGAAATGCAGTTTGTGCTGAGCAGTTCCTGTAACTCAAACTGACATGTAATTTCCAGTGAATACTTGAAACCTCCCTGCAGAAGATCCTCAGCACCTGCTCCCCATCACCTTCTTTGGGAGTGCTCAAAGTGAGGTTTAGTCCTTTACCTGGAAAACCAAACCCAGAGCAAAGCATGAACAAGGCAAATCCTCTGCCTCACATTCTGCTCTGAAACACCACAGGAAAAGAGAGCAGAGAGTCAGGAGCCCAGATTATGGCTGTGACAGTTCCTGGTTGACTTTTGTTCCCTGTAAATTCCCATTTGAATGTGCAGAAAGCAGTGAATTGAGGAGGTTGTTCTGCCTGTACTCGGCTCCTTCGTCATCACAGCAATGCTGCCATCACACAAGCCATGGCACACATGAGGAAATGTGGCCATCACAGGAGTCTGGCATGTGATGCCTAAAGTTTGTCATCTATCAGAAAGTGTTGCAGAGCAAGGGGGAGATAAGCCCAGAGGTTGGATAGCCCATCCTGAGACACAGTCCCTCCTCTGACATGGTTAGGGCCATGCCCATGAGAAACAGAGAGGCTCTCCAGACATTTTCAGTCTGTGCACTAAGGCAGGTGCCAAATGGCTGATGAGAAAAAAGCAAGACTAACACAGTAAGCATAAAATTCCTAGCTTTCAACCCTCTGTGGGAAATCTGTAAGAGTCTAGAAATCAGTGTGAGCTGAAGACAGTTGAGATCTGGCTCCCAGCTCTTCCTTGGAGCTGCTCATCACAAGCCAGCACCCTCGGAGCAGCCAGGAGCAAGAAGCATGTGCACCCATGATGACGTTGAGAATGCTGTGGGGAAACAGATATGGGCACATTCTCACCCAAAAGCCACCAGTCATGCCTGCAGTTTTATCCTGCATCTTGTGCTCCTGGAAGTTAATGGTCACTGAGGAAATTAGCTCTGGAATGTGAGCAGTAAGCACACGTCAGCAGCTGTGCTGAAAGACAGAGAGGGGCTGGTGCCATGACAGGAGCAGAAATCACTGCTGCAGGACTATCAGTACCAGAGCTGGTGATAAGGTTTTTGTCAGATGATGATGATGAAGGTTTTGTAAGGGACAGGAGCAAACTTTGCCCCAGCTCTCAGTGGAAACAAAAGCTGTGGAATCATTTTTAATCCTTATCATCTCTGCACAGTGGGCTGCAGTTCTTCTTGAAGAGGCAGTTTTTTGAAAGTAGAAGCCCCAGAAATATTAAGTTCAACTCTCATGTCTCTGTGATCCTGTAGACTTTTGTTTTCACTGTGATGATAATGATAATGATATCACTTACAAGGAAATTGGGATAGGAGGATTATTTTTCACTTGTCTCTAGAAACAGGCTGTAAACAATTTATTTGCAACAGCAGACACAAATTCAGCCCAAACTTCCTTTAAAATATCTGCAACTCTGCCTCAACCAATAACAGTTGAAGAAGTACAGTCTTTACCTACATCAGGATTTTAAAGAGAAAATAGCCTTTTTCCCCTCACTCAGCATTTTCAGGAAAGAAAGTAAAGAAGAGGAATTAGTCCCAACTTCATTGGATGGAAAGACTTCCCCTATCTGCAGTAGCCCTGGGTTACTTCTTCCGGGAACTCCTGTAGAAAGATGTTCTTAGGAAAAAAGTTACAGTGCCACAGTTTTTTCAGGACAGATGTCAGCCAGCTCTGTGAAGGCGTGTAGTAAAATGCAGATATCTACATGCAACATCTCTGCAGCTGAGACAGCCATTCTAGACTTTATAACTTTTTGTTCAGACTAAATAGGCACTTTATGGCACAATTTCACAGAATCATGGTTTGGATTGTGTCCTAGGGTGACTTTATGATATTTGTATCCCCAGCTGTGTGCTCTGTTTATGCTGGATATTAGATTCTGCACCCTTAAGACTGGTTCAGAGAGCAAAGGGAGGAAAGAAGAAGCGCACAGTTTGTTTGCAGAAACTGCACTTGCCACCCTGCATCCTTCTCCTGGACTGTGCTGTCTGCAGCAAGGACAGTGGGAGAGAGCTCTCCTTTGCCTATAGGTGGTTTTTAGCTAGCTGAGAAGTCCCCTGGACTGTTTTTTTTCTTTTTCTTGGAACTGTTCAGCCCTGCTCTGGACTGAAAACCCAGAAGAGCACTGGGAGCTCACACCTGTGGCCCACCTGACCCCAGGATGGCATTTTCCAGTGCAGGAGGGACTGATAAGAGACTGGGCAAGCAGAGCTGCTCCCCACAAAGGGACTTCCTGAATTTGCCATCTCTTCAGAACAGTGAGAGGTTTTATTGTTTAGTATTACTCATTTTTTATTCTTGTGAATACTTTGTTTGTTAAATAAACAGGGGTTTTTTTCCACTTTTCTCCAAGGAAATCCTTCCCTGAACCAGTAGGGGAGGGGCTGTTTGAATTTTCTTTCTAGAGGAATCCTTTTGGAAGTTTCCTCCTTAATTTCGTCTAAACCAGGACAGTTGTAAGGGACCTTAAAGATCACCCAGTTCCAACACCCATTCCAACCCAAGTTTATCCAGCCAGCTCCCTATGCCCACTTTGTGAGGGCACACTCTGTGGGCTGCATGGACCAGGCAGATCTGGGTGAGCAGACCAGCTGCAGATATCTCTTTTCTTCCCAGAAAACAGAGACAACAAACAGAGAAAGTATTGGATTTGTAAAGGAATTATTCCTAACCCCTCAGTTTTCTACCAAGTTGCTGGGTGCAGCTATAAGCAGAGCACAGGTACTTGCTGTTATATATTTATTACGCTTTCCAGCACGAGGAAGCTTTAGAGTGGTAGGATGCCATCTGCTGCTCCAAAGGGTTACCTGCTCCCTCCTTATCCCTTCCCAGCGGACAGCTCCCACTGATGGGGAGAAATCTGAATTATATTTGGAACATTTGTGAAGTGAAAATCTTTTCATCCATAAAAAAATACATTTTCAGATGATAGAAAATGGAGTGAAGAGTTTAATGTCGCAAGTGCTGGCTCACTTAGGAAGAAAAGTTTGTGCAATGAATATGAGGCATCCTAGAGAAGACACGTAATATTTACCCACAGACCAGCTTGCCAAGAAGATTGGATTTTGTATAATTTCCAGTTTAACGCCAAGAATTGCTTCTAATTCTGCCAGCATCCATCCCCATCACCACAGAAACAATAACCTCCACATCTGTGAGCTGATGTGATGGCCTGTGACCCTGAGAAATGGTCCCAGCATGTCTTTCTAAAGCCTGTAGAGTGAAGAACAAATTAAAACACCCCATCAGCTCTTAGAGACTGGAACTTAAACCTGCAAGCAAGCTCTATTAAGTCCAGTAATAGACACCAGTCATACTCAACCACACAATGGAAGTAAAAGGGGATGAACAGCACTTCATCAGCTCCGGCACTCCAGAAGTAATAAGCGTCATGCTGGGCTCACTGCACTGACTAATCCATAATTTATTTGGCTTCATAAATATCAAAACATACCGCAGCTGTTAGTACTTCAGTGCAAACCCTACAAATATTGCTTCAATTATTCAAGAGCTCATCGCAGGAGCCAGTCGACGGCTTCGAAGGTGCAATTATAGAAGGTATCTATTGCTTGGGAGTTTCAGCAGAGCAGTTGCCACCCAGGCCCCTGAGGCAGCTGGTACAGGGAGTGCTGAGAGCACCAACAATAAGAGGACAAAATTGCCTTTCCCTGAAAAATAGCCTAAAGCCTTGAGCCCCACACAGGAAGGGATGCAGGCGCTTGGTGGCAGCACTCAGAGGGGTTGTGTGTGGTCCCTGAGAGCCTTCAGAGACATGTCTGCTTCAGCACCTCCCCCTGAGGGGCTGCCCTAATGGTCATTCAATCAGCAATTCCAAAGCTTGCACTCCTAATTTTACCCTTAATGCAGGATAGACCCTTCCATGAAGACAGCCCCAGATTTGTCTTGAATGATCAAGTCCAGCAGACCAAGTCATGTCTCCACCAAGGAAACCCCACCTGAAGCCACCCTAGGCTTTTTCTCCTGAAGATATCTCCCTCTCCCGATGGTATTTGAGTGCCAGAGACAAGACCAGAGACTGTGTCCAGTTGCTGGTTGGTTTGAGGTCAGGGTTACAGTGACCATATGGGACAGTGGTATCGGCTCCCACACACATCATCCCTGTCCATGCTCCCCCCTCCACTGGGGTTCGTACATCAAATCCCCTCTGTTTAACCAGGTTTCCAGGTTAGACCAGGGGAAGTTGCTGGTTGTGTTTTGTGGGCCAATACGTTTCTCCACTGAAAACAAAAAAATAAAATATCAGTTTATTTTTCATTTCTTTCCTGTTCCTTTCTCCTGCAAAGAAACGGGGAAAGGGAAGTCCCAGGGACCAGCAACCATCAGGGGTTCAGCCCAGCAGAGAGCAGCCTAGATGCATACATGGGTTTGGGATCCCCACATCCTTCATGAAACAACACAAATAATATTATCTGGATTTGATATTAGGTAGCCTAGCCAATGCCTGCAATACCTTTAGTCAAGCAAGCAGGATAAAGTCAAAATGCAAGTGTGCCCAGACTTACAGCAAATCCCGTTTGAGGATATAAAACCCGACTTCTAAAGTAAACTCAAGTTTAATTTCATGTCCAGGTCCTAGAGACCTCCTGATCCAGTTTGATCCACCCCTTCGCTCCAGAACTGGGATGCTGCTTTCCTGCATGTCCAGTTTTTTAAAGGGGTTGTTTTTCTGATATTTAATGGGACCAGAGCAAACTTCTAATGTTTCAACATGGCCAGAGCTGTCAAAAAGTCACCCAGGCCTCCAAAGTCCAACTTTTTTTTTTTTTAACAGACAACTTCCTGGTCCCATGACTTTTCAAAACAGCAGCTACAGAAAAAGCCCCTTTGAATTTAGTATTTCTATTAAAGGGTTTGCTGGAGCACAGCAGGACCTTTTCCTGCAGTGAGGGGAAGGACAGCGCAGCAGGGAAGGGTTCCTGCAAGTGAACAGCATGACATTTTCATGCAAATTTCCCACCAGGGCCTCTGGAATAAAGCTCCGGATTTCCCTGCCCTTAATGAATAAATCACTCAGCTCATTAGTGGAGTCGCTGGCAAGAGGGCAGAAAGCATCACCTTTGTTGCTTAGTTGACCAAAGGATTGACATGACCAGGGATAAACATTGCTCTTAAACTGGTGCTGATGAAGCCATGAAAACCATGTGTTAGCTCATAATCTCACACACAGAGAAGCAACGTGCAGATAATTGAGATATAAGTGCTGCTCAGGCACCAACTTCAGAGAGGTTTTTTCCTCCCTTAGTAGGCAAACAAGCCATTTCAAAAGCAGTGAAGCTCTTTAATGTATGTCTGGAGGGGGCTTTTGCATAGCAGCAGAAACAAAGGGGCTCTGAAAATGGTCTCTTTATGGAAATATAAATATATATGTGTGTCAGCTGTTGAGGCAGATGTGCTGCAAGAGAGGTGTTTTGGTTAGTGTCCTGTGCACAGATGTGTCCTGAGGGGTTGAGCAAGGTCAGTAGCTCAAGCATTTCCCAGAAAACATCTCCCAAGCATGCCACACAGCCCAGCCCTGCAGGAGCCTGTCTGAGCTGGGGCCACGCTTCAGGAAGCTCCAGAAACAGGGCCAGTGATGCTGCACAGAGCAAGAGCGCATCACTGAAAGGGGAATTCTGTCATCCCCTGTCATGCCCGACAGGGTACCCAATTACGTCTGTCTCTCCCTCCAGCTCTGCCTTTTTCCTTCTTCCTCTTAAATAAAATAAAAAGTAAATTTTCGGGAGCTCCCCCCACATTACAGAGTATCTGGGTGTCTTACTCTCCTAATCAGGCAATTTGGATGTGGCAGCAAGAGCTCAAGCTCCAAATCCAGCCTTGGCTCCACACATGTCAAGTGAGCTCAGTCCTTGCATGGGTCTGCTAAGTAGAGAGAGGACCAGTATCAGTGGTGGTGGTTTGAGAGCAGAGCTTATGCATATGAATGTTCCTGGCTCTCCTGAAAAGTGGGAAGACATATGAAGTGTCCAATAAACCATCCAGCATATTCCCAGGCAGTAAGCAAGGCCAGTGTTGAAGCAGAAGTCTTCTTGAGCAGCTTTCCCCTCCTGTCTTGTTTTGGAAAGACAGGTGTCTGCTAAGGAAGGCAGGAGCCTCCCTTGGAATGGAGAATGTAAACCCCCTCCCTCGGAATTATTATAGTTTTGAAATTAAGGGGCTCTCAGGCAAAGATATAGGAATAGGAAGAACATTTCTTTACTAGGAATATTAAAATAAAAATGTAGTAGTACAAAAAAAAGCAAACAAACAAAAAAGAAAACACTGGCAGAGTCAGAATACAACCTGACACCCTGTTGGTCAGGGTGTTGGTAGCAGCCCAGTCAAGTCCTCCTGGAGGGACAGATGTGGTTCTGTTGGAGCAGAAATGATCCTGTAGAAGGGTGTAGTTTCCTCTGAAGGTTCGGTGGTGGTGAGATGGGTGCAATCTTTCTCTAGGAATCCAGTGGAGACAGGCTGTCCTGGTGTTCTGAATCTCAGGTTTTATCCAGGTAGGAATGCCTGGATGGACCATGGGTGCAGCATCTCCCAGTGGGCTGATGTAATGTTATCAGTCATGCAGTGAGCCTGATTGACCCATTAACAGCAGACACCCCCTGGAGGGAGGATGGATCATGGAAGAGATAAAGAACACTGCCCCACCTGGTTTTAACAGCTGGCCCATTAACACCATTAACAGGAGAAACACCAACACCCCCCCTCCCGGAGTTATGAGGGATGGGACATGGAAGAGAAAAAGAACACTGCCCCACCTGGCCTTAATAGAAGGTAACAGAATACATACCTCTGGTTACACCTTACATTTCAACCCAAGACACCTCCCCACACACCCCAGGGAAAGGCAGGTCAGCGTTCCAGCACTTCATTTGCACAGGACACCAGCTTGCTTTAAGGCATGGCTATTGCCAAGGAAATCACTGCTGGAATATCAAATCCTCCAAATGAAGCTTGCTGTCACTCAGAGGACAGCTTCAAATTTTCTCACATTTTCTCATAGCCCTTCGCTAAAAGGCCTCACGGCTTGGTGTCCACAGAAGCCATGAGGCAGAGTCATGCTGTATTTGTGCTGAAGGTTAATTTACCAGTAATAATGTTCTTGAAAACATGAAAAAATAAGTCCACCTGCCTGTGTCTCCACCCTTGCTCACACATCCAGAAGGATATTCACTGGTACCTGCCACACTGTCTCTGCCATACACTTTAAACCCCACAAATTTGAACTAGATGTTCACAGCACCTTCTTTACTGCACAAGTTTGCTAAACCCAATGAATATCCACGGTGTCAGGCTGCTGTTGAGGAAAATATAACTGTAGAAAGCCTGCTACAAGAAATATAGACTGGCAGTTCCCAGGCTTTTAGTTAGGATATGAACATATGGCAGTTGTCTACTTTTTAAACTTCGTAACTTTCTCAGTCTGCAGAGTGGTATAAACAGACACTTTTCTGTGCACACTTCTGACAGCTTTAACTTCAACAGGGTATGGAGGGAAAGAGGCTGATCCTTGACTGCTGGATTGGACTTGTTTCACACTTCTGCTCCAGCAGGTAGCTGGGGATGTGACCCTGTGCTGGGACAAACCTTGTTCAGCATTCCCAGTCCCACAGTGCTGCTGCAGTTTGTGCTGCTAACGCTCTGCTTTCTAACATCTCCCAACAATGCTTTATTCAAGACAGGAACATTTGGAGTTAGCAAAAAATCCCCAAAATATTACAGATTCAGGCACTGTTGCTGCTTTTGCAAAAGCAGTACACTAGCTTACCTCATGGTGCCATGGTGCAGAAGCTCATGACTCAGACACTGGAAAAAGTTGAGTCATATGAGTACAGTTTCTCAAATAGCTAATGGACCCCTCAGGAGCTGCTGGAGAGGAACACTGGATATTTAGATGGACAATGAATTTATTAAAAAGACAAGGGAAGGACAGATGTCAGCTCTGCCTGCTTTCATGTCATTTCACCTCTGGAATTACTCTCTACAGGACCTTAAGCCCTGAGAAGCCGCAAACCATAGAACCCCATAACATTGCACAGGGAGATCCGGCTCTGCCAGGGAAAAAAATGAATGCTGAAGTTGTCTTTCCCCACTGTACTCTTCCATCAGCTTGCAGAGGTGGCACACAGAGATGTGGCCCATGAGGTCTTGGGGACATCTGCACAAGGACAAAATCCAAATCCAGCTCCATTTGCAGTGGGAGATGGTGTTCTGGCTTCTGACCATCCTTTCCTCCAAGCAAAACAATTTCACCTTGGTTTCCATGAGAGGCACTGAATGAGATGTTCATCCAGAAGCTAAAGAACATTTTATAGCTGTGAATCACAATTGTGTGAGACAGATAATTAGACAATTAGAACAATTAGGTGTTAAAAAGATGCTATGTCTAGAAATGAGGGTGAAGAACAAGGAAAGACAGGAAAATTCTTGCTGGAAGTTGTTCAAAAGGCAGTGATGCATGAACAAAATGCTGGAGAGAGGAAAAGGGAAAAAGGCAGAGGGCAAGATAAGTTATCTTGGGCAAGGCATACAAAAACATACAAAACATAATATTTGCCCCTGTGAATTCATGCGATTTCTGAGGTGATTATATTTGCTTATCAGAATCAACAATCAAAAACCTACAGAGGACACCAATTATACATTATTTGGGCTTTGGAGCCATTAAAACTTTTTGCAACCTTTACATTTTATGCTGTGGAAAGCTAGACACACCCTTTGGAGAACAGTCCTGCCTCCAGGCATCTCCCTGAAGAGCCGCATTTCCTATCAGGCTGAAACAGCCTGTTCTTCTTCTGGGGATTACAATTTGCTTTGTCTGCCTGGGACTTTAGAGTCTCTGGTGTTTTATCCAGGGCTGACCAGAATGAGGTCTTGCCAGAACTGGGTAAATCTGATTGCAGAGTCATTTCAGGTCTGTGCTTTTTCCAGGCTGTCAATTTGGTCATTTGTTCAGGATCTTCAAGGTGAACCATGGCCTGGAACAAAGCTCAGAGCCCCAGCTGTCCCCAGCTCTGGGGATTTTCTGTGTAGCTGTGGTTTGGTGTGCTGATGGAGACTTCAGTGAGGCCCCTCTGGAAACAAGAAAAAATCCCCCCTTCCTTAGGGAGAAGTCAATATCCTGGGTGCACCAGCCAAGAGAAAGGGCATTGGCAGGGCTAAAGAATTCATGAAGATTAACACAGCAAACCCCACAAAGCTTTTCCCCTGCACTACCAGGAGCTGCTCTGCTTCTCATTGCAAGGGACAGATCTGGTGCTCAAAGATTGCCTCGTTTCTCTGCTTGGGAAAAGGGTTTGTCTGACTTGCTGTCTGAAAAAGCTCCAAAAACATGAAGCAAAAAGTTGGATTTGTTTTTTCTGGACTGTAAATCAGGTAACCAGGTGAAGCATATTGCTTTGCTCTTGAATTTTTGGGGTTCCATGACCACTTTCTGGCTTGTCCAGTCACTGCTGCCCACAGATGTGGAGAGCGGTACTGATTCTCCTTGTCAAAGCCCACCTTGTAAAACCACTTTGGCACAGGTAGATTTCACTCTCTTCTTGTAGCAACAGCACAGGAAAGCTCAAATTGCTGATTGTGACACCCAATGGTTTTTTCAGCATTTATCCCTGCCTCACAGGGGGCTCTCCAGCCTCCCATCACCTAGCACAGAATCTGGGCACCCCCCAGCCTCCTCACCCTGCACCACATCTCCACTGTGCCTGCTGAGGCTGCCATTCCCCCTGCCCCAGCCTCCCCAGCCTCAGCTCACCTCTGCCCTCTCCCCTTCATTGCTGAACCACTCAGCTCTTCATACTGCTCTCAGCGGATGGGAAAAGCAGCACAGCTTTTAAGTGCAAAAGGGATTTTCTGGATTTCACTGGCTGTTTTGCCATGATGTTTGGGAAGGGGCTGGGTACAGCATATCCCTGCTGAGGTGCGAGGTGCCCTGGCATTTTTCTGTCCTGCCATCACACCAGCCTCTGTGCTCAGCTGAAACAATCCTTTCTTAACCCAGCAGGCAGCTGGAAAACCATTATAAAGATTTTTCTTCCCACTTTCTACACACACAAGCAGGGCAAAGGGTACCCACAGGGTGACTTTTGCTCCTCTCTCACCCTATGCCTGCCTCACAGCCCCTCCTGTGACTGTCATTGTTTCATATTTTACTCACCCCCCGTTCCATTTGTTTTATACTTCACTTTTACTATCTTGCATTTATCCCAGTCAAAAATCATTTTTAACTCTGATTTCCAAAAATTCTTCAATGCCTTTTTGTCAGTGCTCGCTTGCCAGCATTTTCAGGCTATAGCATCTTCCCAGACACATCTGTTCATCCCTTTCGCTGCCTCACACGATCCTGTCCAAATCTCATCATATAGGATGAGGCACACACCCCTGTTCAAGTTATGCCCTTTTGCTGTTGTTGCTGTGCATGGGTGCCAGCTATGTCCAAGTTTTTTGGTGGGTTTGTCGCCACAATCAGATTTCACAAGGAAGTCACACTTTATCACAAGCCCACGGACACTCTTCTTTAAGTGGCTGAGGTACCTGTGCTGTAAAACACTTTAAAACACAACTTTATTTAAAGGAAGCAGGTAATGGCATTAAAAAAAAAAAGGAAGAAAAAAAAAGTGGATTAAATATGGAACTTATTGAAGCAAATGGGAATTTTGTCCCTGATGTCAGCCAAGCTGGGGTTTCACCCAGAATCTGCACAGATGAGCAGATAATAGAAATGAACCAGCTCTGAAGGCTGGATCTGCAGTCTCAGCCTGAACTCCCCTGCCCCACATGAGAGTTACAGCATGGCTCTGCCTCTAATTGTTGTAGAAGTTGCCATTCTATTGCATTTTCTGCTATCCCTGAAAGAAGGACACTTCTGATACAAATGACAGGGAAAAAAAAAAAAATAAAAGCACCAAAACCCATAGGTCTTATCCTGCCTTATGCACTTATGAAATGAGAAGCTTATTACCACAGAGAGGAATTAAGCTACAATGCTGATACTCTGCCTCGCTGAGGGTTTACAGAGTGGTAATTAAGAGAAGCACTTTCTGCATAAGAGAGCTCTTCTGCTGCAGAGAAATAAAAAACATTTCTGCTGGTTTTAATCAGGCACTGATGGATGGCATTAATCAGCTACGATAACGTGTCAGCATCTCCCTTGTCCTGTGCAGAGCTCCTGGAGCTGCTGGATAACCCCAGCACTCTCCCTTCCTGCTGGACCACAGCCCACAGCGCTGGGGAATCACGCAGAGGCCGGAGCTATTTGGACAAGGAAAACACCAACCCTGCTGTTTATTTGTTTCAACATTTCCAGCATTGTTTTGGAACACCTGCAGCTCCACAGACACCAAACTGAAATCTCTGTGCCTGTGTGAATGAAAAACCGCTTTCCCCAGGTCAGACTGCTCCTGCCCCTGGGCATAAATCACTGGAATGAGTTCTAGAGCCAGTGACACAAGATGGACCCATCTCTGTAGCAGAGGTGGACTCGAAGGACTTTATGTGAGTGCCTCTTTCCTAGATAGTCTTCATTAACCTCCATGAACAGCTGTCTTATTTTGAAAGATAGCTGTCTGCTACGGAAGGCAGGAGCCTCCCTTGGAACGGAGAATGTAAATCCCCTCCCTCTGAATTATTATAATTTTGAAATTAAGGGGCTCTCAGGCAAGGATATGAGGGATAGGAATAACAGTTCTTTACTAGTACGTGCAACAAGGCAAACAAACAACAATAACCCTGGTGTGGAAAAGTGAGGTTCGTTTTCTTAGAAAAATTTGTAAGTTCAATAAAAAATAGACAATTAGGGGACAGAACAAAGCAAATATACAGCCGGGTGACTTGGCATTAAGCCAAGGGCACACCCACTAACAAAAAGGCTCTCTCCTTAAAAGTATCAGCCGGTTACATATTTATAAATTCACATGCATGGTTCAAACATTCCTTTTGGGTATGATTTTCTTTGTTCAGTTTCAACTCCNGGAACAGAGACTGGACAGAGCTGGAGAATAAAGTAGATATTTATTGAAAGGCCTTTAGGATACACCTTGGGCAGGACAGAGCCTGACCAAGGCTACACCGAGGGTGGACTAAGAACGGTCACAAAATGGCTGGCTGGTCATGAGATCTTACATTTTTATAAGTTTTGGTCCATTTGCATATCAGAGTTTAATTGTCCAATTACAGCTTCAGATTGTGAGGTCTCATCCCTCTTGTTCCTCCCTCAGCCACCGTTGTTTGTACTTTGGGCCTGAAAGTTGTCCTTGGTCTCCATCAGGAAAAGGATTTGTTTTGTTTCCCTACTCTGTGAAGAGAGCTTACCAGCACTTCATATGAGACTCAGAACTGCACCCCTAGGCAGCACAGAATCTGAAAAACATCAAAGCTAAAACTTGAGGCATCCCAGGGGGTGCGAGGCCACAGCACAGCAAAGGCCCAGAGCAGCACGAAGTGGTGGGGCCGGGACAGTGCTGGCCCAGCCCGGCAGGGCAGGGAAGGAAAATGAGCTCAGGATTCCCGGACACACGAGCAGATGGTGGTAGATCCGTAGGACTGGACTCCAGGGGTGACGGTGAATTTTCCCCCCAGTAAGTAACAGGTTGATCCTTCCAGATCCGACGCCAAGAGCGAGCCCTGCTGCCCCAAGTCCTGTTCTTTTTCCTGCCCCCAAAAATCTCGAGGTGTCTCTCCCCTCGGTGGGAAACTCCCACAGACAAAAGAAGTGTAGCCAAGGGCTACCCTCCTCTCCCGACTTTGGCCCCTTATTTCGCTTTGCTTAAGTACCTGTAAGTATCCATTAGTTTGCTTCCTAGCAACTTATGGGGAAAAAAATTCTGTTAGTAAAAAAAGAAGAAATCTAACCCCCAAGAGCAGCCTGGTTTGAGAGGCTGCAGTAGGGTATCGTGAGTCTTGTGAGGCTTTGAAGGTCTCTTTGCACACACATCCCACAGCACTGGGAGCTCCCAGCCCTGGGAGGCTGAGGAATCTCCCTGTTATGGGCAGGGAAGCAGCGTGGCAAGGTTAAAGCCCCCTGCGCTGTGTTCAAAGCCAGGAATACCAGTTGCACTAAGCTAAGCTGACCTGGGAAGTTTGGGGTGAGCAGGTTACTCACCACACAACAACAGGACCATGTTCAAAACAGTCTCCATTGGTACAGCCCGTGATGGGCACCAGAGCTCAACACAAAACCTGTTCAAGGTCATTGAATCCTTCAGAGCTTTCCATCTGCTTGGCAGCCTTTGAGAGTGGGTGAAAAAAAAGAAGCGCAGAAGTCACGAAAATGTGGCTGATAGGAATGATCCCCACTGTGCTGGAGAGCAAGTGGTGAGAGAGGGGAGAGAACAGTAAAAATGCAGGAGCCTGAAACCCAGACACACATTGTTGCTCCTCTGTTTATCCACTGTCCTTGCCAGGTTTGAGGAGTTTGATCCAAAGGAAGCTGTGAAGATGTGCAGACTGTGAGAGGAAGCTGACCCTCCCTCCTCAGAAAATGCTTCTTTTGAATCTTTTGCTTCTGGACAAGTTGTAAATAATTTTTCATGTCTTCCTGCCTGCCCAAAATCAGCAGGGGACTTTCTCCAGCATCTGTCTCCCTGGAACATCACGGGCAGCATTCATTTTATTTTCAAGCACATCTCTAAAGTGTAGGGAGAGATGAGCCCCTGGATGAGCCTCAGCAGAAGGTCAAGCTGCGTGCCAGAGGCAGAGCATCAGGCTTGGTGCCTGTGGGTGCAAACGGTTGTGTCCTGTGGTCCTGCTCAGCCCTGCAGCTGCCAGAGCTCAGAGCCACAGCTGAGGAGGAGCAAAAGAGGATAAAATGGTATTTCTTTGAGTGAGAAAGAGCCTGCCAAGGACATAGCTGTTATTTTGAAGAGCAGAGCAGGAAAAACTATGGGTGTCTTGCTTTAGTGTGCTGCTCCTTGCCTAAGGCACTGTCTGAAGGAAGAGAAAGGACCATTGGGAAGCACAGGCAGGACAACCCTGGCTCGGGGTGAGCACCACGAGCAGCTCTGTGTTTTCTCCCCATGCAAGACAAGGTCTTGATCGTGAGTTAAGGGAGTGCATAAGTGCCTGGGCAGTTTGTAGACACAGTGTCCAGCTGGAAGTCCATAGAAGAACTGTGGCAATTTCAGGAGAAGACCTGGAAGCAAGACTCTGGTACTGAGGCCACCATGGGATTCCAGTCCCACTGGAGTAAGGTGAAGTTGGTGGACAAAGGCATCCCCTAAATCTCTCTGAACAGAAAGAGGCCCCTCCAGGACGTGGTTACAACCATGGCCTCGTCAGAATCGTGACTGTGGCTGGGACTGGAAAAATGCAGATAAACAGCAGAGTTGGTGTCTCAAAGGGGGTGGATTTGTGACTTCTTGGTTAAACTTTCTAAGCAGAAGTCAAGCAGAGAGACGCAAGAGTAAAGCAAAAATGCCAGTGCTCATGTAGGTTGGGTTTTGCCTTTGATGGAATGGCTTCTAGCTACCATGAAGAAAAAGGGGGAAAAAAATTCACAAACCCCATTGTGGTTTTGGCTTTTAACCAGATCTTAGTGCAGCCATGGGCCACACCTTCATCACACTGGCTTTTATAAGCCCACAAGGACTGGAAGATGGCTTCTCCCACTGGGCCTCAGGCAGCAGAGGCAGCAGCTCCTGTCTTTTTCCCCAGCCTGGGACAGGAGATCATCCAAAGCCCTGGGACAGAGAAGGCTGGTGCTAAAAACATCCACAAGGACTTTCTGTCCAGCCCCTTCTGTGTGCTGGGGGGTGACAAAGGCGCCAGCACTGTCCCCAGCCTGCAGCTGCACAGCAAAACGCAGCTTGTTGGAGGGGAACTGAACTGTCATTACCAAGTGACAGCACTGCACATCTCATTCCCAGGGTCAGCGATGAGAGGAAGAGGGACTGACATTTCCCAGATTTTTAATCATCTGCTGTAAATTGCTCCAATGCAAGAGCTACAGAGACTACAACCTATGGGAATAACTGAGAACAGCCTTTGCTGTAAAGTAGAAACAAACAAAAACTTCAAAACAGAAACAGCAAACAAGTCCAAGGTTACTAGCCTATACATGTGATTTCAAAGGCTGAATTTCTTTTCTTAAATCCAAGGTTGACTCTCTTAGACTTATTGTTTGGATTACTGTCTTGCTCTTAAAGAGGATGAATCTGCCTCTCTGTGCCAGCAACAAAAAAATGTTGCTATTCACATCTCACTGGAGGTGCTAGACAAAAGTAAGCACTGCCTGTAAATAAGCTGCCTTAATAATTAATTGCCAGCACAGACAGCACAATAGAAAAGCTCCAGAAATAAGTTATTGCAAGTACAATTTTAAACTAACAGTGCATGAACAGCTTCTGAAAAAGCCTTCAAAAAGCAGACCCTGAGTTTCACAGAGAGTTCAAACCTAACAACTTTGCTCTCTGAATAAGAGGCCTCTTATTCCACTTCAGGTGATGCAGCACATAGCCCACAAATGAGCCCCCATCAGCAGTCCCTGCCTTCCAAACAGGAAAATATAAAAGGTTTCAAAGTAGCAGGGATGAGTAAGCAGTGGCATGGTGGCAGGGAGCAGGGAAGAGGAGGGAGGAAGAAATTGAGAGGGAGGGGAGACGGATGGATGGACGGATAGATGGAGGGATGGATGGATGTGGTCTGTGAACATGGTCAATGAGAAATATTATCATATGGAGAGAGCAGCCACATGACAACCACAGGCATCCTCTGCTCAGGGAAGTTTCATCCAGCAGCAATGGGAAGAGGAGGAGGGTGAGGACCTCCTTAGGCCCTGTCAGGAAACACAGACTTCATCTGTACCCTTCCCTGAAAAATGCAAGGGGTGAGGCACACAGAGAGGACAAGTTTTATCAGAACAAGGTACAAAAGGGAAGAATATGAAGTGGCCCATGCCCCAAGGTGCTCAGTGCCTTAGAGGGAAGCCCTTAATAAGTTCTCTCCTCTCCTCTCCTCTCCTCCCCTCATTCTTCTTCTACCCTACCCTATCTTATCCTATCATATGATATGGTACAATTCAAAGCTCACTTTAAGCTATCATTAGCAAGTAGGGGAGATGGTAGTGACAGGAAGGCCGGAGAAGAAATTGTAAATAGAAAAAAAAAAAAAAAAGAAAACTCATCCAAGCAGAATTTATAATTCACATACAAAGGAAAGAAGTGGTAATGATGCACATCAAACCAAGGGAATTATCCTGCAGACTGACTACTGGCTAATTAAATTTCTTACTTAGCATACATTAACTGAGCTGGCAACTGGCACCTCACTGCAACGGCATCAGCCAAACCTCTGTCCCTCAGCAGTGAGAGAAAAGCCGCAGGAGCAGCTTTATTTTACAGCACACCCACCCTGAAATGCAGCCGGAGTCAGAGGGAGGCTGAGACCCGGGTGCCCGTGAGGCCATGGCTCAGCTCTGAGTGAGCCCCGTGCAGGATCACAGCCCTGGCACACAGCTGCAGAGTGCAGCCCTCTGGCCACAATCTGCCCATGACAGGGCAGGGGGGCACACTGGTGGCTTTCAGTGGCTGTGGTTCAGGTGTGCTCTGACTCTGATCCAGGAGGGTGTTCTGATGTGACAACCCTGCTCATGAGACCTGGGCCACAGGGCTCAAATCAGATTTCTTCTGGTACACGGGTCTGTTTTGTGGCTGAAGAGTCATTATTTAGCAATTTTGCTGAGGGCAGGAGGGCTGTACTAGGACACAGTGACTGTGTGCTAATGACACAGCTCTGGCACAAGAGATCAATACACCCACACACTCCCACACCCTTAAAGTCTCACGGGCTTCAGGTGAAAAGTGCAG
Source organism: Donacobius atricapilla (assembly GCA_013397315.1). Classification (NCBI taxonomy): domain Eukaryota; kingdom Metazoa; phylum Chordata; class Aves; order Passeriformes; family Mimidae; genus Donacobius; species Donacobius atricapilla. The sequence continues at coordinate 249,247 of WBMY01008032.1, read as the reverse complement.
GCACTTCAGGTTTTAAAAACCTACAAGTGGGTTGTTTTCTTTTTCTTTCTGGAAACACAGTGGCATCACCAGCAGTGCCCACCAAAGACCCCCTAAGAATCTGAGCCAGGAGCAGGAAAGCAGCCAACCATGTTGGGTAGTCCAAAGATTAGATGGGAAAATGTCACCCTGTTTTTTCAGCCTTCTCTTGTGTCTCAGTTTTCATAGTTCAGGTTGTTTCTCACGCACAGGTGTTATAAACAGAAGCAATGTTTTCCTTAAATCAAGGGAGTTTACATTCTTTGTTTTAGAGATATGGACAGCTGGTGGACAGTTGTCTTGACCAATGGGATGGGGAGAGGTGTCAACCTTCTCCCCAATCCCTGGCCTTTGTAGAAATACTATAAAAGTGGAGTCAGATTCTTTCAATAAACAGTTCATGCCCTCTCACCAAACTGTGTGTGTGTCTGTGTGTCAAACAACGACAGGAAAACTGTCCTGTCACCCTTCCATGTTTACAACCTGCCAGTGCAGCCCTGATCTCCCATGCCACTATGGTGGGTCTGAAAGCAAAAGTGCTGAGTGGAGACCCATCTGTGTTTTCACCTTTCTAGGGCATTTTACAGCCTCTGTCACTCAGCATCTTCATGGGCACAACTAAATAGCACCAACCACAGCCTGACACCATCAGATGGCAGAAGGGCATTCCTCAGGCCCCCAGAGAGCAAGCCCCCAGCTGGCAGTTACTGCTTTTAGAAAGGGACTAGTGGGCGATGGTAGAAAAATGCCCACATGGGAGCTGGCAGCTGCTCTTATGGAAAATTCTCCCTCTTGGTGTGCTTCAGTTCAGTCTCAGGGAGCCTTTGGGAGCAGGATACTGTCATGATGCTGGAGTTCAGGCTTAGATAAGTGCTGAATCACAGCAAACATTTCACTTAAAAGTGAATTTCATTCTAAATGTAACAGAGAGGATTATTTTTTTCTGAATTTCAGTCAGATAATATGCACATTGTCTTATTAAACCATGTAATTCTTAATCAACACTTAAATCTTTAAAGCATGCAAATTTATTGCATTTTTTTTGCATTTTTCCATCCTTTGCAGCCAGATGACCAGAAAACTTGGCTGCAAAGCTCTCCATCCTGAATTTTTGCCCCCCTGGATTAGGATTAAAGATAAAACATTCAGCAAAGTTCAGCTGGGTCTGCAGCCCAGTGACAGGGAAGGATCAATCCATGAGGGCTCAGAGGGTGTATCTCCAGAAGAGATGGCAGAGAAGATCCCACCATGAACCACAGGAAGGGTCATCCCAGTATGCCAGGCAGGTTCTTCCGTCTGTTCGTCCGCACTGCCTGAAAGAGTCTTTCTTGCCAGAATGATCTCTTGTGTGTTACATCATTTTTGCCGAATAATTACCCCAAATCTACTGTGGTTTCTTGGTGAGTAAAACAATTCCCATCACTAACACCTGTAAAATTCTTTGGGACAAGAAGGGCCAGCAAACTGAGAGGGCCCTGAGTCGAAGCTCTGTGATGATCAGCTGAAGCCTTTCAGAGTGAGAGAATCAGCGGCCATTTCCCACAGATCAATGTTCCTCCAACCCCAAACTTCAAGGTCAGTTAAAGCTTTCAGAATGTGTTTGACAAAGGCTGTGCAGGGCTCACGTGGAGAGCAGGTGTGTCTGGAGAGCCCGGCTCGAAAGGAGAGTGTGCTGTAACCCTCAGCCTGTCTGGATGTCTGATTCCCTGCTTGGATGCGGTTATCATCACTCACTGGGGACACCAGGTATGTTTGAAGGAAGCCAAGCCTTCCAGCTCGTCACTTCTGAAGTATGTTGCCCGAGGCTGCCCAGGCTCTGGTTGTTCCTTATTCCGTGTGTGGCCTAAGGGTACCTGCAGCTCTCACCTCTTTGCTGCATAGGTGGATTTATCCTTGGACTGCTAGTGTTGGCAAAGAGGGGAGAGAGGTCTGCAGCACCAGCCAGGAACAGCTTTTGCTCTTATGGAACACAGCATGACCTGGAACTGCAGTGCCCCAAAAGCACAGAGATTCCACTGCCCAGCAAAACCCACCAGTGAGGCCAGCCCAGGCTGGCTGCTGATCTGCAGCTGGAAATGCCTCTCTTATTCCCCTGCAGCTTGTGTACTTTTCACCTTTTATCATCCATGTGCCCCTCTCAGAACAGAAGGGAACAGAACATCATCTCTAAAGAAGGAGGGGCTGCTGTCAGATGGAAGCACCCCCCTAGGACCACACCCACCCTCCCAGCAGCTCTGGGATTGGGCATCCCTACCCAATTCCCTGCAGGAACACCCAGACCTGCAGCTCCTGGAGCATCTGTCTGCAGCACAGGGTGCCTGGGAGCGTGGATGTGTCAGGACCTCAGAGCACCATCCCAAAATGCAGCCAACAGCAGGTCAGGGAGGTGCAGTCAGGAGTTCCCAGAGCATGGCCAACCACAGGAATTGGGCATCCCAAAAGGGACAATCAGGGAGAGGACAGAGCCCAGCAGGGACACATCCAGCACCCCTGGCCAGCAGCGTGGGGCCATGCAGGACACAGCCACGAGTGCTCACTGCTCCCTCAGGTGTGCATGCAGTGGCAGCGAGGCTGGGAAAGGAGGGAGTGCCTGACCCAGGGAAGTGGTGCCCCGAGCACCAGCCCTGGGGGCACGGCTGCTCTCCCACGTCCAGGTACACGCCCTGGCTGTGGCCAGGAGCTTTGGGTGCTGCCACACTCGCCACACTAGTGTGGACTCAAGGAGGAGCTGCTTGGACACCTGAGGTCCAGGTTTCCTAGCATGGGCCCCGTGTGCCAGGTGGCCTGGGCTTCCCCTGGCTGCCTCCCGCTGCAAGACGGTGAAATCCACTCATGCTGCACCTTGGGGGAACCCATGCAAGCTGAAGTGATCTCCCAGGTAGTGGTGGGAGGCACTGGTGACTATCCCGGTGCCAAAAGTCAAGCCAGGCCCAGAGAGATGCTGCATTGCTGTGGGGGTGCTCACAGGAGCATCAGGATGGGGGGAGCAGCCTGTCCTTGTGGGACACATAGACACACACACAGACACTCACTTTGGTGAGAAGGCATGAACTGTTTATTACAAAACCTGACTCCACTTTTATAGTATTTATACAAAGGCCAGGGACTGGGGGAGAAGGCTGACACCTCTCCCCATCCCATTGGTCAAGACAACTGTCCATCAGCTGTCCATAGCTCTAAAACAAAGAGTGTAAACTACCTAGACCAAGGAAAACATTGCTTCTATTTATAACACCCGTGTGTGAGAAAAAAAAACAAGAACTATGAACTGTGAGACACACAGAAGGCTGAAAAATCAGGGCGACAGCAGCCATCGCAGGGGCAGAGAGAGGGGCACTCTGGGCAGGGATCTGGGAGCGTGAGCAGGGCAGGGACATGGTACAGGGGTGTCACAGTCCTGCGGCAGAGCACCAACAGTGCCAAGGGCTGCTCCTCCCTCAGCAGCAGCTGCCAGGAGGACACTTCACCCCAGCTTACAGGTATTTCCACACCGTGAAGCAGAGCTCTTCCTCACATCGCTTAGCTGGGAAACTTTCCTTTACCAAAGAAGTCTGAGGAAAAGAAAACCTTTCCTGTTCAGGGGCTGTTTCCCTTGTGAAACCACTTCGGAGGCTTTCCGCGGGTTTGCTGCGGCTCAGCCATCGCTCCACCTAGCGGGAATCGGCTGCGCAGTGCTGCGGGCGCTGGCGCGGGGCGCTGGGACACAGGGGAGGCTCCGGGACCGTCCCCGCTGCTGCCGCGGGCACCGGAGGGAGCAGCCGGGCCCCGACATCCCCTCCTCCGCCGCTGCCATTCCCGCAGGGGATCCGGGCCGGAGGGAGCATCCCACCAGAGCTGGCGAAAGCCAAGAGAGGATTCAGACCTCACGGCCCACGTGGCGCTGGATGTCCGCGCCAAGCGCTGAACTCGAGGGGTGAGTGCTCCTGGTCCACCCCGATGCCAGCAAACTTTCAGTCTCCATGGCGTTCAAGCGAGGATTTGAACGGAGAGTTCTCCACCTTCTGCTGCTCCTTCCACTCCTTCCCTCTCCTCCCATTCTGGGGATGCGCCCCTCTATTTAACTTTATCCCTTAATTCTCAAACTTCCTTTGATTCTTGTTAAAACCATACAAGATAAGATCAGAAAGTCAGCCTTTAAGCCCAGAATCACTGGCTGCTCTGTAACTCCCACGCCACACTGACAGTCAAACAAACAGGCTAAAGGTCAGTTCAGCCACAGAACCAGAAAAAATTGCCTGTTTATAAAAGAGAAAACTGGAAGGTATCACATGAGAAGGAGAGGGACACCAGGATGGGATGTTACAATTTTAGCTAAGCAAGTCGTATGCCATGTTCTCTGCAGGTGCAGGTGCTAATTTTCCTACCTGTCCTTCCTCTGCAAGCCCTGAAAATCCCTATCTCTGCTCAGTGTTAGCAGAGATAACAGGCCCAAAAATACTGAGCTCTGAGTGAAGACAGGTGCCTGCATTGAATGATAACCTTAAATATCCTCCTGGAAAATCAGTGACATGCCTGCATATCTGTGAAGCTGCACAGGAGAAAGTCCCCTGAAAGCAAGTGGTGTTCGTTCTGCCATTCTAGAGTATCCATTTCTTTCTCATGCAGTGTGGAGAGAGATGAGATCAGCTTTACCTGGCTCAGTACCATCACTGCAGCTTTAAATAGGAGGGGAGAAGTCAGAGGAGTAAATCAAATTCATGGACACAAATTCCCGTTGGTGTAGGACTGACATTGCTGCTTTGGTTCATAAACTTCCCCCCCACTCTGGGCCTCACACTGAATAGAGAGCTGCTTGTCCACAGTCAGAGTAAGCCCAGAATTAGCATAAAAGGCCCAAATTCAGTGACACAGCTCACGTGGTACGAGCACCCTGGCATCACCAGGACAACTCACAGAAGCAGGACTGAGGTTTGAGCGGGGATGTGCAGAGGGATGCGATTGGATCCCCAGGCTCCAGCTCCACACTCACATCCTCACAGGCAGCTCTCAGAAGGCAGCTCAGCCACCTGAACTCAAGGCTCAGGAATTCAGTGGGGACCCTCTCCCCAAACCTGTCTGCTTCTCCAAGTGCTACCCAACCAAATTGTAAGTGGGAGCAACATCTGTGGGTGGAGGCATCAGCAGGACTGGTTTTTTGCAGCCTTAAAAGTGGCCTGGGCTGTTGTGGTTGATGCCAGAGAAACTCCTCACACTGCCCAAATTCCCTTGGGGTGAGCAAAGTGAGGACAAGGTGCCCAAGGGTGGGGGGAGAGGTGTCACTCCTGCATGCCGGTGGCAGCTCCACACCTCAGTTCTCTCTTGGAAAGTAAACCCCTGGAAATAAACCCCTGAAAGCTGTGTCAGCATTGGGGCAGGGAAATAATAATTTTCCTCATATTTAAAAGAGGAAAAATCAAGCATCCTCATTTGTATCAATAGCAATGTGAGCAGCAGGACCAGGGCAGTGATCATGCCCTCTGTATTCACCACTGGTGACACCACACATCAGATCCTCTATTCAGTTTTGGGCCCTCGCTATAAGAAACACATTGAGGCAACAGAGCTGGTGAAGGGGCTGAAGCACGAGTCTAAAGGGGAGAGGCTGAGGGAGCTGAGGGTGTCAGCCTGGGGACCTTCTGTCTTTCTACACCACCTGAAAGGAGGTTGTAGCCAGGAAGGGACCAGTCAAGCAGCAAGCCACAGACAAGACAAAATGGTCTCAAGCTGTGCCAAGGGAAGGTTAGAATGGGTATTAGGAAAAATTCCTTCCCCGAAAGGGCTGCGAAGCCCTGGAACAGGCTGCCCGGAGCAGTGACGGAGTCACCACCCCTGGAGGTACTGAAAGGGCGCGTAGAATTGGCACTGAGGGACACGGCAGGGCCGTGGTGGCGCTGAGAGCGGAGCCGGGGGTCCCGGGGGGCTTCTCCGAGAGGAGCGGATCCCGCAGCGAGGCGGGCGCGGCACGGCCCGCAGGGCCCAGGGACGAGCGGCAGAGGGAGCCAGAGGCCGCGGGGAGCGCGGGGAGCGCCGCGCCGACACGGACGGACACACGGACAGACCCACGGACACGGACAGACACACGGACAAACGGACACACGGACAGACACACGGACACACGGACAGACACACGGACGGACACACGGACCCAGGGACACGGACAGCCGCCCCGCGGGAACTCCGGGCTCCGCCGTGTCCCTCCCGGCACGAGGTGTCCCCGGGGCTCCCCGCGCTGCGGCCGCCCCAGCCCAGGTCCCGGTCCCCGCCCGCCTTCCCCCGGTCCCCCCGCCGCTGCTCCGGGATGCGCGCCCTGCAGGGCACCGGGCTGCGGCCTCGGGGCGAGCTGGAGCGCGGAGGGACAGCGGGGGCAGCCGGCTGTCGTTGTGACACGTCCCGGTTCAAAGCACCCAGCGCTGACATAAATTCTGCACCTTCGCCTCCTCCTTTCCCGCCGCGCGTTGTTACAGGAGTAGCGCACGGGAATTCCAGGAAGGAAGATCTGGGCAGATCTGTGCCTGCCGTGCCTCTGCAGGGAGGTTGGCACCCACAAAGACCTGCCCTTTCCAGCCCAGACCTGTGGGTGCTGAGGGTCACCCCTGGGGAGGGCTCTCGGGGTCTGGATCCAGGGATCAGTTCGGGTCCGTGATTTGCAGCCCTTACTGCACAGCATTGTCTTTTTAAGACCTGAGATCCAAACTAATCCCTGTTTCTGTCACTCTTTCAATCTCCTCACACAAAATAAAAAGTAGAAAACCCATCTCAGTCAAGGGGGTGGGGAATGAAAGAAAAGACTTTCACAGGTGTCTGTGAATGAAACTCCAAAGGCAGGGAGTACTAAGGACAAAGCCAGGTGTCTCCTCCAATGAAATTTTCATGAAGGTGATCACATACCTCAGTGACCATTGCAATGAAAAATTGTTGACTTAATAATTCCTTTTACTGTTACTTTTCTTCACTGTTAAACCCAGCTCCATTTGCTTAATCAGTGCGGATTTTGGAATGTGGGGAATCAGGGAGTCACCTCCAGCAGCCTCTGCGTCAGCACTTCCTGGCACATCAGAGTGATCCCACCTGTACCAAATCCAGCCTGTCCTTTGTGTACTAAACTACTGCTTCAGTTAGCAAAAAAACAACTCTGTATGACTCTGAAAACTGAGGGGCCCCTTTTCTCTACCAATAGGAGGACTAATAAAGGACAAGATACTTGCAGACAATATATTTTATTTTCCCTTTTAGACTGAATGTGTACAATCAGCTTTTTAAATTCATTTCCATAAGAGGTCAGATGAGCCTGGATGCAGAGACCCAGAAGTTTTAGGGAACCCAGACTGTCTCTGAATCCCAAATAAAAGTGAACCATTGTAGTGACCCAGATGCTGATGTCCCTCAGAAGTGCAGGGATCACTTAGATATTCTAGATGTGAAGTGATGCTCTGCAAAGGTGCTTTTCATCCCAGACAGGATGAATCCACAATTTCCTGAAGCCACAAGTGCCAGCTATTTCCCCCAGTCCTGGAATGATTCCTTCATTGTGATGCTTGTGAATGTTGATCTTGTTGCTTGAGTAAGGCTAATTTATGGCATTAGCGATAAATTGCAACCCCGTTTATATTCATTTCCTTCTCTCCCATTTTCATTTTATGGATATATTTTATTAGGAGACACTGTTCTTGTGGCTCCCAGCATCCTCACAGCTACAAAACAGCTTCTTGAATCAGAACTCCTTCAAGTTATGAAAACACAGTTTAAGGAAATCATGTTGTGACCTGCAGCATCCTCATAAAAGACTAAGAGCATTCTGTGAAACCCATGAGCAGTACATTTGTATGGGTAAAATTACATATGAATATGGTTTTAATGTTTTATTCATAGCTGCATTGCACTGATAAATTATAGGGTACAAACTGTGTGACAAGACATAATTAGGAGCACTATTTATTTTAATTAAGGTGTATTATTAGATATAGTATTCCAGCTCCCCAGAGGCGCAGCAATAGCTCTCTGAAGGGATGTATGCAAAGCATCCTCTCATCATACAAGAAATCTGCTTCATGTGCTGTAATTCCTGTGCTAAACGTACAGAAGAAAACAACTACCGCTTGTAAGAGCTTAGGAAATCCTGCTTTGCTGGTGAACACGAGAAATGGAGTTCCAAGGAGGAAGTACTGCTGCAACTCAGGGACTGAACGAGTGGCAGAAGAGACTCAGCTTCTGACCTGGTCCATAGGGATGGTGAAGAAGTGTTGCTGCCTGGTGTCATGGGGACATCCCTTGCTGGCTGCAGATGTTTTGTCTGGGCTGGCATCAGGCGCCCCCTGGAATGCACGTTCCCTGTATGTTTGGTTGTGTAGATGGACGGGAGCTCACCAGTTTTCCAATGTTTCCTTTCCAGGTTTAGAGGACACAGTTGTACCTGCTCATCTTTTACAGGTGTCAGACACAACTTCTGCCCAACGTAGGTATTGACGATTGATAGAGAGATGGGAAGACTGATTCCGTGATCAGAATTCATTTTACTGAGATTTTCCAACTGTTTATAATCCGTTCTAGGAAGGTTAGTACTCTTTCACTACAATGATTGGGTTAAACATCATACAGACAAGCTCACACATTTTACAACACCTCTTCTTTGGACAAGTTTGATTCAATCTTCCTTTTCTCATCAACAGACTTAATCCAATCTCCTGTAATCTTCAAAGCTCTATTTACTCTTGCCAAGGCATCTTGGTTATCAAACTAATTAAGTCTGTAGTGTTCTCTGTCCTGTGCACCCCAACACAGTTGTACCTGCTCATCTTTTACAGGCGTCAGACAGAACTTCTGCCCAACGCAGGCTGAGCTCAGAGCTGTCACCTGGGGAGGGCAGACACTCTAGGAGGTGCTTTTGTTTCCTGTTGTTGAACAGGTAAAGAAGCAGATAAAGGAAAAACTTCACACTCCAGACTACCCAGACACACACATCTGGCTCTCTGCCTGCCCTGGGTGCTGCTCCCTGCATCCCTGCCTGGATTGCAGCAGCATCCCTGGGGTTGGCAGCTGCAGCCCTGCCTTCACACCGGCCCCAAGCTGCTTCCCCGTGCCCAGGCTGCTCCTGGGACAAGGAACCACCCAGCACAAGGAATTCCCTCAGGCAACACCACTTCCGTATGAAACAATACCAGGCCAGCTTAGGTAAAGTGTCATTTACTGGGAGAGGGAATAGCTAAAAACGGAGCAGTGACACCAAATGCTGAACTGGGACAATCTTTCTCCCCTCAACACAGATTGCTAAATCCGTATCTAGAAATCCTAAAGCCACAAAATGGATCTTGGAAGCAGGGATTGAGAGGAGCCTGGCATTGGGCAAACAGGCTGAATCAGGACCCTGACAGGCAGCACCCTCCTGCTGTTTCTGCAGAAGAGCTGGATCTATCCTGGTTTCTGCCCATGATCAGTTGACTTTGAGATGTCACACTGGGATGATGAGACTTCTCCTGGAGTGGCCGAGGACTTGGGGTTTTTTAACAATATTTCAAACAGCTTGTCATTTCAAGCCACTTTGGGATAGTTGCAGGAGTTAATCACCATTTCCATGAGTATAAAAAAAAATGACAAGAACTATCTCTAGAGAAAGCTTCCATCCCTGAAGGCCAGAAGCACTGATTCATCTCTCTTTGCAAGAAACATCAGAAGGAAGGAGATCTCTGAATTTTAATGCATGTTTCTGTATGTGATTAAGCCCATGTGAGAAGATGGCAGCAGTGCCTGTATGGACCGTTGGAAATTCGTGTTGGCAGGGGAAGGAGAGGGCAGACAAAGGTCACAGCAACATCCAGGATGTCCTTTACCATAAGTGCCTTGCTCTCAGCACACACAGAAGCAGAATTGCCTGAGCTCCACTCTGGGTTATTGCAATAACACAGCCAGTGCAATCCCACCACAGCAGTGCTGCTCCAGCCCCTTTGCCATGATTTTGGGGGTTGGTTTGAGTGGGGTAGAAGGAGCTGCCAAGAGCAGCCATCAAGTTGTCATCTTTGTCCCACTTTCATGTCTGTAGTTACTGTTTTCTTACAAATGTGGGTACTGAGGGGCCAGGCTGACCAGCCTAGCATGAAGGCTCCCCACACCAGACACATGATCTCAGATTATCTTTGCTCCCTCACCTTTAAGATGGATCTGATTAATTAGACTCAAAAACCACAGGTATCTGCCAGGTAGGTGCTGGTACCTGGGAGGGAGCCTCGGCTGGATGGAGATAGAGAGAGGCAAGGTGATCTACAGAGTCATTCTTGAGTGAAATGAACAGAAAAAAAGGAGTGGCTGAGCCCAGCCTGGGCAGTCTGATTGTGTGAAGGGTGCTGCAAGGGGTGGGCAACAAACAGCACCAGGGCACAGGCAGATGGGAGCAGGGATGCATCCCCTGGACCATCTGAAGGTAGGAATTAGGTCTTAAGAAAGGTGTTCTGGTAAACAGGAATAATTTTCTGTGTTACACTGACACCACATCTACTCCAGCTTTCAGCTCATTCCACTTTCAATCACACTAAACCAGGGGTAAATATGTGCCAGCGGTTTTCACGAAGTGATGCCAAGAACATTAAGGTCAGAGCTGTAAGGTGTGAGCATCTGTCCCTACTTTTACCCTGAGGGTCAAAGGAGAATCTAGGGCAAGGAGAGTCCCACAGATCTGGCTGCTCCTCAGCTCCCCATCTCCCACACCTCTGGTGGGAGCACGTGGCCTTCCCTGGCTCTGTCTCCTCCTCTAACAAAGGAACTAAAATCAATTGTATTGGAGAAGGGAAGTCAAATGAAGGCAGTCCATATTAATGTGCTGCTTATTAAATGGAGAGGAAAGGATTTTCACAGCCACCTACGCAGATGCACACATCCACAATTATCTCTATAAATTCTAAATCAAAGCAAATTAGCAGCCTAGCACCGAGCAATAAACATGATTTGATTAGATATTCCATACCCAGGGCACAACAGGATTTTATTTCTTTTAAGTACTCAATTACCATCATGATCCTGCATCGTGTGTGTTATAAAGATCTCACTGCCCTGTGTGACAGCGCCAGTACACAGGGGCAGCTTTCAAAGCTCTCCTTTTGCCCTGGAACGCTGAGTAGTTCACAAGAGCTGGCAGCTCTGCAGCTCGGTGTGCTTTGGGTGGCACTGCCATTGTCAGCTCCAGCTCCTGGAGTCCCCAAGGGCAAGGTCCTGCTCCAGAGGCAGGGAAACCCCCAGAACCAATACAGAACCAATGAAGGGACTGAGAGCAGCTTTGCCAAGAAGGACCTGGGGACGGGGGGGGATGAAAACTTGGACTTGACCTGGCAACGTGCATGGGCAGCCCAGAAAGTCAACATATCCTGGGCTGCACCACAAGCAGCGTGGCCAGCATGTTGAGGCAGGGGATTCTCCTCCCTCTCTGCTCTCTCCTCCTAAGATCCCACCTGCAGCACTGCATCCAGCTCTGGGGCTCCTTGCGCAAGACCTGGACCTGTTGGGGCTCTCCTGTGACCCACCCTTGGGAGTGTTCAAGATCAGGTTGGATGAGGTGAGGAGCATTCTGATCCCTTTCAATTCAAACCATTCTATGATTGACAAAATCCTTTGTTCTCCATTCCTTATACAAAAACATGTATCTATATCTGTGGCTGATGAGAAAAGCTTGAAAATTTGCTTAAAACATAAGCCCTCCAAAATTAGATGGCAAAAAATACGTTTTAAATGTCCTGAATCTGAAATCACGCTGGACCCCAAACTCTCTGGGGTGGCAAGAGCAAATGCTAGTGCTCACATTACTCAAGTGATACATGTAATTTCAGAGGTCTTTGCACAATCAACCCCTCCTTTGTGATGCTGCCAGACCAACAGGGAGGACAAAGGGTCCAGAGGAACTTGGCTGTGACTTTCTCCTTCACTAAGGTCTAGGGTTGGTGCTCAAAAGCTGTATAGCAGGTGAAATCAAACATGAGAGACAAGGATGTCTGTTTGGGAGACTCAGCACACAAATGTCTTGTTGGAGTCCAGGGCACGTGGAAAACCCCTCAAACCGCCCTGGGGGGTCTGAGACGCCCCTGGCTGGGACCCCAGGAAACCATTGCCTTTGACCTTAGTCCATGGGAAAAACTTCCAACACTCAGAGATGAATTGAAAACAACAAAGATTTAAAATAGATAGTAGTTTAGTTTGTCACAGGTGAAAATTTGTAGNATATGCAGCATTAGATAAATGCTTAATGCCCATCAGTATTAAATAAATATACTCTTACAGGATGGACACTTGTGTTGAGCAAACATCACACACTTAAAGTTGTTGTGATGGTGGATATTTAAACAGTAAATCTGTTACAGACCTCTCTGTAAAGGGCTTGCTTCTCACCAGCTTTCAATTCACCCCAAAAATGATGCAGGAGGTGAACAGCAAGAACACAGGGTTCTGCCAGGCTGCAGCACCCAAGAAAATCAACAAACAAAACAAACCAGCATTAGCAGACTCATTAAAGCCGTGCCAGAATGATTCCGTGACACAATCCAGTCCCTCCAAGCACTTTTTTTCTATGATGTCCTAAAGAAAAACCCTCTTGTGCTCAGCGCTGCCTTTAACAGAGTGTTTGGTCACACTTGTGCATGATGAGCGCAGCTGGGAGGAGAGGTGGGGTGTAGACAACAGAGGTCCTGCAATTCCCACCCTCATTCCAGAAGGTCCTTGCCCTTGCCAGTACCACAAAGCACAAATGATCCTGTTTTCCCTGTTAGAAGCCACAGGACCTTGAGACTGCCGCCCATTTTGCTGAGACAGCTGCACTCTGGTGTGCCTGTGACACGTACTTGGTGACACTTTCTTCCTCTGCTTCTTGTCACCTGTTTTTAAAAGGGTCCATCGGTGCCTGTTTGTGCGGGAGGAGCTGCAAGTAATGGTCATGATGGAAGCCTCAGCCACACGTGTGTTGGCTGGTACTTTATCCCTCCCAGAAGCTGCAGCTGCAGGGGATGGAGGTGTCCTTTTCAGCCCCCAGGAATGTGTTTGGAAAAGGAACAGGAGGCAAACCACAAAACACACATTTTGGAAGAAAATTGCCATGATGGGTAAAAATTAATTGGGACTAGTGAGTGGAGTTAATGCAGGAGACTGGGAGCAGGCGGCTGTGGCTCTGCCTGGGTTGCTTGTTTTCAGGCTGGGTCTGATCTAGGTAACCCCACCTCTGGTGATTTAGGGGTGGGTGTAAATTTGGTCATAATCATGAGAGGTCAGTACAGTTACTCCCATGGTTCATGTTAAACATGTGTTTTCATTCCCCAGGGAAAATCCATCATCTAGACTTTCTTCACTGGATTCAGCAGCTAAAGGGCAAAACCCAGAGAGAGCAAGTCAGTTTTTGCTGATGTATTAAATTCTCTCCATAGGGCACATAGGCCCTATCTGCTATTAGAGACACAGGGCACAATTGTTTTCCTAAAAATCCAGGGAGCTGTACTCACCACAGCACTTCAGATTTCCTGCAGAAAAAAAAGTAAAGCAAAGTGGCACTGGCTGCAACAGCTCCTTCAACCTCCTTTGTCATTCCCAAATTTGAAAAGCAGAGAAGCCCAGGAATCATGTTCTTTCCACTATGAAATATAACCCAGCGCCAGCTGGTGCTTGGTATGGTCGTTTCTCAAAGGAGAAGAAATTGATTTAAATCTTTATAGGTAAGAAAAGAGCTGTTTCTGCCTTTATATTTCCCATGTTGAGCTTAAAAAATTTATGGGATGGTGCTGTCAAATCTGTTATTTTCCTGACAGTCCTTTGAAGGACATACTTCTGCCCCTCTTTTTTCTTACCCCTTAGAGGATGCTTAGGACAGAAACTTCACCCGTGCTCAGTAAGGGCTCCCTGGCTGTTTGGAGCTTGTGTGTGGAGGGAGGGTGATGAATTCTGGAGGTCTGTGTAACTGAAGGTTAAACCATCAACAATATCAGTTAGATCAGCTAAATAAATGGCCGAACCACCCTGAGGTGCTGCATGATGTGCTCGTGTTGTTAAGAGGTGCTACAAGGAGCTGGTAAGTTAGCACTTAGGCCTAGTGTGGTGCTTGAGGAAAAGATAAACTTCAAAAGTTCTCTCCTTGTTTGTCCAGAGTTTGGACAAACTGCACGACTTAGTGTTTCAGCAGTTATGAAATGCTGCTGCTGCAAAACTGGAAATGAGAATTCCCATTTCAGTTTTCCCACACTGAGCATGTTTGATTAAAGTGGTTTTGGTTCTGTTTCATTTTCTCAATTAGTTTCATATCAGTTACTTTATTATTTGATACTTTAATAATTCATTTTGCCTTCCTAGTCAAAAAGCCCCAAACGGGTTTCATAAAACCGAGTTTCTTGCAATATTCTTCAATTTAAATGGAGTAATTTACTAATTTGTCAGCTCCCAGAGCCTCCTATCCTTACAAATTTCCACACACACCTCCCATTTTTTGTGCAGGGTACATTTTCTTTCATTGTTCAGAGGCACTAACATGAAGTTTCCACTCTTGCTTGCTATTATCCCTGCATCTTTCAAAGCAAGCAAGACCACACCTGCATGGGATGCTCAGCTCCCATCACAAATCCTTGCCATTGAGTTCAGCACTTCATTTAGCTCTTATAACTTCCTTGGTTCTCAGAAAACCCCCGTGTCTCACATCCATGTGAGAATGGCGTTTGAAATGGCTCTGTAAATAGTCCATCATCCAAAATGATCTGCAGAGAAAGGCACAGCAGCTCCAGCCCCCGCACAGGGTTTGTTCTCTTGCTGTATTGCTGACGAGTGACTGATGCTCCCAGGGCTTCACGCAGCCCTCAGCTCACCCTGTGCTGAGAGGGAGGATGTCATTAAATCAGATGATGTCACCAGATAAAATTGACGAGTTTCCAGTCACAAAACCTTTCCTCCGGGTGCACACATTACTCAGAGCTGGGCCACTTTGATCATCTCTTCTAGGAATGTATTCTCTCTCCTTGTAAAGCATTTTACAAACACTCACTTCTCCTACTAAGATGAAGATACTTCTTTAATAACTGGACTTTATTATGTTGTCTCTTCCATGGAAGTACAAATACAATTCACAATACAAAACTTCTTGTGATGTAAGAGAGGAAATGAAGCTGTATCTGTCACTGTGGACCAAGAGGAAAAGGCTCTATAAAAACAATGTGTTGAGATATTCATTGCAAAGAAACTCTGGAGAATCTGCTCGTGAGCAAACTGCTCAATTTGCACTCCAGGGCCCTGCCATGACCTCATGTTCACGTGAGGAACAGCCAAGTTGAAGAGCACAGATGGCAATGAGAGCTGCTGCTCATGCTGCAGGGGTTACAGACAATTCAGAGGCCAAGGACACAAAATATATTGCTTTAAATGCCCTAAGCAGCACTTTTGACATGCTGAATAGCTTTTATACTGTGCTGAGGGCTCTGTTGGAAAGGTGGCAGCACTGAGGGGCCAGGTAAAGAAGTCTAGAGCCCAGCAGCAGCTAAAGAGTCTGGAAAGTTAAATTCATGGCTACTGCAGCCTTCCCTAGGCAAACAGGGACAAGGAGCAAGGGGCAAAAGTAGGGTGAAATGTGAGAGTAGGAAGCACTGAACTGACCAACACTGCATGAGAAGCAAGGTGCTGGTTTGGGCAGGGAGGTGGGAGTCTCACTCCATCCAGGTAGAACTGCATGGGTTTGTTGTGTTTGAAACATTGCTGGAGAGTGACTGTGCAGCCCCTCAGCTAAAGGCTGCTGGAAGAGGAAGGACGTGCCTGCGTTTTGATCCCTCCCTTTTTCTTCCAGCGCATTTCAGTCACTTCTGCAGAGTGTTCACAAACCTGCACCTGTCTGCAGGTCTGTGCAGCTCTAACATCCAGCTGTGAGTGCTGGTGAGTCACCAGCCAAGGGCTCTGTGGATGCACTTCCCCAGGTGAGCAGCAGAACACCACTGCAGACAGAACAAAGCTGGTTTATGTCCCATCTGTCACGGCCTTGCAGCTCCAGCCCGGACAGAGCTCGGTAACTTTTTAACCCCTCCTGACTCATCTGCAATTCAGATTTCTCCGGGCTGGTCTGGTGACGCCAGTCTGCTTCCCTCCATGCTGGGCTGGAAACCACAATTGTCACATGAAAAATCACACTCTTCCCTCTCTTTCTCCTTATGAAATATTTCAATCCTTTAACAGAACACAAAATTCTGAGCCGCTTTGAAGCACAGGTTTTTTTAGAGGGCTCCTCTGGGGAAGGCTGACCGACTTTGCTCTTATCACTGAGCTCCTCTTCCTTCCATCTGCTCCAGCCTGGCCTTTGGAAGGTTGGTAGGCTCTATTCTTTTGGGCCCCAGGGGTTAATCCAGCCTTCACAAATTCAGTTCGAATACTTATTTTTTTTTTCTGACAAAGACATCTCTCTATCCTCTCTCACAGAGTCAGGAAGGGATTGTATGACATAGTTACTGTCAACAAAAAGCTGTGAGTTTATCAAGTTTAAGTATCAAATCCCAAGAACCATGAAAATGGTGAGGATGTCTATTTGCTTATTAAGACATTTGCAGTATCTGTAAGGAGAAAATTCCTCTCACCAGAAAGGGCTGTGTAATGGCCCACAATGCTCCAAGCTAAATGGAATTAAATGAGGATCTGTCCTACAAAGACACAAAAAGCAGGGAGGGAAACTTCTGTTCCATCTCTTTGATAGAGCTGCCTCATTTAAAAGTACTTTGGCTGCTATACTAATAAAATTTGGCCTTCTGAGCTTAAAATACTGTTTTTCTTTTTGGTGTAGCTTGCTACAAGGACAAAGCCACTCCAAGCTGTGTCTGATCTGAAGCGCTCCCTGTTACTGATGCTTCCTCCCCGGCAGACCCAGCCTTGTCTCTTTCTGACAAAACACTGCTCAAGGATCAGAAACATTTACCCTCTTGGTGAAGGTGGGAGTATTTTCCCAAGCATCCCTCACTCTTCACACGTGCCTGCATTACATATTATGCAGGTTAAAATTCTCTTGGAGGAGCTTATCTCCTGAGGGCTCAGTCCTCCAGGGAAAGCTCCTCTATCCCATGGGGAAGCTTCTCAACCACGCCCATCCCTTGGGAGGAGCCTCTTGTGCTTGAGGAAAAGAAGGTGAGAGCCAGACTCTGCTGGGGGGGTGTGTGGGGATGAAAGGAGCATCACCAGCCATTTGTGGAACAATGGATTTCCTGACTAAATACATAGACAATTTATTTACTTTCTTGAGGGTAGCAAAATACAGAAACAAAATGCCCACAGAGGTTGGGGAATCTCCATCCTTTGAGATACTGAGCACATAACCTCCAGAGGTCTTCCTTCCAGGAAATCTGTTCCACAATTCTGCTTGATGACTCACAGCAAAGAAGGCTGCACAGTAACAAGTGGAGACCATATGTGTTTGACTTCCAAGATATCCCTAACCCATGGAATGTCTCTGTTTTTAAACACATTCTACATTTAGCTTTAAATAACTACTTTATCAGAACAGGTTTTCTACAAAACACAAATTTTGTAGTTTGTATTACAGATCTTTTGCGACAACATGAAAAGGTACACTGGTTTTTTTTCCCCAACAGACAGCACAGGGTCAAATGGACACACTTAAGTATTACAACCTTCCACTAAGGCAAAAGCATGTTCATAACAGCAGTGCTGTACAGAATACTCCATCAAGCCCTTTCTCTGTCACTGATCACACACATAGTAACATCTGTGCAAGCCAGTTGGCTCTGGACAGCTCCCGTGGTTCTTGAAAGACTATTTCTTGGCAGGTTGTGTTTTTCACTCTAATTGAAAGGTTAATCAAATCAGTTCATACTTGTATGTTGGCTAAATAAACACACTGTCTTCACTGATGATGAAACAGATGCATTACCACTCATGGTTCCCGTGGGGTTCATTTGTTCCATGATCACATTTGGTTTTCTTCAAGCCTCTCTATGCAGTATCTGACAGCATTCTGGATGGTTTTCGTCAGGAAATTTACCTTGCAGATGCTATTGCATTCATGTCTTAACTCTTAACAGTTTTTGGCAAAGATATTACGTATCCTCAATGTTGCTTCTTTGTGGAAAATGTGGGGGAAGCCAATCCCACACAAGGCTGGGAACTCCTCATGAGCATAAATGCATTATGGAGCGGAGCAGCCTACACTGCTGAGGCTGAAACTGCCAACACATCCAACCCTGTTTTCTCTCTGCCTCTTCCTCAGCAAGGCTCTCATCTCGCACCAAGCTGATGCAGCAGGTCTCTTCAGCTTCCAGGACCCAGTGGGGCAATGCCATGTGCCTTGACTCTGATTTTGTGCACAACTGAGCTGACTCCTGACCCGTGTGTGTCTCTCTGAAATCGGCATTTTCACTTGGTAGGACAACACATCGTTGGGGAGGCAGGCAGAAGACTTGCTGAATGCACAACAGGTACAGAATATGCATTCAAGTTAAGCTCTGTGAACCACAAAACTGCCAAGCAATCAAAAGCTGCAACAGCTGATAATTGTTTTAAAGGAAAAGGCACTAAAAAAAAAAAAATCTTCCTGCCACTTGGTAATGAGTAGAATGAAGAAAACCTCTTCATTCAAAGAGATTAACAAAGATCATTTCAACATTACATTATCAAGTGGGAAAAAAGGTGCATATATTTCTCCAGTGAAAAACAGTATTCATGCAATGTATTAAGATGTTTTTTAAGGTGGGATTAACTTTATTTATTTTCTGTGTTCTGAAAGATTTAGATAACAAAACTAATTTGTTGAACTGATGAGAGATGTGTCTCTCCAGGACTCCTTAAGTCAGGTTTCAGAGATGTTCCCTCCCTCCACTTACTGGGAGACCAGGCTTGACAGGTCCATGGTTGAACAATTTAAGGTATTTGTACCACAGCTCATCAACCAACAATTAGCTTCCACTGCAGTCCCTCCTTTTTTTACTATTTTTAGAAGTTAACACATAAAATCATATCAATTTTCAACCTTAGGTCTCCACATTACCGACTTTTCTTTATCTGTCTCATAATGAAAAGGAAGCTGCATTTCAGAGAGCTGAACATCACACTAAGAATAAACACAGAACCCTGACCTAAGTCAATGGCATTCGTGAAGAAGTACCATTTCCTCCCATCCTTACCACAACTTTTTAACCTTTCATTCACTTAAAACCGTCGAGACCAAAGTGTAACATTCTCATTGATCCCACTCTGCCAGCTTACCAAAAGTCACCCTGGTGGGAATTTTATCTTTCCTGTGATGCTCACGTAGCCTCCTACTGCTCCCAAAAGAAGAGGCAAGCACAGGGGCAGGCCAGGACATGGCCAGAGCTGAGGAACCAGAGCCAGCAATAAAAGGCAACAGCCCCACAGTGACCTCTGCAGCACCTCACTTATCTCGACAGTTACCACCACCGTGTTCTTACAGCAGCCATTTGTCATTCACTTCAGCACTTTGTTCAACTCAGGCACTGGGAGAAAGGCAACGGAATCAGAAAATCCCAGCACTAACTGGATTTACTCTTTAAGCCACAGCACAAAAGAGATTTGAAATCAGTAATTTTCCTGATGGGGGAGTGCAGACACTCACTTGTCTGTACAGCATCAGAGCTGAACTGTCTTGCTGATCAGAAAGAAAAGAGATGCTTTTAGGATCACTTTCTCATCTACTGGAATTTAAACTGATAAAACTGGTCAAATTAGACTATTAGAACTGTGTGTGTTCTAGGAAATACAACTGAATATAGATTCGGGAGACTGGTTTTTTAATATTTATTTAGTAAAACTCACTATACAAACAAAAAGTTATCACAACAGTGGAATATGCAGGGTTATAGATTCTCCTTCAAGCTGTTTCTCTGCTTCAGTAAAAACACATATATACATTTACAATGATTTCCCTTTAAAGCACTGGGATTCATATATTAAAACATACCTGGTAAAATAAGCTTAAAATAATTTCACATTGCTTGGAAAAAGATTTGAGTAATTTACTCTTACCAGAGTGCCATTGTTGCACAGTATTCAAAAAAATGAACGACCACTAAAATATAGAGTAAAACATTTAAAAGTACATTTATTTCAAATGTGGGCAAAATATCAATATAAAAGAAAATAGAGTATAAGAAATAAAAATAAAGTACAAAACATTTTCATCTTCAACATCCATAATTTAATAGCTAGCAAGCCCTTTTATTTTTACATCCAAATTACACTTTTGGCTGAAGTACCATAATGTATTTTAAAATGCTTAAAAACGGGCTCATCATGATACCTAAAGTGGGCTCTTTTAAAATGGTAGTATAATACAAAACATAGTAAATTATGTTTCAGCATAATAAAATTACACATCCTAAAAAAGATGCAGTTTATTTTTGCTTTCCTGCTTTAAACTGCTCATCATCCCTAGGAAAACAGCTGGAAAACAGCATCCACAGGAAGTTCTAGTTGCTTTGTACAATGGCTGAACAGAGAGATATAATGCTCCAAGGATTCCAGAGCAGTAAGGCATTTCACCATCCATCAAGTAAATTTATATGTAAGCTTGTTAAGAAAGAACAACCGTAAGAAATGACAGCAAAGTACCAGCTCTATAAAAAACATGCATAAAGACACGGAAGTCTTACTGTCCCTCCACTGCATTTATCAAACTGGGTCCACAATCTTCAGTAAAAAGCTGTTTTCCTCATCTGAAAGTAACTTGTGCCAAATATTTCCCTTAGTGGCAAGTTCTTTTCCCATTGCCTAATATTCTACTATTTATTAATTTATTCTACTATTTACTAATATTTAGTAATTATAAATACTTGTGACCTTGTGACCACCCTCCCTTTTTCCTCCCTTGACGTATTTCCCATCAAAAAGTAATTCCATGCTGAATTTAAGCTACTTTCTTCGGTGTTAAACCACTTTCCTATCAAGTAAATATTACATATCCTAAAATATTAAATTAATTAGCTCCTAATTAAGAAAAACTTTTAGTAAACCATACTCCCCCCTAAGCAGCAGAATGTCATAACACAAAAAGGATATGATTCATAATCCAGTGTTTGAGTAAGCACTCCAGTCAGGACAAACTCAGCATTGTGGACATCTGGAAATACCAAAATTCATACAGTTCACACCCTACACAGAAATTCTGCCTCATTCTGCAGGTGCCAGGAGGGGCTGCTCTGCACCATTGTGGCTACAGCCCTACCATCAGCCCTCACACCTGACACTGCTATTAAACACAGCACTTCTTGGGGCTCTACACTAAAGTAAAAACAACTAAAGTGAAAACCTCTAACTCATTTGATAAATGCAAGATGGTGGCCTGGTTTCAGTTAATTTTCTTCTTAGTAGCTGGTACATGACTGTGCTTTGAATTTAGAATGAGAATAATGCTGGTAACACACTGATGTTCCAGTTGTTGCTAAATTCAAAAATTTATGGTGATCTGCCTATAAAGTAACTATTAGATATATCCAGCAAACAGCCGGCTTGGATTTCTCCATGGTTTGCAAGATAGTCCATGTATTCCTCTGTTAGTATCTGAAAGCCTCAAAAGATCTCTGTATTTGTATAATAATAACTGAGAAATAGCAAAAAAATCAAAGTAACAGTTATACTGTTCAGTCACAACAAAAGTTTATACATACCTATGCCTCGTGCGAAATACTCTCGACATAAATGAAGGTCATTTTCACAGGAAATCAAGATTATCTCCGGCAAACTCTAAAGGAAAGAGAGTAACGGTAAGCTCAGAAGAACACAGTAAGGTATTAGAAATAAATTTTAGAAAGCAACACTCAACACACTTTATTCTGCTTATGCTCCATGAGTTTTCGAAAGGAAGGTTGTTTGGATAATACTTTTCCTCCTGCACACTCCACAATAGCTTTCATGGTGGAAAGACTGGGACAAATTCCGGGTGTAATGTAAAAATATTTTCCCTAAAAAGAGAAAAGGAAGACCAAGAAAAAAGCATTATTATGTTAGCTGCTTTCTGCAACACATGAAGTTTTAATGTCATGTGACATTTCTTTAATACAACGGGGCAGGCTTTGCAAGCTGGGGTTGGGCTTATGGGCACGGATTCATCAGTTCATGAGTTGTCCTGTTTCCCCTGGAGGGGCAAATGAACAATTTGATAAATTTGAACAGTTCGGGTTCATTTCCACATCTATTAAGTCTTTCCACACCTGTTCTGCTAAGTAACAAGTGCAGCTTGGTGAGACATATAGGAATAATGCTCCTTGCTTCTTTGAGCACAACGACAACTTAAGTTTAAAAAAAGAGCTTTTACCCTTTAATTAACACCCAATTTGTTACTTCCTGACAAAAATGATTCTACTACTTGACTGAGATGGGTGATCAGATCACAAAGTAGATTATCCCTGTTAATCTGCTATGTATAAAAAACCAGAAAACACCTTGCTATTTCATCAGCAAATCTGAGAGCAAAATGTAGCACTTGGACATAATAGAAGACATAGATTCTTATTCATTACAAGTCAAAAAACCCCCACCTTTTTTATATGGTTTACCTCCATAAACAGTCTGTAATTCACTTAGGCTGAAGGATCTTCAGCAACTCAGATCTCCAGATACCTCTCTGCACTGTAATGTAATTTTAACCAGAGGCAGGAGAACACCTTGCACCATCCTAGCAAACAGTCTGGTGGAAAGGAGATTTACACTACAAATCCCTGAGGCTGAAGGGCAAACTCACTCTCAGACTCCCATTTTTTATGGGCAAGTGCTCCGACTATGAGGCTGGTGTAAAAAAGAAAAGAGAAAACTAAATCCCTTCTGTAAGTGGCTTTTTACAAGTAACAGAGCAATGTTCCAGATTTTGGAAGGGAACAAATATCCTGAGACTGCTGTTTGGTTAACATTACAGGATCCAGTCATTCAGAGGGCTTACATCACCCCAGCGATGCTTTGGCAGAAAACAGGTATAAAGTCAAAATGAAAATTTACAAGTGTTTCACGTTTTATACCAGCCTGCTCTATTGCTTTCAGCTATAAAACCGGTGGTCCCAATGCTGAAAAAATTAGGTTGAAAAGCTCCCAAATATTTAAATGCTGTGGTAAATTGCGTACCTTGAACAGTGGAGCTACTTGTGCTCTCTTTAGAGACTCCTCTAAACTAAAGCAGAAAAGCACCTCAGCCTCAGCATCTCTGAGCACAAAGTTCTGCTCATCTGAAAAAGAAAGACTGATGATGTGGCACACAGAATACAAACATCCCCATGGCCCAGGATGGAATCTGAGCACGACATCGTGGTGGCAGAGTGGCTCCAAATGGTAGACACCTACTAGAATTTAACATGATTAAAATATCTTCATTAGGCTTCTTACAAAGATGACAATCAAATACTTGGAGAATTAAACTGTGTTTTACTCTTTCACACCTAACAGCAATCACTGTCCTTTTTTCTAACAAATCCCTTTTTTCTAAATTATCGGAGGTACTTGCAAATTTTTAGTTTTTGATTCTCTGCAAAGGAGAATGATCACGCGAAAGGATTCAAATTACTGTGACCACCTACAGGAGCAGATACTGTCTTCAAGGCCTCACACAGTCTTAACAGAAAGAACTTTCCATCTGTTTCATTTGTCCTGTTATTCACCCCATTTTATTAGGGGTGGAATTTCAGTCTTTATCTTTCCACAAAAGCTATGTCAAACACACTTCTAAACCCAATTTAATCCAAACCCCCTAAGTTTAAAAACCAAACCCAAAAACTTATGCAGAGAACAAATTGGTCTTTCCAAGGACAATTCTGACAACTTGGAAGAGACAGTGTTAATACTCTTCCAAAAGACAAAAAAAACAATTAGGACAATTTTTGTAAACAATTGCCATATTTTCCATCATTATAGCAGGTACAAAACTGCAACCAGCCCATTAGCTACAACCCAACCTAATTTCAGTAAATAAGTAAAGTATTTCAAGTACTAGATCACAACAGTCATAGCAAATCCCCCAACTTTCTTCATCTTATACGAGTTTTCAAATTCATCAGTTTCTCAGTTCACTGGTGCTGAAATAAGCAAACTGCCCTCTTGAGTTTTATAAAAATGTTTGCTGGTTTATTAGTTAATTATCCATAAATTCAAGTCTTTATGGTGATTAGCCAGCAATGCAACACATTTTC
Source organism: Donacobius atricapilla (assembly GCA_013397315.1). NCBI lineage: Eukaryota > Metazoa > Chordata > Aves > Passeriformes > Mimidae > Donacobius > Donacobius atricapilla. The sequence continues at coordinate 225,137 of WBMY01008032.1, read as the reverse complement.
TTCTCACAAACCAATTATATAAAAAGCACAAAACAATCATAAACCAAACACTCACCCTTTCAGAAGGGGTGAATTAAAAAATAATGCAGCCACAGGTAAAAATCTACAAAATGGCTACACAAGAAAGAAATACAATACCTAACAATATGCAATCATTTAATCTCCCCAAAGCAAACTTTTAAAGTGTGTTTTTCTCTCAAGGGGAAGAAACTGTATTAAAGCTAATGAAAACTAAACGAAATAAAATGTTGCGCTGAAAGAGAACTTGGTTTAAAAAAAGGAAACCAAACACATAATTTTTGTGACAGCTTTGCTCTACCGTACTAACATAACTTTCTAACTCAAGTGGAATACAAACTAGCCGCTAATGTAATTGTTTAAAAACTTTGAAAATTATTCCTCAAGAGCTGTGAATGATGACAATCAGACTTGCTGTAAGAATTAAAATTTCTGCTTTCAAAAGCTGAGCTCTTCAGAAAACTGGTAAGAAACACTGAAGTCAGAAGACAAAACAACAAAGTGCACTTAAATATGTTTGTCACTGAACCTTTATTTTACTACGGGAATTGATACTAATTTAACTTACCGACAATTTTCTGGCATTTGAAACACTCTTCTAACCACTCTGGAGTTACTATGTGCTTGACTACAGAAATAGCTGTCAGGAACTTGACAGTTCGGGTCACTTTACTGGCAATTAGATGGGTACATTTCTGGGCAGAGTCTGCTACTTCACCTCCAAGGATATACAGTTTCTGAAAGTTGTTCAAAACACAAATCAGAATGGAACAGTTCTTTAAAAAAATGGAGGAAAAAAAAGAAACTAAATATCGTACCATAACAGCAAATAAAACTAAGCTCCTAATGGAAGAGTAAATGTAGATTTCTGTGTTACAGTGATTCCTTTACTCAAGCTGATGAATTCACAGCCACTGAAAATCCAGGTATTTCTAGACATAAATATCACCTGGCAAGATTGAAAACGATTTCCTGCTTCTGCAGTTTTTTGATTTTGGGTTGTGCTTTTCTTAAGCAAGCAACTAACTGTAGGATAAAAATTAAAATATTTTTCAGTGAAACAGGATATTAAATTTTAAGCAAGCAACAATAAGAATATATAATAATTTTGCTCTTTTCTAGGGATGGTGCAGTAGACACTGTAGCTACAGCAAACTTAATTTTGCTAAGCTTTTCTTTAAAGAGAAAAGCATCTCATGAAAAACACATACTCCACATGCATTTTTGATGCTACTGAGCAACTGTACCCTTTTCCTTGGTTTAAGCCACCAAACTCAAAGTAGCTCCTCACAGTTGCCATCTTATCAATTAAGGCAGTCATTACCTGAAGGCCTAAGTAACACAATGAATGAGCTCGTGAGGCACATCAGATTACCACAGGTGTTAAAGAGTGCTCCCCTCATAAAAATTTCAAGGATGAAAAAATATTTGGACACCCTGGATTTCTAATTAAGACAAGCATTTTGCACAAATAAATGAAACCCACACCAATATCTATAAGCATAAATATTTAACAGACCGGGGTTTTTATTGCATGAATGCTTGGGAGTCCCAAAGCAAGAAAGCCTAAGGGCTAGGTTATTAGGCCTGAGAGGTCTCTGGCAGCTCTGTGCACTCAACTGCACTGATAATGATGAGAACGAAGGTCAGACAGGGACAGCACTTTTAGCTCTTCTTTACCATGCTCTGGTGGCTTGTGTGAAGATGGCCCACGAAAACAATACTCAGTGACACTGAACCTCTCCACTATTTACTTCCTTCCTGGTAATAAACACCCTGTGAACAGTACATTGCACCCCTCTGAAAGGCAAAGGCTGCTTTTCTATGCTCACCTCAAGCACTTCTACCTGTGACTGCAGACCTTGCAAGATTTCCACTCTGATGTGCAAGGGACCCTTTGGCCATACAGGTACAAAGATTACCCCTCCATCTCAACAAGATGAGGAGTACCCAGCCCCAGTTAGGTATCCAAACTCTGCAGAGTTTTGACAGCATCAGCGCTGCCAGGTTTACATTCAACTTCACAAACTCTGAGGCTGAAGTTTATTTTTTTAATTTGTGAGCCACAGCTGTTACCAAAAGAGATTCTCTATATAATGAACCCGGTACCAACATGACAGAAAATGAGAAGTTCATACTGGAACTTAATGGGATACACTGAAAAACATTTTATGTTCCAAAATACTGAATATCAAGCTTCAAATGCACACACTGCAAGGGAAAAAAAACCTCTGAAACTGAACCACTTTAAAAACAAGTATAGTTGTAATAAAGAAAATATTTTGTATTTTTGAGGACACCGAACTGCATATTTCTGAGAAATAAAGTGAACTGGAACTAGGTCTCATTTAATTCTCACTATCTGACTGTTTTAAATTATTTACAGTTAAGTTTTAGTACAGCTTTATTAGGGAACAGAAGAAAACCTCCACAGGAACTTATCTCATTCGTGCCATTAGCTTTTTCATCAGCTGTCTTTGAAGCATTTGGCATTACAGACAGCAACCTCCCTAGGAGAATCCTGGGTCTTATCCAGTACAACCATCACTATGTTTCTCACCTAAATTTGGTCATGAAATTCGCTGATTTAAAAACAAATGTGGAAAGGGCTTTCTTGCTTTTTATTAAAGCAGTCCCACAGAAAGAAAAAGCAAGTAGCACAATAGTGTAAACTAGTTAACTACAGGAGAACAGCTACCAAATAAAACTCAATTTGCATAGACCTACTCTAACCTCAGGGCCAGTAAGTACTGTGTTTTATCCACCAGATATAAGCTTATCAACTCTTAGCAAAAATTCAACATCCATAAAAACGTTGTCAGATGTTTCAATGTAGTTCACAAGAGATAAGCTGAAAGTCACCTTAATGTACTGCTGCACTTGCATAGGTTCAAATCCTGTGAAGAGCACCATTGGTGTCAGCTCAGGGGTGAGTTTTTTAGTTGGTGGTGGCAGATCTTCAATCCTATAGAACACAGGAAACACAGCAGGAAGTGACATTTGGGCCCAAGGCTGTAGAACTAGAATTTTGAAATTAGACATGCACACTTTTTCAAGTTTCCCCAATGGAATGACTCAAATGAATGAGAATTAGGCACAGCCTCTTCTGAAGAAAAAAATTACCACACAGAGAACACAACATATTCTGCTCTTTCTGCACTCTCGTAACTCTCTTCCTACTTTACTCTCTCACTTATTACTTTATTCCAGCCAACTGAGTAACTGGCAACACCCCAACCCCACTGACAGTCATTTCACTGAGCAGGGCACAGGATGGTCAGGCTGATGGGCAGCTGACACTGTTGCGGAACAGTCAGTTAAGAACTATGGGCACTGACTGCTCACTGCTCTTACCTTGCTCTTTTGGAAGATGGCTGAAGACTGGATTCATTTTGCTTTGGTTTCAAAGGCAACCTCACACCCTGGAATCAGACCAGTTACATGTTTAGATGTGAATTAAGCAGGGAAACCAACTTTTATCCTGAATTAATCCTGAATGGAAATTACACACTGCTGAATACATGGGGCACCTACCACTTCCACAATGAACCCAAGAGCAAAGCTCAGCATCAGCCAAAGCTTCTCCACAAACTTATGTAACCCTGAAAGTGCATACCACATAAGATATTGTGGGATGTTTTTCCTTTGAATAACACTGCTAATTATCGATGGAAAAGTCAATGAACTAAGTGAGAAAGAAACTAAAAAGCCTGTAAATTTGTACATGAAGACTGCAATATTCTTCCTGGTGCTAAATTTCATGGAATGGTACTATCCCAGAAAATACTGGTTTAAACTCAAGCTCCCTAACTACATAAACAGAAGCTGGATAGAAAGTGCCACCTCCTCAGAACCAGATCAGCCTCTAGAGCATGTGCCCAGGGGTGATTAAATGTAGCTTTTAGGCTCTCCTTGGTCTGAGTGACTTGAAACTACAGCTACCAGGTTCAGGAGTATGTGACATCTATTTCTTTTGAACCTTCAAATCACTGCCTGAAGTTTAATGAAGAATGCTAGAGGCATATGACGAGAAAGACAGGCAGCATTGTCCCAGCCCTGCAGTGACCAAGTTCCTGTGGGAGGAACAAACCACAGGGGTTTGTTCCCTGCTCTCAGACCAGGCATTTTTATGCTAGACAGCCTATAGTATGAGCAGCTGGAAAGAAAAGTGCACACATTCACATTCTGAAAGACATTTCAACTATGAAAATGCAAGAGGTACATGGCATTAACAGCATCTGACAAGACAGCTGTCCTCAGAAGAGGTCCCCAAACCCCAAGACAAATAGAAATGCCTACTGTGACGGCAGTGAAGTACCTTGTCTTCCTTGACACTTCCACATGCCCAGCATTTTCTATTACCAAACCATATTCCTGTGTGGGCACCCGGAGAGCAGCTGGACTAGATTGTCTCCAGAAGCCCCTTTCAATCTAAGTCACAAAATTCCCACTTCACATGGGCAAGAAGGGTCCCCATATAAATACAGAAGGGGAGGTACTAAATTATCCATCCGACCCCAGAGGTCTCCATTTGCTACACAAGACAAAACATGAACAAAAACCTGCTGTGACTGACCCACACAAAGAACATATCAGTTTTTAATATGAGCTCAACTGCAGTTTGGATGCAAAGGTGGTGGTAACAAGACCAAAACTGAGTTAGTTAAAAGCTATTTTAAATACTAATACTGCATTTTGAATCTTTTTTATTTTGTAACAGCAGAATATTTTCCTTCTTCAGGAAAACATGAAGACCATGAATTTTTAAAAGCATTTAGTTTTCTAAATGCGAGTTTCCTACAGGACCATGAAACAAATCCAGGAGGGTCTATAAGAAGAAAGTTTCAAACTTATGGTCAGGAAAACAGTGGGGTCTATTTCTAGAGCTGAAAGTTATTCAAGTGGCAGAGTCCTGGATCCCCATTTAAAACACGGCTACAGATTACATTTTGAGAGTTATTAAGTACCTCTTTTCTGAAGAGTTTACAAAGTGACTGAGATACCAGCGATCCAAACACAAGAGGTGCGGCAAAACCTTTTTGTGCAATATACAATGTTATCAGAGAGTTGTCTGTAGTACAAATTTACCTACATCAAGATATACTGTGAAAAATTATCAAGTATATATGTGAAATGGGAAGAAAATTTACAAAGCAAAAGCATGAGATAGGTGTAAGAGCTGACATGGAAACTGCAGCTTGTTTTGAACATGCAGAAAACTTCCATTTTGCACGGTTGGCAGAATACCCTTCATGACAGAAATTTACTCTCTTTTATGTTTTTCAGGGTATAATTTCTTTCATTGTTCATTCCTGCTGCTATTTCATGGTTATCAACTACATTTTTGAATGCACGGTATATTTTTAAATTCTAAGATACATGGTATATATGCCCACGGTTTTAGTTCTTACTATGTATCAGAGAGGTGAGATGAAGTAGTTCCACCCTTAACTTAACATTAAGTATTGTCCTTAAAATTCAGTCAATATTCTAACAAAATTCTTACTGATTTTGGGTGTTCTGTCTTAAAAACCCTTATGTGGCCTCATTTACAGAGTGATAGGTACTGATTTAAGTACTAAGCCCTTTCTAAAGGTCTGATGTAGAAATTGAAGTGAAACATCTAGCCCAAGGTGTGTCAAGTGCAACTCCATACTGTATATCCCACTAAAATTCCTTAATTCTGCAAAAGATTATTTCTCAGATTCCTCAAAATAAAATAGAACATTAGTAAAAAGTATAACCAGGAGCTTCAGCACAGGCAAAAATATCAAAATAACTGCATGTCTACAATAATACAACATACCATTAGAAGTTCTGGCGACACCTTTAATGGGACTCTCCAAGCATCTAGGGAATGGAGAACAGAACACAAATGACACCACTGCCAAGCTGTTTGCAGCCGAGGAAACGCGTCCCGACTGCTGAAGCAGGCAGATAAAAACGCTGCAGACAGAGGGTGTGGCCCTTACCCAGCAGGTTGAGCACCAGGTGCGGGCTGGGACAGAGCGGGTCCTGCAGGCTGAAGAGGGTGTAGCGGCTGTGCTGCAGCTGCCGCAGCGCCTCCAGGTTCCCCAGCAGGATGTCGCAGAGCCACTGCGCGTTCACGCACGGGATCCGCCACTCCTTGGCCTTCTCGTACTTCAGCCCGCTGGCCCTTGGGGGGCAGGGGACAAGGAAATCATTTGTGTTGCAAAGAAATCGGTAAAAATAGCAACTTCTAATAATAAACCTAAAATATATCTGTGTCTCTTTATGTCACGGCAGGACATGAAATAGATTCACTCCATAGAGTTGTCAGAAGAGAACAAAGGCTTTATTTACAATTCCAACGGTTTCTTTTAGAACACACTGTGTAAGAAGGTCTATTACGGGTCCATGGGACTGACACTTCTCTCCATTGGTTCAGGAATAGGAAACACCACCTGGGGACAGTTGTTATGGCAAAGGGAACACTGTTTACTGAACCTGTTTTGAGAAACGGAGAGAGGTGTTTTGAAAAGAGAAAACTGTTGACAGCTTTCCCTTGCGAAAGGAGCTAGCAGTGGTTAGCAAGCTAAAATTCAGGCTCAGAAATATCGAGCCCACATATTTATTGTTCTATTTTTTGTTTGAACTGTGACAGAGGAGATACTCCAAAAAATGCTTTTGTTCTACATGTCAGGACAAGGCAGTCAGGAGAGAATTTCTGCTGTAAATGGAATCTTTAGGCCAGGATTTAAATTTTCCCTCCTCCAACATTTTAGAATAATTATTAAAAAAAGGGTATTTTATTTATGGATGATCTAAGAGTCAGCGTTACTTAAGAGTATTATAAACAGGAAAGTTAGAAATTACTTTTGTTTTGCCAGTGTTCATCACTTAATATGTGCTGTAATTTAGTTCAAGAAACAACATCACCAGGTTCATTGTTATCAAACTGCATAACTGATCACAATTAACACTCTTACAATGAGCCACACGTAGCACCTCACGTTCAGAGAGGCACTACCTGGCAAGAGGCTGCTAAGAAAGCCAGGAGTGTGGAGTGCAGCACTTACTCTTTACAGATGAGAACTGTATTGCTGCGACACAGGTAGCCCGTGTACTTGGCACCTGCTAGGTAGGCCATGAGCTTGAGGTCATCTCTGTCGCTGTCAACAAATCCCGTCACTGAGATTATCTGCAGACAGAAAGACACAGTCACAAATAACCGCACAATGATGGCACTTACAAAACACTCCCATGAAATATATTTTTCCATGACTACTTTTTACATTACAATGAAATGCATGGCATGGTGTATAAGCACTTAATTAAGCATGGCTTGTAGGATATAAACAGTACAATGTAAAAGTGGTTTGTTTATACATAAAAATTTCAGGTTTTGAGCAGTAGCTCTGACTCAGGAAGAATCATTTTCATTCTTCTGATCAGATTTTTCTTATTTACAGAGAACACTGCATTATTATGAAAGAGCTCAGAGCTCATTTGCTTCTCACAAGTCTGCCATCTTCCTTCTGCCGCTATTTACATAGAGGCACATACAAAAAGTGCTTACACTTACTTGCTCTACTCTAAAAATCTGACAACTGTGCTTTACTCTGCCATGAAGCCAAATAAACTGTGCCAGCCAATCTTAGGTGCTGAACTGCAATTCCACATCTTCCATTATGATCTTTAATCCAGACAGGGTTTTGTTTTTGCCATTCTCACCTTTTCTTTAGGGAAAAGCAGCAGTACTTTTATTTAGAACTTTGTTTATTTCATTGCATATTACATTTACTGCTAACCACCGAGTACACACACATGTTGTTATACTGTGATTTTCCCAAATCTGTATTTCTTTCTCTGTTGGTCAGGACAGGCTATTAGCAAGGCCATCATCCCATACGTCTGCATCCAGCACAAAGACATCCGATGCCAAGACATACTTTGGCACCTTGGTTTATACTGCATAGTACATTCCAAGATGCCTCTGAATTAAGTTTTTCAATTCCACAAAATTCCACTTCCACAGCTCCTCATTGCACAGGCAACGGAACTGTGACCTCCTATCCTCTCATTAGCAGCACAGGCTTCCTTTTTAGGAATTTGCTAAGCACTGACTAAGAAAAGCCCTCAAAAATCCTCTCAAAATCCTTGGTTATGGTGAGGAAGCCCTTGCTGGTGGATGACGCAGTTCGTCACACACACAAACACACACACACACTTAGATCAGAAGGCATGAACTAAAAACTCTACTTTATTTGAAAGTCTGACTCCATATATAGTATCTCTACAAAGGCCAGGGATTGGGGGAGAAGGCTGACACCTCTCCCCACCCCGTTGGTCAAGACAGCTGTCCATCAGCTGTCCATATCTCTAAGAACAGGAACAAAAACTACCTTGAAACTATTCAGTAACACTGGCTGTGTTTACAGACCAGAGCGTGAGAAAGAACCCAAAACATGAAACTGTGAAACAGAAGAGAAGGCTGAAAAAATCAGGGCGACAGTTAGATGTGCTGTGTCTCTGCTGCTATGAACTGTGCAGCCTGGCCTGCTGCTACCTTGCTGCATGTAATCTCTGCCCCTCAGTGTCTGAGAGAGTCACTCTCAAAGGCAAGTGTTACTCCTCACCACTCTGATCTCAGGAAGAAGTGCAAAGCACTGAGAAACACCTGGCAGCAGCACCCATCAACACAGCCCCTGAAGATTAACAGAAGCTTTTCTTCCAAGGCGAAAGAACTGTGTATTTTGCTCTGAGTAAGCACTTTCTGGCCCTGTTTTAATGAAGCATGCACTGAAGCAAGCATTCTTTCAAAGGAAGCTTTTCCTTCTTACATGTTGAGAGCATGGCTTTCCTCCTGGTGGAAATGCCACTGGAAAATGAAGGGCTCGATGAGGTGGGACCATCTTCTTCTTCTTCAAGATTGCATTCAGCCAGTGTGCTGTAATACATCTCTTCCTTTCTCTTAAAGCCTACAAATACAGGCACAAACAGCTTTCAAAACACAAAATACCTGCTTATTCTATTTCACACTTTTTCTACAAATCAAACCTTTGATTTTAATTGTTTTTCTCTACTTTTTAGTCCCCTCCCTCTCACAGAATCTTCCTTAGTGCTCTCTGGAACAAGGGAGTGAAGTGCTACTACATGCACTATGGAAGTTTAGTACCCCAAAAAACCACAAATCATACAAAACCACGTAACGAGAAACTTTGTATTTGCTATCTAAGCATGAAGCACAGGGTGCAAAGCCCTGCCTTTGCAGTGATAACACGCTGCATGCACCAGCGCAGGCTCCCAGCTGGCTCACCTGAGCATACATGTTACTGACTTGGCTTTCACAGAGAAGGTGAGTGCATCTGCTCGTGAGGGTAGGGTCCACTGTCCCACCATGTGCTTGGATGATCTGGTAAGAGAGCAAACCCAGAACTTCTAGGATATAACAATTTTTACATTACATTAAGAAACAAAAAGTCTGAAATGAAAGTCCACCCTTTAGGACACTGCCACCATTAGCACCACTTCACTGAAGAGTTACCCCCCAAAACCAGGTTTGTTATCTAGCTTTAGAACAAGTTTGAAAATAAAAAACAAAATTAAATATGCAGCTTTAGTTTCTCACTGAACAAAAAGCCTATTTTTTAGAAAAAATGGAAAAAAACCCCAAAATAAAGATATATAAACAAAAATAACCCTTCTCATGTTTTTTATTTTTTGCAGTTTAACTATTAAACAATTTTTCATGAACTATTCAATTCTATCTCAGCAATAAACACAAGTGCTGTTAAAAATGTCAACAGCTTACTTGATTATGCAAAATTGTAGGGAAAATTCAACTATAAAATCCATCAGAAGTTTCTGAAGAACATCAAAGTCCTCTTATTTAGGAAAGGATACAATCAGATTTTTCTGAAAAATAGAAGTTGGCAAAAAAATAGAAACACTCTATTCTTCCATCTTATTCACTCAGGTGGATACCTCACAGGCTACTAAATGCCAAAATTATATGTAAAAAATAGTTTTTTTATACAACCAAGTTAAATATAGACAGCGATGCTATATTACATTTGCTGTACTACAGTTGCCTGATTGAAAGTATAAATAACTGGGAAATAGTAAAGGCTGCAACTTACTTAGCTCATGTTCTGACTGGAGACTTAATTCAACCAGGCTGCACACCTAAAGTATTTCTATTACTTTTTCCGGTCAGCAGCAGTTGAATATTTTTTTTTAGATTGTAACAGAAGAATTACACAGAAGGATGCCTAAAGAAAAGTGAACAGGGCTGAAGTACTTCCATTGTTTTCTTTTAAAATTTGGGGACTATGACATTATGTTATAGTTTTTTTAAAAATATTGCAGAATCTTACCCGTTTCCAGGTTGCTAACAGCTGCTTGTCAGACATCTGCTCTGGGTAATCAGCAATTGCAAAGACACAGCCCAGTAGGAAATAATCTTCTGGAACTGCAGTTTGGCACATAAAGAACAAACAGGTGAATACTTAAAAGTCTGAAGAGTTCATCTCAGAACACATTTGCTACACTGACCTTTTCCTATTACCAGGTTATAAACTTCCTAAGTGCTCTTCCTTGGAAAGAGCAGGATCCAAAATTTCAAAGCTGAAAGCCTTTAAGGCACAGCTCAGCCCATAGTCTGATTTCGTTAAGGGTAGGTTTTTTTTTTTTCCTGGATGAAGAGGAGCTAAAGCGGCAAAAGGAAGGGTCACCAAAAGGAGAACTTAAGACAACTTCCTCTTTTACAAAGATCAGCCATGAACAGCCAAAACAATCGAAAAGCTTTCAGTTCTACTAGAATTCAAAGCAAGTTGTGACAACTTTCTGATACTGAATCTTCAGTCATTTACTCATTTTCCAAAACTGTAGCTGTCCTTCCAGCTCATACAGTGTTTGAAAACTTCCCTCTCCTCCTCTTCCAAAGAGAAAAAAAATTAAAACAATCGTGCTATGCATTTACTAACACTATACTTCTGAAAGTATAGGTTCTGTGTTTGTATTATCAAGTGTATATTTGAAAAGAGAACGTTCTCAGCACTCTCATGCTTTTCAGATTGCTGGATCACCAGTAGCTGTTATTTAAGTATTTGCCTAAAATTCAGTAAAACCAGTTCTGAGCCATGAGTGGCGTTTCTTACAATCCTATCCTGTAAACACCGCACTACTTTTTGATATTCTACCCCACTTCATGCCATTAGCTACTTCATTTCAGGATCAGAAGGCAAGAATTACTAACTCTCCACTGCTGGATCGTGCCCAAAGAGCGGCTGCTGCTGCAGTTGCTGCTGTTGCTGCTGGTGGTGTTGTGGCTGCTGGGCTGCAACTGGAAGCTGTAGTGCTTGAGGCGTCTGAGTTAAGTGCTGCGCTGCCTGATTCTGCATCTGCTGCTGCTGATGCTGCTGGTGCAGTCGCTGTAAGTGCTGCTGCTGCAGTTGCTGCTGCTGATGTTGCAGCTGTTGCTGTTGCAGCTGTTGCAGGTTCTGCTGCTGCAGCTGCTGCAGCTGTTGCTGCTGCTGTTGCAGCTGCTGCAGCTGCTGTTGCAGCACATGCTGCTGCTGGAACTGGAGCGGCTGCTGCGGGCGGTGCAGCTGCTGCTGCGCGTGGAGCGGCTGCTGCGGGAACTGGAGCTGCTGCTGGGAGAACTGGTGCTGCTGATGGACCTGCTGCTGCTGCTGCTGCTGGGGAAACTGGTGAGGCTGCTGTTGTTGGAAAGGCTGCTGGGAGAGCTGGGGTTGCTGCTGCTGCTGCTGCTGGAGCTGCATAAGTTGCTGAGGTTGAAGGTGTAAAAGAGGATGGTGCTGTTGCTGCTGTGCTTGATGTGACTGCTGCAATAAATGTGTCTCTGGTGTTAGTTTCACTTGACTAAACAGCACCACATTTGGATGTCCCTGTTGGCTATGATTTACTTGCTGTTCTAAACTTTTTGTAGGTGCTGAAAGTGATTGTAATATCTAGAAAACAAAGATTATTTTTGTGACCTTTTGGTTGTCATTCGGTTTAAAAAATATTTTAAAAACTACTGGGAAAATACAATTCCTAAAAGAAAAGAGCCCTGCACCTAAATATCTTGTGAGCTAAACAAAAATCTTTAACTGCCTAATAGCAAAAACAAAAGACAGGATTTACACAAAGAGAAGTGTGGAGCTGCATGTGACTCCTAATAAACAGCAATGCACATTTTAGATAAATTTAAAATTAAAGCCCATCCCTGTATTATTAATATTTTTTCCAACAGCATTATGACTATTAACACTATATTAATAATTATATTAATCAACTGCAATATTTATTTTAAAATCCTGCTGACCCATTAAATGCAGAGCTTAGTTCCACAGTCCTATTTTCACTTAAAAATTGCTAATGATGCCTTCATTAATTAGTGCTGTTTGAAACATGGGCATCTTGATCTCTTTTGAATCGATTCAGGAATATATAGCTTGTTTTTTAATCTCAATACCAAAAAAAACCAAAGAAAAACATTGATCTGCTGAGCACTAAGGGTTTCTTGGGAAAAAAACCCAAAAGAACCTAATCTCCCTACTTAAGAATACTAGATTTTAAGTTTATAGAGAGTGTTGAAGTAATATGGAATTTAATTTTATTTTTAAATGCATAACTCACTGTTAAGAGAAAAATCATTTCACACTAAGCAGATACAAGTTAGGAAGCAAATTTTTATGCATCAGCAAAGGGAAAATTAGGCAAAGTTCTAATAGATTAGGATGAGGTCCGCATACTTATTGAACTATTTTACTATAAGCTACCTATTAGAAATGAGAAGGAGCAATAGGAAATTCTAGATTTGCCTTTCGTAAAGTCTTTTAAACAGTAAATCAGCTTTGATGACTCCTGCAACGCTTGTTTCCTTCACCCTCACTACTCCAATGCACACACAGTGTCACCCTCATCACCATCTGAACCACACTGAGGTGGTGCAGCCATGATTATCAATGCATCACCCACCACTCCTGTCTCGGCAGCACCACAGAGAAACATTCAGTAACTAAAAACAACACACACAAAAATGTTCCTGTGGCTCAGCGTGAGGACCTACTCTCCACAGCAAATATCAACAGCCAAAATTACAGAAGCTTCAAGACATGTATTCCAAAATAAAGGGATAAAACTTTCAGAAGCATTCTACAGCTCTATTCAGACAGTAACTGTGTATCTGCAAACACCTGATGATGACAGACCTCGCTACTTGGCAGAAATCTTGAGGCTCAAACTAAACACTAACTTCCCAAGAACTAAGCCTTGCCCTAATCATTTGGGGCACAAAGTAAACGAGAAGCTGTAGGGGGAAAAGGTAGAACTGGTATTCCTCCCTCGAGGAAGCAGATTCACAAGATGCAAAGCCTCTCTGCACACGCTGCGCTGGCCCAGCAGCCTGAGAGGGCACTTGGTACAGCCCTCACACAGCACAACCCAGCCCGTCCCTCCTCCGGCAGACTTTGGGGGAACAGAGACCAGCCAAAGCACACAACCACAGCGCCCTGCAGCTCTGCAAATATTGCTGGCAGAGAAATACTTCCGCAGGGACAGCACTGATGTGTATTTGACAGCACAGTGCCTGGGCTGGAGGTGTGGTGCCCAACTTACCCAGGCTGGCCGACTGAGCCAACGGCTGGCAGCTCTGCTCAGGCCTTGCCCAGAAGTCTCAGGCCTTCAACAATGCAAGGCACCGAGAAGAGGAATCTGAGTCAGATTTAAAATAAAGCCTGTATTGCCATTTCGTATTCAGATGTCATATAAACAGCTCAGAATCCACATTGCTGAGTGACTCCACATTCTGTGTTCAAACACTGGCTGGAAGCCTCTACACTACTCAGGCACCTTTCTAAGCTTTACCATCAGATGAATATCCAAAGAAAGGCACCACTGCAATTATTTAAGTAGAAGATACGTCTAACATTTACCAGCACCTACTTTACTCCTGCTCCCTTCCCACAGACATCTAAGAATTTCAATGCTGCAGGTGCAGCTTGCTCACTTGCTTTTTATTTTCCTGTAGAAATACATTCAACACAAAGAGCTGCAATTATTTCAGCTACACAAGTGGCATAAGAAAGTGTAAGTCAGGACTTCTCCATCACGATATGTATACTATACAATAACCTGATGACGCCCAGCAGAACAATGGAGTACAGAACTGAACCTACTGTGGAAACAATCAATTTTACAATTCCATCTGTTTATGGCATAAATAATTCCTCGCACCGACTGAGAAGCCAAAAGGATAGGAAACCAGGTTTACTGAACCAGCAAAATAATTCTGAATTAATGTTTTTCCCTCTCTTACCAAGAAGCCCTTACTGAAAATCTAAACCATGCTGTAGTTACACATAGCTTTACTCTTCCAACTGTTTTTTCCAAATGCATTCTGTGAACCTGCTAGAAATTAAGTTACTTATTACAGGGAAATTACAGACTTGGCCACAATTTTAAGTAATAAGGGGAAGCATTAACTTTGGGTATTTTAAGACCAGCAAAAGGAAACTGAAGTTCCTGGCCACTAGAGTTCCTAAGAAAAAGTCCAATAGCTTATAAATTAAAAATCCAACACTTACATGTGCTACATTTGATGGTCTATTAATCTGCTGAATATCAGCACTATTAGTAATATTCCTTAACGTCCGCACGGCTGGACTCCACGTGGCCATCATTTCCTGGCGGTCAGACCCTGGGGCACCTTGCACTGAAGCCATGAGGTTGCCTCTCATATCAGGAGGCAAAATGTTACCTGGCACTGGTGGGACGTTGGCACACAAATTAATCAACCCGGAGTCCTTCCCTTGAGGCAACCTACGCTTTGCTGCAGATGCCTGTGGGACTTCAGCCGGTGTCCAGTTCAAATTCCTTTCCTGCTTTTCTGGAGAGGAATCGGAAGAATCATCGAACATCAGTTCCCCTTTTGCCTTATCAGCAGTAGTAGATTTTGGTGAAAAAGCTTGATCACCCAAAGGTGATCCTTCTCGAGAAGATGCTGGGCTTGATAATTTCTCATCAGTACTAGCCTCATTTTGTGAATCTTGCTCTTCATTTTCTGCTTCTTCTTCCTCTTCCTCCTCCTCCTCTTCTTCCTCCTCGTATATAATTAAGCGAGGATGATAAGGAGTCTCTTCTTTTTTACTTTTATCAGCTATAGAATCCAGTACCCAGTCCGGGGTCACAATTTTAATGCTGTCCCGTTTATAAGCACATTCATATTTTTCCTGGGGGGAAAAAAAAAGATTTAAAGACAAAACAATCACAACTAAGTTCTCTGAGATGAAGGCTAGTGCATGGAGAAGGAGATGACAAGGAGGCTGTCCAACACCGAAGAGAGATCTCACCCAGATCCAACAGGGTTTATACCGTGCAGAACCACAAGTTCCAAGAGATTAAAACAAAAAAATCCAGATTCTCCACATTTACACCATAAAGGACTCAGAAGGCACAACTGCAGAAGATGAATTTTTCCACTTGCAAAATTCTTCTCTAGCCCAATCACCAAAACATTCCAATCCAGCAGCAAGGAACATCATGGTCAACACTAAAATGCATGTGATTGTAGGAGGACATTAAGGCAAATCTAAATACAGTTTATGTTTTATCCACGATTAAAAAAAAGGCAAAAAACCCCAGCCCCACAATGAAAAAGCATTTAGGGAAGAAGGTAGAATTTCATAATAAAGTAGAGACAAATATTTAAATTTTTTTCACTGAAAAAAAGCATTTCAGCAGGAATACAGCTTAAAGCTTCACTGTTTCCTTTCCTAATAAATAGACACAGAATGAGTGTCCTATTTATTCGAATATCCTCTCATGGAAACCCCTCACACACATCAAAACAATACAGAAAAAAACCTTTCTTTTGAAAATTTGAAACTTATTTAAGGATTTAATATTTGGAAATGATTGAGCTGCTATTTTCTTTTATGTCAAGCAACATAAATTAAGAACAAGCACATTCAGAGGAAATTATTTTAGTGATTCTCTGGAGTTGTTTCCTACAATGAAACTGTCATTCATACACAATAAAGAGATTGGAGATGAAATCAAGTTTATTTGCCGACACAAGATTTTCTTCTTTCATTCTGGTGAGAATCATTAATAATCTTGTTTTATCATCCTGTGTCTAGTCAGAGCAATCAGAAGTTTTCCTGGTGACAGAATTGTTCTGCAGTTTCCCTTGCAGTGTATCAGAGCAGCAGGACTGGAAGCAAGAAGTAATAATCCCATAAAATTGTTCCCATTCAATGATTGTGTGCATTAAAATATTTCCTACAGACAGGGAATGCTAACACCTTTAAGTTTCTTGACTGGCAAGCTAAAGACAACATCCTTTGTTCTAAAAACCTTATTGTTTAAGCTCTTAAGTAAGTTATTGAAGTATGATTCTTAATGTATTTCATTGACTCTCACAAACAGAATTTTAGGTAATAAAGCTTTGTCCAAGAATTATATTTTGTTGTGATGAAAGGGACAACTAGAATGGTGCTCAATACACCCTTCTAAACAGTCCACAGAATAAATATCAAGCACTTAATAAAAAGAAAAAAACAAAACTGACACACACATATTCACCAAAAAAAAACAGCCCTACAAAGGTTCCTACATTTTAAAGAAGGAAAAGCATTCATTTCCCATAGCCATACTTTCTCTTCTCCCAGTGCCAGCTCATGTTTTATTCTTCAATATTTCAATTTTGTCCTTAGTTTTTCTTCACTGACTCTGTATCTGTGGATTTATAAATCACAATCACTAATGACTGTGACATATCAAAATTAGGCTAAGACAAATAAGATAAAGAACAAAATTCTTTATTCAAACAGGAACTCAAATACCAGTGTGAAATTGGACATCTTTTGAATTAATCGGGCATAAAGCCATGCAGAAAATAAGTACAAAGTGAATAGCTGCAATGCCTAATTTTGCTGAATTTAGTTGTTAATGAGCAGTCTTAAGAATTCTAACTTCAGGCAGATGGAAATTTTTTGACTGTTTGAAAGCAAATGAGAGCTACAACAAGAAGAATTGTACACGTAATAAACTCTTACCCCCTTTGGCTCAGGCACAATCAAATGAGTACACTTCTTATTGAGGCTCAGCTGGCAATTCCCTCCATAAAAAGTAATCAAAGCCCACAGCGTACTTCGGTCCTCAGACGAAACCTGAAAGGAAGGTAAAAAAGCCTTTTAGTTCTGTGCACCCAGCTGTCTTCAGCTGGAAGAATTTTGGTAATCCACAGCATACCATTTACAATGCTGGCTAATGTATTACTTATCACTTTTGAATACCAAATTAGAAAGAAAATTAGAGAGAAAACAGGGTGACAAAGACCCACAACAAGGAAAAACACTAAAGAGTAATTTTTAACCTACATAACGAAAGAGAAAACAAAGAGAAAAAGAAAAAGTCCTAGTACAACAGAAAAACTGCTATCTCTCCTCAAAAAAGCAAACATCCGACAAACAGTGGACATAGGAGTAGACTGAAATATGATTCACTCCTTACCTGAGAGAGACAAGCAGTGACTCCAAAAAAGATCTGACATGACTCTGGAGAAAAGCCATTTACACTGGAAAGCAGATGTCAAGGATGCAAAATAATCAGATGAGTTTCCTGAGGGTCATTAGAGGAAATTGAACAGTTGATGCAGTACTTCTCAGGTAATACCAAGTATCTGACCATTCAAAAATTTTCGTCTTTGAAAGCACATCATCTGTTTGCAATTAAAGTTTATGCCAAGAGAAAAACACCTGATGTACAAACTGAATCAGGACACCGGCAATATTACGATCAATTTTGGTAACACTCTAAACTAGAACTGACCTGGGAAAGACAGACGGACCATCGGACTTCTGCAATTTCCCCCCTTTCATGTGATCTTGTGTTTAAGATCCAGGCACATTTGTCAGCAAAAACCGACTACAGAAACAGGCGCACACTGTGTCACATGCAGACACTGAGATTTTTTAAATGAAACAAAATTATTTTCCCCGTGATGTTGACAGATGCACCAGCAACACTCACATTTTGAGGCCCAGAAGAGACAGCACACAGCAAGCTTATGACAAAGCAGAGAGCACTTTAAAACCTAAGAATAAATTACTGCCATAACCAGAACACCTCAAGAAGTTCAAGCCTGATGAACATCCTGAATTGTTCTCCATTTCATCCAAGGCAGAAATTCAGTACTGGATCTTGCAAAAGTGTACATGTGTCTACTCCCTTCCTACTGCTAGCACACAGAGCAGAAACAGTCAGTATTTAACTTTTAGAAGGTCCATTAGTTTGCCTGGAGCTTGCACTCTCTAAAGAACAGGAGTGAAAGAGACTCTTTTAAAAAAGTTACAAGCAGCATAACAATAAAACAAAACAGGGAATAGAGCAAAACTCACTTTTCTTCCTGCCATTAACAAAAGCTCAGAAGCGCTCTGACTCTTTTATCTATACAAGACCATTGAAAAATACACCCTCCTCATTCTTGCTTTGCTGCAAAAGAAATTGCCAGCCCTCTTTAGGGCATTATAGCCAAGGCTTTTGCACATGAAACTCTTTCTCGTTCCTCAGCGAGTCTGCTTCCAGCTTCATTTTTCTGCTACTTCCCTCGCACCGCAGGCTGGTCAGACCACACACACGGCCTTGCGAGGGCACAGGACAACACGCTGCCCACTGAAGTTCTCTCTGGTGAAAACAATTTCCACTAAGAAACAGACAAAATGACTGTGCTTTTATATTGTATTGGATCTTTCTGTATTAAAGGTTACCTTTAGCAAAGAAGCAGCAGAGTTGGTAAGGTAACAAAAAATCCTTAAGGCTTTTACTAGATCCATGTCTGACTGACACAGGATGCTTCTAGGACTTGGTTCTTCAGAAATTCCATGGCCACTTTCAGCATTACCAAATTAAAACATAAACGAAACACCAAAATGCAGAATCTCAAACTTCTGCCTAAGCAGGTCCAAACGCAATTAGCTGGAAAAACTAAGCTGCTCCTATTGATGACTGTATTTTTTTCATTATGGCAGTATCTAAATCCCTAAGGAAAGGCCAGATGTCACTGCACCAGAAGTCATAAAAAGACTGAAACAGGATAAAATGAAGTAAAGACCTGACAACCCAATTTAGTGTGCACAATAAGGCTCAGAGTAAAACCTAAACCCACCATGTTCTAAGGACATGAAGTACTAGAAAGTCAAAGATCCAAGGACACATTTATTGCTGACAGGTGTAGAAAACTTCCTTCTTCCATATAACTGAAGAACAAGACACTGCTGAGACCTGGTCTTTTCATTTGGCCATTCTAATGTTCCCACAATAAAGACTTCCTGAACAACACTCATTGAGAGCTACATTCCCACATTTACAGCTACAATTTAGTTATGGACTGCACCATTCCACTGTTTCATCTGCTTATTTCTCTTCTGGGTATCCAGTAATGTCAGCTCTTAGAGTACTCTTTTAAAAAACCCTGGTTGCGGATGGAATTCAATTTTTTTAATAGTGCAACTTATTCACGTGAAAGACCACCAATAATGAAATGTTAGGTTACTTAAGCCTGAAAATGTAGCTAATTCCAAGCTTTTTTTTTTTTTGTGAACACTCTTCACGGACAGGGAGAAGGTTTAGAGATGTGTAACATAAGCAACTGAACACTCATCCTGGTGATGAAAGCACAATAAACACATTTTTATGCTCAGACACAAATGACCAAGGATCACTGGCCCAGACCACAGCACAGAAACACAGCGAGTTGCCAAGGCACACAATTAAACTATTGGGTATAAACCAGGAATTCTTAATCTCTGAAGCACATTAAGGCCTGAATTCCTAACATGGAAACCCGGATTCTTGCACCCAGCAGTTCTTGTCTTCCATTTGATTACAGCTGTCCTTTACGTGCCTATGAAACACAAAGTAGGCAAAGGGACAGGAAAACTGAAGACAAAGAAGCTCCAAGCACACTGCAACCTTGGCAGGCAAAACGCAAGAGATCATTTTAGAAGTTTAAGCAGTACCTATTTGAAACTGTCTTGAATCCTTCAGTGGTATCCATTTTAACATGTTTTCAACACAATTTTGAACTTAAAAGGATACGGCAGAAGAGCTCCACAGCGAACAGACAAGATCACCCAGGAAGGCTGAAAAAAACAAAAACCACTAGACATTAAAATAAAATCCTCGGTCTACATGCACAAAATAAGAATTACCTTCCAAGTTCATGCTATAGTTAGTTTTAATGTATGTTTCCCAGCTTTGGAAGTCCAAGTGTTTCACAGACCTTGCACTTAGTCTGCAAAAAAGACTTTTCATTTATTTGTGGGCGTTCACATAAAGACAGCTCAAAGGCTGTGCAGCAACCCCCTTCTCTCACGCCACTTACAGTATTTGTTCATCCTCTCCCTTTCTGCAGTTCTTGCTTGTAAGAAAAAGTAATGCAGATCATCCCACCGTGCACTCCTCAGCAAGGAGTGAAGAAGCAGAGCCTTAAACAGAACGAGTTTTCTGAAGGCAGGACAGTGCTGGCTGCTGAGCAGTGACCCCTACCCGGCAGTGTCTGGGGACACAGGAATGGAGGAGATGGAGGACACTGCTCCCAAAGCAGCAGACAAGGAAGAATGGGCAAAGAGTGACATCACATTCAGTACGGAATTACTTTTCCTCAAAAGACAAACAAAAGAATATATTGTGGCAATTATGTCTATGGTGTCCAAGTTCTTGTTATTCTCCTTCTCTTATAAGGCATAATACAAAAAATAGCTAAAAACACTTAACTTCTAACTCCTCAATCCTCACAGGAAAAAAAAAAGAAGATATTTTCCTCCCTGAAGTTTTTATTTTCCTCTTTCCCTGTAACCAGCTATCTTTGCCTCTGACTTCCAGTCCCTTTAATACTTAGGCTGATCTTGATTACAGATCATGCTGTGATGTTTTCAGGTCAAGCCAAGTGACATTAGTGAAAGCTTTGCTCTCATCTGGCAAATGAGTTGGCAGTTATGAAGTAAATTAAATTATTTGAGTGGCATTAGAAAGCAGGAAGTGCTCTCTAATGTGATCTCCTTCCTTCTCATAAAAATGGCAGCAGTTTCCTTGTTTATCAAGTTAAAATTACACCAAAAATGGCTTCAGAAAAAGGAACTAAAAATTAACCAGCACACCCAATATAACCATAAGGGTCCCCAGCCAAGTACCTTTCATTTTTTCGTTAATTCAGTTCTACACTGTCAGGTGAGCTCTCATGACAAAACCTAGCAAAATTCTCTACTGCCACCTGTACCCACACGGAAAAAATAACCCAAAATCAGCAGTGGAAATTCTAGTCTTATTTCTTCCAATCTCTCTCAAGACTTCCAGAGTGACAAGTTCACATATTCAAAGATGAAGCCCGTGATTTTTCACTGAAAAATACCTTGCTATGGAAGGTAGTAACAAAATACCAGTAATTCCAGTGTAAGAAAGAAAAGACTTAAAAGCCCTTAAAAACTAAAGTAAGGAGGAAAAAAACCCTAGTTTTCTACAAGTTTCTATAGTCTATAATTAGCATAGTACATACATGCAGAATTAACAAAATCATTTTGCACTTTGCCTTTCTATATGTTTTAACAAAACCTTCAGCAATTTAGTACTTATTCTAAATTGAGGTTTTCAACTACCAGAAGCTTGTAAGAACCTTTTCTTCAGAAGTATTTCTGAAGTAGAACTAACAGGACATCATCTCATAGATGACTGAAAGAAAAATCTGAAAAAAAAAACCAAAGCAGAACACTAAAAATTACCTACACCACCAACAGATAGAGAGCAACAAGGAGAGAACAGAATTTTAACCGAAGTCTGCAAGCCAGGATAGAAGTTTGTGCAAGAAGAATGTAAGATTTCTAAAGACGTGTTTCATTTGCTCATAATCCCAAGACGAATATTTTGTTATAACAATGAAGCACCTATGTCAGTACTTTGACAATTTCATGGATGAGTCGCTCACCTTTACCACAGGGAGATCAAAAACTTCTCGAGATTCTCCAACTTCTGGATTGTCCCCATCTTCTGAAATAATATGCGAGGCCAGTGCATTGTAAGAAACTTCCTTTGCTTTCCCAGCTTTCAGAAGTTGGATAACCTAAACCCAAAAGAGAACAGGGAGAAGTCATTCGTTTTTAGTAACTTTTATTTGAGAAAAACATTACTGCAAGAAGACACTAACGCTGGATGGATGAATGAATATGACCTTCTCTCTTGGCTGTCCTCCTGTAGGTGGCCAGAACTTTTCCTGAAGTTGTCAAACACATTCTAAACCTGACTGCCAAAGGTTTACAGCTCTTCTGTTTTCATCACTGCATCTGAAGAGCTACTTTTGAAAATAATTGATGGTGGGGTAGGAACTGGGGAAATGTCAAGGTTTTTCCAAAATACGTATTCCTCAAAACACACATTAAAATCATTTTCCTTCAGGCATGGAAAGAAAGCTCTTCTAAGTGCTTGAGTTTTGCATGGAATAGCTCTGAAAGTAGCTTCTGGAAGTTTGAATGTGCTTTAAAATAAGGGGTTAAATTCTAAGGACTACGTGATTTTGTGAAATATAGGAAAAAAACCCGAGTAGGACTCATGCTCCCTAAATTAGGACCTTAGAGCTGGAACTGAAGTGCCTCCCTCCACTGCTCTGTCCTGAGAACGCAGAACACCCCCCAGCCACCAAAGCACATCTCACTCCCGGTTTTGCCAGGCCCAAACAGCAGATGCTGCCTCAAGAGCTCAGCGTTCTTACAACTCTGCTGGAGAGATCTGTGTGACAGATCCAAAAAAGCCCCAAAAAACGGGACTTCATCTGAACCCAGAAGGGAACAGCAACGGTAGTGGGGTGTAGAGGGGAGGAAGAGAAAAATGTTTTAAAACATTATGGTTTAAAAAGAGTTCCTTTAAGATCATTGTTTCATTTCCCTTTAATTATTCAGAAACAATGATTTAGAACAAAACTGGCGTGGTGTTCATCTTCCAAAACCCGCCAGGGACAGATGCCTGTCCCTGCAAACCTGCTGGGGACATTCCCTTCAAAACAGGATGCTCTGCCCACAGCAGTGAACAGCAGAGAGCAAGGCAATGCATTCATCAAACAAAATATCGATTAATTAATTGGTCCTTAAGCAATTACTCCCTACTCTGTACACTCACCAGGACAAAGAGACTCTCTCCAAACACAGCATCAAGCTATTTTACAAAGCATTTCTGCCAAACAGAAAAATTTGGGATAGAAAAATCATAATTCACTGAGGAGGCAATGCTGGCACTTCCTGAGTGAAGTACCTGACTTGAAAACTCCATTTAACAAAACAGAAGTTAACTTTTTTCCTGCAATGAATGAATATTACCAAAAGAATTACCCTAAAATAATCAAGAAAATTGATCATGAGCTTGCTGTTCTTGTCACCCCTGAGAGAAACAGGAGTGAATGTTTCCATTTTGCACACCAATCCCCTAACCATGATACACCTCCCTGCACGAAATCCAGTTAACCCTAAAGAAACACAGGATGCTATCACTGCACAGGGGGAAGCTAAATCCAAATAAAGCACTTTTAAAAACAGAAGGTATTTAAGAACAGTCTCAGCACACGAGCTCCTTGTCTCACACAGCTCTCCCGGAGTTTACAATCCCATTCAACTGCTCACTTAGGAGAAAGCTAAAAAAAGGAGTGAACGGCATGAAAACTGAGAACCCAAATCTGACAGCAACAGAAAGAAGCTATAAATAATGTGCTAAAAGTATGATTTTTTTTCTTTTAATATCAAAACAATGTTGCATTACAGAACCTGTGCAAAGCATCTGCTTATACAAAAAGTTACACTGGTTTCATGCAGTAGTCTAAACACTACAAATATGATAATGCATTTGATTGTTTCATGTGTCATGAAAAAGACTTCCCAATTGAGCTCACATCAACTTCAAAACTTCTCTCAGAATACACAACTTCTTCAGTTTAAGTAGTGCCTGGACTGAAAAGTTGTACTGGCACAATTAAAGAACTCACACTGATATCAACCACATACCTGAAACTAGACAACAGAATGCTGAAAAGCCTTAATACGAATACTGTAAAAATCATGCATTTTAAGTATTGGTATATACCCATTAAATGAAATTTTTTTTGAGAGTGAATCAAAATTTTATCTTGTTCTCTCCCACTAAAATCTGTGTTGGAGAAACAGAAGAGTTCAAAATTAAGAGTTCAAAAATTAAGAAGTAAGACAATGGGCATAAAAAAATAAACAAGATATCCAAAACCCAAATATCCCGTTCAAAGACCTTGTGCTGCATTGCGTCACTTTTTATCTCTTTCTGAAGGAAATACTGATTTTAACTGGTGTTTCCAAAGCATGATGGTTTGGGTTTTTATGTTTGAGGAAAGCAAGAAGAGCATTTATTAAAAGAAAAAGAGTAGCTGACATCTACCCATCACCCTCAGTAAGGTGTGAGGAGCAAAATGCACCCAATGGAATGGAGTGGATTTAAAATTGAGAGCCAGCCTAATTCTCCCTCATTTGCCAAAGAACACCTCGGCACAATTCCAGACTTTTGTTTCCCTTCCAGTTTGTGCTGCACGTGCTTTAATAGGCAGTGGGTATGCAGTTATTCACCTGAATACATTTTGTGTTTTCCCCTTACTCTTGGATTTGTTTTGATTAGCATGCTCACTTGTGCTTAGGCCTGTTTTAATATTTATTACACTAACTGGTTTTCTGCGAAACCATTTAGAGATATAAACTGATCAAAGTGTGCTCCTCCCCAGAAGATGAAGGAGGAAATTCTTTGCAAAATCAAGCTGGCATCCGCTTGTGTATGAAGTAGTAAAAAGTGCCAAACGTATTTGTAGTTTTTGTATCAGTAATGGGACAAATTTCAGTCTAAGAACTGTTTGAGTTTGATTTGTAATTCCTGCATTCTGTCTTGGCTCGAAACTCACCTGGTAAATGCTCCTCACATTCAGGTGCCCCCAGAGGACACCTACAGGACAGTGTCCTGGTCTCAGCAAGGATAAGAGTCCATTTCATCTCCATAGCTGCTACGGTTGCGTGTTTTGGATTCCAAAGGGGAATCATGTTGATAACACACTGATATTCTGCTTTTTGCTTTCGTGTTTATCCTAAGTCAAGGATTGTTTTTTTGTGTCTCATGCTCTGCCAGTGAGAAGGTACAAAAAAGGCTGGGAGAGAGCACAGGCTGGACAGGGGACCCAAACCGGCCAACGGGATATTCCACACCAAAGCATGTCATGCCCCGTATATAAACTGGGGGAGTTACCCAGAAGAACGACTGATCTGGGGTCAGGAATGACGTCTGGCACCAGCCAGTGGGCAGTGAGCAATCCATTGCTTGGGGTTTTCTTTCTTTCCCTCTTTCTTACCATTATCATTTACTATTCCCGTCGTACCTTACCAGGTTCTCAACTATTAAACAAACTGTTTTTCTATCTCAACCGACAAGTTAGATTTTTGAACCTCCTCCCCGTGGCACAGCGCAGGGGTGGGGGCAGAGAGCAGCTGTGCTGTGCTCAGTTGCCAGCTGGGTTTAAGCCCGTACTGAGGGTTCTCCCAGGAGCTGGCCCCGAGCCCAGCCCGGCCCAGCTCCTCACTCTGACCTGGCTCTGCCTCCCCAGCCAGGCAGAGGAAAATTCAACGCGCCGAATTTGGAGCAAATCAAAGCCCTGTGACAATGACTCTGACTGCAAAGTGAAGAAAATTTAGCATGAGAAAGAAAACCAGTTTAAGAGAATGCTTGTCCACTTGCTTTATGGGAAGTCTGCTCATTGTCCTCCCATGTCAACACACAGCTAAGAACAGGCCTTTCAAGACACTACTTCTATGACAAATGATGTACAAGGTTGCTACAGGATTTTTGCACTCATCCTCATACACATAATACTCACATTGCTACTGTAGGGCTTTTTGGTAAGTACAGGAATTTGTTATTTGAGCGGTAAGCCACTATCAAAAATTTTATGTCTAAAGACCTAATGCCTAAAGAACTAAATCTGCTACCTAGAGACATGTCTAAAGAAGTTTTCATCCTGATCTTTAACTGTATTCTTCCCAGATTTTATTTCTTTTACCACAATAGGAATGGAAGCCACCTGAACAGGTCAGTGCCTGTGTCTCCAGGTCACTTACAGGCATACAAGGCTCAGTAAGTGCCAGGACAGGAGGCTAAAGGAACCCAACGCTGAACTAAGACTGTACTGCAGCAAATACCAGAGAGGCAAAGACTTTAACTTCAGCGTGAAGCACGCAGTAACCTGCTTGCAGGAAGCTGCTGTCCTCAAGCTCGGTACGGTGCACTTCAAACACCTGCCTAATTGGACACGCCACAGAAACTTTGTTTCAACCACCTTTGCCCACCGCGGGTGTTAGGCACCGCAAGGCCACCTGCATTACCCAGAGCAGGGCCAGAGGGCTGCGCGGCCCGGGGCCTGAACGACACCGGCAGCACACCGGGCGGCCCCGGGGCGGTACCGGGGGCCGGGGCCGCGCCAAGGCGGGAAGGTCTGTGCGGGAGGGAAGAGCCAGTCCGGCTGCCCGTGACGACCCTCCCCCACGGCCTGTCCCCGTGTGTCCGGACCGAACCGGGCACAGGGAGGGGCCGGGCCTGCGGAGCGCTCGAGTCGGAGGAGCGGCGGCCGCTGCCCCCGCTGCCCGCCCGGCCCGGCCCGGCCCAGGAAGTCCCTCCGCCCGCTCCTCCTCCGCTCAGGCGGCTC
>WBMY01008032.1:178217-198136 GCA_013397315.1 Donacobius atricapilla | reverse complement strand
CCCCGCGCCGGGAGCGGAGGGAGACGAAGGGGAAGGGGGAATGATCGGAAGGGATGACCCGGTACCTTGGGGTCGATGTCTCCCACCACGAAGAACTTGACGTCTTTGAACATCTCCTCCGGGACTTTCAGCTCCTCCTCGTCGTCCGCCAACATGGTCCCGGACGGCAGCAGCGGGCGCTCCCCCCCTGCCCACTATTCCCCCGCGCTCACTGTGGAAAACCCGCCGGGGCCCGGGTCTCTCCCGTCCCCCTCCCCCCGCAGAGCCGCCGAACCGCGCGAGCAAGGCGCGCGCTGCGGGACACACCATCCCCCGCCGGGACGTAGGGGGGGTGGACGGGGGAGGGGAGAGCCGCTCCCACCAAGCGGCTCCCCCCGCCCGATCAGCCCCCACGACTGCTGGAGGGCCGCGCCTGCTTTTGATCCATAGGCGCTATCCCTGCTTCTCCCTCTTCCCCCGAACCGGACCCGCAGAGAGCATCCGGCTGCGGAGCTCCCCCCGCGCGGGATGTAATGGACTCGCCCCGAACGACAGAGGCGGGCAGCGGGGATGCCCGGCTCCGCCCATTGGCGGGGGGGAGGGAAAGGGGAGGAAAGGCAGCCGCCCCTGGCCCCGCCCCTCGGTTCGCCCAGGCCACGCCCCCGCCAGGCCCCGTCGCCTCACGCCCCGCCCCTCGGCCCCGCCGTGAGGGGACCCGGGCGATGGCGGCCGGGTCGCTGGGCCGCCACCGGCAGCCAATAGTTGTGGTGGTGTTCCAGCGCCCCGGACATCGGTGAACACACCGACTACTCCCGAAATCATAGCACGCAACCGCTAAGGTGGGGAAAGACCTATAAGGTCATCGAGTCCCACCGAAATAAGGCATTTTTCCCTCAGAAACTGCAAAGCATCCATCTACATTGATAGTGAACCGTTCCCACCTTGAGCAGGGTGTATCTTACCCAACTATTCTAGATAACAGAAAACAGAAATTATCATTTTATAGAAGTTATAGTCAACAGAAAGAAACGAGTGCTTTCAGAGCCTGCTTCATGTCGCATATTTTAAACATTGCTGCATTGACAGGGATACTTAAAATACAAATATTAGATAACATAACTGTATCTATAAAATAAGCACTCTACTCTACTCCAAAGGAGTTTTGGATCCCCTCATAACACTTCGATGTGGACAATGTTTCCCTCCCATACTTGGGAGCAATGTTAAGAGATGGCATTGCAAGACTTGCTGAAATAAAAATACTGGGCACCTACAGTTTCCCTTCTGCCTGCAAGGCCTGTCTCACTTTCCCAGGAGGAAACTCTATTTTTTTTACCTGTGTTATTCTTGAAGCTATGGCAGAAACCATAAATCGTTTTACGAGTCATTTATTTACTTTTACTGGATAAAAGTTTGGTGGATAAAGGCTTCACAGGTTTCCTGGCTCTCCACATTACATCGCCCCCTTTCTCTCCAACTGTGCAAGAAATATCCAACCTATTACCTGTACTTTGTCCACTCCAGAAAGAACATTTGGTTGAAGGTTTTACTGTTTTGCCCACCCTCCCGACGAAATTTACTTTTTAAAGTGAAAATCAAACTAAAAAGTCCTTATCTTTTAGATAGTACACTTTTTTGTTGTGAGGTGGGAAAAAAAAGTAAAAATAACCATCTGCTTTTAAATCCATTCATCCCTTTCTTTCAACAATTCATATTATCTCAATTTCTTTATCTTTTCTAATAATCCCTGTTTAGGGAAATTTTTTTTTTCTGTGCTGTGTATTTCCTGAACTGTCTTTGAAAGGACTTCTCTAAGCTCTGCTTGCCTTTATAGCCACTCTCCAGGGTGCCATGTCCAGCCTTTGCTTTCTTAGTTCCATAATTTTCACTCTTTCCAACTCCATTTTTGATCCATTTTGACTTCTTCACACTAAACAGAACTACTTTGACCAAAATCTGCCCTCACCTGCAGCAAAATATTTTTCATATTCTTCTTGGTCTATCAGATTTCATTAACACCACTGCTTCCTGAGCTTCCTTTCCTGTTGGATTTCATTACCTCTGTAATCATCTGCATCTCCCAGCACTGGTAATTTTCACTTCTTTTCTTCGATAAATATAGCTATTTCTCAGGTTTCTATTCTACATTCTTCTTGGAGTTCTTTCCTCTTCCTGATGTTGTTCATCACTTGGATTCATCTTTCTCAGTGTGATCACTAAATTGCCCTTTCTCACAGGAGTACTTTCCTTATATCTAAGCCCCTACACTATCACATATTCCCACTCCACATGAAGAAAAACAAAGTTTTGTCCTTCAAGGGTTTGTCCTCTTGATTTCCCTTCTCTGCCTATTTTCTTTGTTACTCTAATGAGTTCCTTCGGCCTTCCTATCCTTTGAATTTTCCAGAATCTCCAAGAATTTCCAAAATTCTTTTTGAATTTTTGGTTCTTTGTACAACTTCATGATTACAAATATTTCAAACCCGGCATTATGCTAATGCTGGCAAAAAAAAAATAATGCAAACAACCTGCGCATATTTTACATAACATTGCCCCTTCCCAAACTTTCAGCTGGAGTTGCAGCTATTGCAGCATCAGGTGGGACCATACTGGATCTTCCATTTGTTCAGCCAGTCAAATCAGAAGATGAGATGAATTTGCTATTTTAAATCACAACAATTTTAAAATTCTCTAGAAATAGAAGGTCAGATTACTGCCTCAAATCATTGAATTTAACTGCAAAATCAGTTTTCCAAATATAAAAAGTACTCATTCATATGGGTATTTTTAATTATCCTTAAGGGTAAATCATTGTTTTCAACTGATCATAGTGAAAATCCAAGATTAAAGTAGTTAGTAGTAGTTCCATCCACAGTATGGAAGCATAATGAAATGTGAAAAAAAAAAAAGAAAGGTTAAGAATAAACTACAGTTTACCAGGTTTACCAGAAGAAAACTGTTTTATAAATTTGGTCCTGTATAGCAAAGAGAAAGTTGTTGCCCTGACCTGGGATGTGGGACATGGACTTTTTGGGTCTGTCCTCCTCTTCCTGAATGGAGTAAAAGTAACTTTGCTGAGGCACAAGGTAGGCATGGCCACTGGATGCCTGAATCCTCCCGATGTTCTTTAACCACGGAGCTTTCAACAGAAATGGGAAGAATGAAACCCTCCCACCCTCCCTCCCCCAATAGAAGACGTGGGCTCGACATTTCTGAGCCTGAATTTTCGCTTGCTAACCATTGCTAGCTCCCTTCCCAAGTGAAAGCTGTCAACAGTTTCTCTTTTCAAAACATCTCTCTCCGTTTCTCAGCACAGGTTCAGTAAACAGTGTTCCCTTTCCTGTAACAACTGTCCCCAGGTGGTGTTTCCTATTCCTGAACCAATGGAGAGAAGTGTCAGCCCCATGGACCAATAATAGACCTTTTTACACAGCATGTTCTAAAAGAAACTGTTGGAATTGTAAATAAAGCCTTCGTTCTCTTCTGACAACTCTATGGAGTGAATCTATTTCGTGTCCTACCATGACATGAATAAGCACTGGAAGCAGCTGCTGGCCAGAGCCCCAGAGCTGTGCCTGGTGAAAGCAGGAGGACTTGGAAAATCCTGCCCGACTCAAGCAGATGCAGGCAGGTGAGCACTGTGCAGCACAGCCAAAGCAGGAGTGTTTCTGTTATGTGCCGTGAAACAACGCACAGCAACCACTCCACAGAAAACCTGCCTGGTAGCAGTTTGAACACCTGGCAGTTCTAATGGCCCCAATAAGAAATTTGGTAGCTGTCAGTACTGGATTGCTCAGAGAGGCTGTTGTATTATCAGCAGGGCTACTAATCTTCTCACACAGAAATAGCTTTTTTTATTCACAATTTTTTTGACTTCAAAATGACCAGTCCTAGAAGAAAAGACAACTCCCATGAATTACAATTTTTTCCCCTTAAGTAGCTTCTAAATAAGCAGTGGAATTAAATTAATGAATATAATTTTTTTACTTCTTTATGTATTTCATGGGTCACCTGTCAAGAAATTATTTAAATTCTAGTAATTAGACTATTTCTAACAAAATTGTATAGTTCCAGTTTTGCATCATGTGTATGATCTTGTTTCCAGTCCATAAGAGCAGAAAACTAGATGGAAAAAGTACATTTTTGAATGAGAAAACTATGTTATTGAACAAGAAAAATATCCCCTGAATTTGCCAGAAATAAATTCTGGCTTCTGTCCACAGGTCAGCAGACAGAACTAAGTCAAATCAGTGGGCTGGTCTCACCGCTCAGGTGGAGAGCGAAGTGCTCGCCTCTGTTTAGCCTCAACATGGATTTGTCTGGTTATGGGCTAGAGCTCATCTGCTCTGAGTGACAATGGAAAGAGAGAGAACCCAAGAAATGCTCTGGATCGCCCTGATTTTTCAGCCTTCTCTTCTGTTTCATAGTTTCATGTTTTGGTTTTTTTCTCATGCTCTGGTCTGTAAACACTGGCCAATGTTATTGTAGTTTCAAGCAAAGTTTTCATTCCTGTTCTTAGAGATACGGACAGCTGATGGACAGTTGTCTTTACCAATGGGATGGGGAGAGGTGTCAACCTTCTCCCCCAATCCCTGGCCTTTGTAGAAATACTATATAATGGAGTCAAACTTTTAAATAAACTGAGTTTTAGTTCATACCTTCTAATCAACGTGTGCGTGTGTGTTTGTGTGTGTGTGACGAACTGTGTCAGCTCTGCAAGCTGCTTCCAGCCCCATCAGCCCCATCCCAGGGACCGTCAGCCCACCAAGGGTCTGTCTCCACAGGCCACAGGAGCACGGGGGCAGACGGGGGTGGGAGGCCAGACCAAGGTTCTGCCCAGGGCCGCCAAAGTGTCCACAGAGGGAGAGCGGGGTAAGGCCATTGGGGCTGTCCCTGTGGGTGAGAGTGCTCTGAGCTGATGTGGCACTGGCCATGTACACGTGTAGGTCATTGCCAGAGCCCACAAGGAAGTGAACAGTAGGTTATCTGTGCTAGAAACACTCCTCTGATCTCTTAACTACGAGAGCTCTGTATGGAGAACTTCATGAGCATGTTTCCAGAAGAACTGTGATCTAAATTTTGTATTGGTTTCGCTTGCACGAGGTGAAAACCTACCAAGCTGACAAGATTTGTGCAGACAAATTGTCTTTGCTTACATAAATGCCTTATTTGTGTGCACAAATGATTATATGAAAAATTCATATGCACCTACAATATCATATTTAGGCGTAATTGCTTGTGAAAAAACAACAGCTTTATTTTTTTATCTTGTAGTTAATTAAATTCGGAGCTTAGGTTAAATTGTATATTTGTTTTACTCCAGCGAGCAGAAGGCTTTCTGTGTCCTTTGTTAATAATACATAATTGTTTGGTAGCAGCTGGCTCTCTAGATGTTACTTTTCCAACAAAATATATATTCACAAAGTACCCAGTGTTTTACAGAAGCTGATGTTAGTTTCAATGTGCCTGGAAAGTTGTTGAAAATCCCAAAAGGCATGCTGCCTGCATTATCTCCATTCCCATTTCTTAACGTTGACTAAGATCTGCTTTTTAATCTGAATCAGAATGTGCAAAACAGGTACACAGAGGGCACTGTTTTGGCTTGAGCTGTCTATGCATTTTTCTTCTTTCCTTCACTGGGACTGCTTGCAATGGCAAATATGATTTATAATTAAAAACTTTCTTATTATATGTACAGCAACACTGAATCCTAAAAGGCTCCCTTGGAACTGGTAGTTTCATTTTCGATTCTCTTCTAATTCCAGAACTGCACTGAGAATCCCTTGTCATTTGCTTGACAGTTTTCTTTTTTAATATAATAGTTACAAATTTATTTTTTTTTGCAAGTGCCTAGTAGCAAGTTCTACCTTTACTATAACAGTGCAAAAAGGAGCAGGGGGGAAAATGTTTTGATTAGCACATCTTAATGTAAGGATATTTTTTGACAGAAGTGAGACCTGGTGGTAAAATAGGGGATATACTCCTTTGTGCTACCTGCTAAGGAATGTCAAAGGTTCATTCACCTTTACAAATAAATTCTTTCTATCAGACTGCCAATAAACACCTCTATATAAATTACATATACATACATACTTACTTATAAATATACATATATAAATACATATATAAAACATTATAACACTTTCTTAATGAGTTTTGGACTTGATTGTATTGCACCAGGAAAGAAGAATGCAAGTCTTCCCAGTGCTCTGGGAAAGAACAAATAATTTACTACAAATCAAATGTGATACCTATAATTTATAGCCTCCATTCTCTGCACCTCAAGAGAAGTCCTTGCTTCTGCTCCAACTAAGGTACCTACCAATTCCTGTGTATTTTCTGAGTTTGAGAAAAAATGTTCATGAAATATGGTGGGTAATTATCCCTGTAGCCCTTCTTTGTAGCTTGTCAAGACTTACATCGTTTACAGGCTTTCCATTGGGGTAAATTAGTATCAGCAAAGCAATAGAGAATGCAAATTTCCCTTTTTGCCTGGGCTTTCATTCCTGCAGGCTTGAAAAAAAGCTAATGAAACACGAAGTAACCAAAATGAGTTTTTCTATAAATGAGCAAATTTGGCATTATTTGTGCCAAATCCTTTTTATGTTATTCAAACAACACTAACACTTGTATTTATAAGGAGCTTATTAATGCAGAAATGCAGAAAAAGGCAACTAAAGTTGGTGGCATTGCAGAGCACATTGCAGAACAGTGTGAAGGGTGAGCTGGGTACTGCTCTGAGATGATCTCCAGTATTCATTTATGGCTTTGTGCTTTTGAGTGGAGTGAAAAACCTAAATTTGTGCTGATAAAACACTGACACACACATTGACATCACATTGCTCTCCTCCTGTGTGTTGCCCAGATTGTTAAATATTTCCTTTACTCATCCAGAAAGAGGAATGGACAGAAGACTCTGGCCTGAGGATGCATCACTGTGCTCACACAGAAGCTTCACTGTCTCGGGGGTGACCTGTGCTGATCTTTCTGGGAACAGTCTATTAAAAGTGGCTGGTTTTACACAGATTCCCCTGACTCAGTTAACCCAGTGACTCAGGGTTCCTGTTCTGGAACAGAGACAGAGGGCAGCAGCTACACAAGCCCACCTGTGCCACCAGGGAAATTCATATATAGCCATGGGGTCTGAGTGCTAAAACCTATTGAAAAGTATTTCATTGCTGATGTATTTTCACAGCAACTGCATCATCAGAGCAGTTCCTCCAACTTACCAAGTGTAAGGCCAGAAGGCCACATAGATTAACCTTCCACAGTGAGCCCTGGGAGCAGAATTGATCATTCCATTGTTTGTTCCTAAAAGCAGCCCCAGCCTGGGAGCACATTTCTGCTTTATGGCCTTCCCAAATGCTGAAGCTTAGAGAAGCATTTTCAGAGTGGCTGAAAGAGAGGTGCCTGCACATCCTTAAATGCACACACAGGTAGACCAAGTTATCTGCCTGTGATACGGTGCAAACAGAGAAGCTGAATGTATTTGTCACATGTTTGTGGCTGCAGCTTTGGGAAGTTCTCAGTGCTCAGACATGGATGTGACTGCACCATTCAGACAACTAGTTATTGTTGCTGGATTGAACTCCCTCTTTCTGCAGAACAAACCTGATTTCTATTTCTTATGTATTTTCAAATTGAATTAAGAACTTACATTGACATTCTTGAAAAATGTGTTCTGACAGCACCCTTATAACAGCCTTGAGGTCAAAAGAAACTAGTAGATCTTCCAGCCAGTTTTTCTTATAATTTTTCCATAGATTTCACCCCAAATACTCCTTCTCTGAGCTAAGGTAATATTGAGTCCTAATCTGAAGACATCTAGAGATGACTCCACTGCTGCTCTTAATTGGTCAATCTCAACAGCACCTCGGAGCCACCTTAATTAATTACAGATTGAGTATGCCATGCAGGAAACATTATCAAATGAGGCATTTGTTACTTAAGTGCCTAATTGTCTCCACTGTTGAATGCAAAAAAAAAAAAAAAGTTATTGATTTGATATCTAGAGTATGTCTATTTTATTGATTTCAACTACTGAGTACCAAGCAGGAGTTGGGATTCAGACAAACAGGTGTCACTGTCAGGACTTTCTCATTAGAGCCTAAGCTGAGGACAAATGCAGGTAAACTGTTGGTACTCTTAGGCCAGTTCTGGCTCTAATCCTCTTTTTTGGCTTACAGGAAGCTCTCAGGGAAATAAAGGCTCTGTAAGCCCCCAAATGTTTTGGTAAGTTGAAAGATATGCTCTGTGATGTGCTAGAGCTCCTGCAACAGGAGAAGATAGATCTCTGAACCAGGAAAGCCTACAATCCATTCATGTTTCCAGGTCTAACTCCTCTGTGACCTGGCTGAGGCCAAGGGATGTTTAAGTTCACAGTGTGGCTCCTTCAGCATCTGGTAAGGTCTTTCACCTCTACCACATTCCTGATACCTCTATAGCCCAGTCAAATATGGTTAAAAATGCCCAGGAGTTGGGGAAACAGGAAAAGTGCCATACCACACACAAGAAACTGTGATCATATTGAACCCCTTCAAGACACCAGGCCACAAAGAAGTGGTTTCTCCGTATTTTGGCCTATTGCAGCCAAACTTGTTACTTCACCGGTTTGCTTGAAGGACCAACCTCCACCTTCATCACTGAGGCTTCCACCACATCCATGTCAATCTTGGTCATTTTTAATCTTTGACAGTGTGGCAGATACTCACAGATACCTGGTCAATCTTTGAAGGAGCCACCAAAAAGGTCTCTGGGTTTATTTAGAGCTGGCTCAATTCCCTGCATAATTCAAGAGTAGCCTCAGGATCCCAGGACTTCCCACATCTGAATTCTCAGTGTTGCAAATGGAAGAAGAAATCGTGGCGTGAGGCAGCAAGCACCAAAGCTGTAATGATCTTCCTTCAGGGAGTCAATTACATTTGCTGTTTGCCTTATGGCACACGTAGGTGATTACTGTGTGAGGGCCAGGGTGCATTTGTTTAATGTATCCTTGAACTCTTATTAGATTTTCCACTCATCTTGCTAGAGCCTTATCTTCAATTACACTCCTTTCCATATGCCCCAAGCTGTTATTTCTTATAAGACCAACCTGACCCTCTTGTATCCAAAATGTCACTGAATTAAATCAAATTTTTATACTTTTCAGGCCGAACAGTTATCTCTTGATGCACATAACAAATAGATAATGAGATCTGCATTTTATTAAACACAGTGGGTCTCACTGGTGTTTAACTATTAGGCAGAACCATTTTGCTGCTCAGTTACAGTGACATTATTATTCTCTGTGGCTGGGCAGCTGTTGATTTAATTCCTTCTAAAGTGTAGTACAGTATTTTCCTTAGTGTTGTCTACACTCAGAGAGCAGGATACATTTCTACAGTTTTTTCCTAAATGAGAGGGGACTTCCCTGTAGTTACATTTCTCTACAGGCTAATATTTTTGCCTTAAACTTACGTGACAATTTTCCCGTGCTTTGCCTCTGAGTCAGGGATGCTTCAAAATCCCATTCTTAGCTTTAAGCATATCCTCAAACCCTGCTCATTTGGCTAGGATTAAAGCACATACTTGAAATGAAACAGTCTTGAATGAGGATGGGTTCCTGAAATAAGTCCAGCTTAAAAAGGATCCACTGGCCACATTCCAAAGGCTGACATGCCCACCATCAAGCTGTAGTGCCCTGCACATCCTGTGCTTTATAGTACATGCTCATAATTTATGATTCACACGGTGCTCATAGTGATGAAATGATAACAGCATCAAAGTGGGATCTAATCAATGCAAATATTTAGGTCCATCACAGGCCACAAGAAGATCCGCTCTCCCCAGAAGGGCCCAGCTACGGTGTGATTCTCCTGCGTGCTGGGAGTCAACTCACACAGTCAGAAATAATCCAGCTGGTAAATATCAGAAGGTTAATATCCTCTCTGGTTCTGTATGCAGACCCCTGCTCTGGCTCAGAGCAAAGAAAGGAAGTGAGACATGCAGAGATGTGAGTATGACCCCCTTTGTGTTTTAAGCCAACAAGAACAGAAGGATACATCCAATCATTTACTATTTATCTAAATTTGTGGAGGGTAATTTCTCATAATGGGCTGCCTTAATTGCCTGCTGAACATACCTTGGAGAGTGGTCTTGCTTTTGTACAGCAAAAGCATGTCTCTCTTCATTTGAAATGATAAAGGATATGAAAGATAGTAGAGGAGTATTATTATTCAGATAAAGAAAAAAAAAAGCTTGTTTCAGATAGGGATGTCTTTCTGAGATTTACTAAGCAGTCCATAGGATTTAGATATCTACATTTTAGATATCTCAGTTTAATATCGAAAAAAAACCTTATTACATTTCAGAATAATAATTCTCCTTGAAATGAACAGGAGAGATTCATCTAGAGCCATAGATTGCTTCAGAAAATCTATTTCCTCACCTATTTCACTGACATTCACAGAAAGCAGCTGCCATAAATTTTTATAATAAATTCTAGGCATATGGATGGCTAACTCTGTTTGCACAGCCTCTGCCTGTACACGAAACCTCAGCTCTGCAGAACAGTCCAGCTGGTGGTTTATCAGTAATTGTTTGCAAGATGCCCCCTTAGGAACCTGCTTTCATTCTCCATGGCCTGTGGTGCTCTTTTGTAACACTTGTCGTTAATCTGAGACTGTAATGTGATGTTTAATGGGGCAGGCCTCTCACTGGGCAGGAGGGATTACCTGGGACAAGGACATCGGGATTTATGGTTCCTTACAGTCACAGCTATCATAAAAACAGGAAACCTCCTTGAAGTGAAGAACAGGCACTGTGGAGAGGCCATTTGTCTTTGGGCAACTTCCTCACGACGCATCAAGCCCAGGACTCCACTTGCAGCCTCCCATCAAGACGTGGCTGCACTGCAGAAGGGATGATGGCAGGAGAAGGACTGAGCACCCACAGCCAGACTGGCTGGAGTGATGCCAGAACTGGAGGGATGGAAAGCACATGTCTGTGTGGGCAGCTCTGCAAGACTGAGACTACTGCTAGGAGTCAAAGCAAGGGACAGGAGATGTCATATCTGCGAATGTTGGATGGAAGGCTTTAAAACATGAAAATGTTGGTGGGGTTTGGGGTTTTATTCTATTGAATTCTTGGTGTGGTTACGCAGTTGCATTTATAACTCCAGCCAAGTCAGTTGCTACTGGTGAGGTAGTAAAAGCTGCCTGTATTAACTACTCTAGTGCTCAGGAAAACAGAGAAGAATGGAGCATACAATTAAGATGCTGAAATGTGGAGAGGAGGAAGGACACTGAGAGTCTGCCCAGAAAGTTCTGAAGTTGGATCAGGTCAGATGAAGAGTCCTTTTAAAAGCAAGTGATTTCTTTATTTCCAAAATGAGATTCAGATTTTAACGACATAAGCCACCTTCTGTGCAGATGACTTTAATGAAGACACCCCATTAAGTATGCTCATATCAGACCCTGAGTAATTCAGTAGTATCAGCATGGAAGACTTTTTACTAAATTTGCACCAAAATCATGATAAAATCAGGAAAAAAGCTGTCAAAATCTGAAAGAGAAAAATAACCAGAGAAGAAGTGGAAAAATTAGCTACAAAAAATGAGCTTACAGGAGCCACCAGCTGACCAAGTCCAAACAGGCCCCTTGCCTCAGGTCAACCTCTGCAGGGACAAGAATTACATCATGCATGGCATCTACCTGGAGGCACCTGAAGAAAGGGGATGGCTCTGAAAGGAAAGGAGAAACTCAGTGGTGGCAGATGCCAGCAGTTCTCTCCAAGCCTGGTGGCTTCAACGTGTGACAGAGCACGGGTGGGCACACAGCTGGACCTTAGGCTGACTCAGAGATGCTGGCCTCAGCCCCTCTTGCTGGATAGGTTTTCCCACCACCAGCTCTTGCGGGAGCATGTTCCCAGTGTCACGCATCGTGTCCCCAAAGTGGGAGCTGAGCATGAAGCACAGGGAGATGCTGCAGCTCACACAGCACGGGGCCACCACCTCTGAGCCACAATCTACCAACCTTGACTCACAGATCAGCAGCCAGGAAAAAAATCCGTCCTTTTTAATAAAATGCAGTGCTAGACAATTAAGAAAGGTCTGGCAACATTTTGCTGTTATAGCAGTGAATGCTGGTTGTTAAAAATAAGGATGATACTAATAAAAAACCTTGTGAAAAACAGAGAGACATTTCAACACATTTATACAACCACTTCTACCCTGTGGGTTCAGAAAATTTTACAGCAGTAGCAAGAAGATTGTTTGCTCAGATGCTTGCTGTGGTAGAAGGGACCAATACAAGATATTTCTACATGATACTGTCAAATTCTACAAAAGAAATTATGTTAGGGGACCATTAAAAATGGTTGTCTTCATTCAAATAGCTGGAAAAGTTTGTTTTCATGCCCATGATCCAGGGGCAAGCTCTTTATCAGCCTACAGGAGATAGCTGCAAGTACTTTTCTTGCAAAGACATGGGAGCAGCCTCATTTTAGCTGCAGACAGAAAGTGTGTGGTCACAACCTACCATTTAACTTTTTCTAACTTGTAAATAATTTCTCTCATGTGTATGAACCTCTCATACAGCAACACAGTTACGAAATATAAATAAGCAAAATTCCACAGATTTCATATTTTCTATAATGACCTGCCATGTTGTATGGCTTGAAAATACTGGGAATTTACCTTACTTAAATTAAGACCCATTCTGCTGACCTGCATGACCTGGGCAGGCTGGGGCAGGGAAACATCCAGCTACACTGAATAATCAAGGGGAAGACAATATTCCATAGCTGGAAGGAAGTATAATGTGAATATGAATCTGAGACACTCAGATGGTACCCAGGCTGAGAAAGCTGTACAACTATGCCAGCCCTTCCTTTGGCAGGGAGGGATGTGGCTGTGGCTGCTCAGAGATCTCCAGGGAAGAAAGCAGCAACCAAAGGCCTATAAGGAAATCAGGCTGTTGGAGTGGAAGAAAAGACATCCATTGAGGATGGCGTAAGTGGTTTAATTTTTGCACCTATTACCAACTAGTTACAATAACAACACTAGTCCTGAATGTTAAAGTGAGAGGAGGTTTGGGAATGAGGTACTCCAGCTAATGGAAGTGGGTTGCCCATGGAAACCCACTGACATGGGCATGGAAACACACTGACAAAGAGTCAAAGGGAATGTAACAGGGATGGAAGTAGGTATAGGAAAAAAAGTTGAAGAACTTCTGGCTCAGAAAACAGTTGAGAGTGATTTCTGTTCTTAGTGTGGTAAACGGATCCTACAATGTTTTGCCTCTTAGCTCAAAAGAACATTTCCAGACTGTGGATGGATTTATGTAAATAAAGGCTCAGAAACCTGCTACCTGCAAGGCAGCAGAAAGGTAACCTGGAAAACACCACACAACAGAAAAACTCATGTTCAGCCTCACTCTATAACAGCCTTCCCTATAGCTTCACACCTATGCAAATTATCTGTCACAATGCGTAAAGCTCAAGAGAAACAAACCTCTTCCACAACTTGGCATACGGAAAAAGGGTCTGAACTGAAATGGTAATTGAGTTTTAGAGACCCATCCATTTGCTGTCATCGTGCCATCTGTTTCCCTGGCAGAGTCCTGACAGCTTGCATTGACAGCTTTGATTGCCAAAGCTCATGTATTAAGTTAGATTTACCTAGTCTTCCCACGCACAGTTCCTTATTTTTCCATGGCCCTGCTATTCTAGATGATTCACAGAACTGCAGGATACCCTGTACTCCCAGAAGCATAATATATTTTGGTATTTTTAAACCTTTTTTTTTTCTTTTAATCAGAGATATGGATAATTTTCTGTTGTGGTTTGTAAGCCACCTGTAGACATCAAGTCCACCAGAGTCAAGAGAGAGACTTACTTCTCAGGGACTGACCATGGCTAACAGAGATCACAGGTGCTGGTGTATGTATGTGAGAAGTATTTGGTACCACCAGAGCAAGAAATGAAAACTGCAGATGCTGTATGAGGGCAGGGCCACCCGAGGCAGGCTCCAAGTTATTGCATTACTGTCATAACTGCTCACTGCAGAGCACCTTTGACTAAAAGCCAATATGATGCCTAGCATAACTCCCCTGAAATTACGCAGATGATTAATGTTGCCCCTTAAGGTATGAAAGAAGAGATAAAATTATTTACATTTAATTTCTTTACCCAGAATGGAACTTTAACTGCGGCAGTGAATGATGTGGGAGTTGCCCTCAGACTTTATGAAGTTAGGTTCCAGCTGGTCCTCTGACCATGAACATGTTTTTCACTATGCGAGAACAAAGGGTTGAATTTCAGCAGGAGTTAATTCATGTTGGGCAGAAGACAGATAAGCACTCCTGGCAGTACATTTACTGAGGCATACACAGCAGTGCGAGGTTCCAGAGTCCATCCTGCCTTTAGGCCAAAGGAGTCATGGCCACATTCAAAAGACACAAGCACTGAGACACCACTGACTTTACATAAGAGAGGACCATGCTCCAGGCAAGGCAAGAGGCTGCTCTGTTGAACAGCTTCTGTTCTTGTTCTTTGTTCCTGTTGCAGAATTAAACAACACCTTAGTTATGTCAGTGAAATCCTTGTCCTGCTTTTGACACGACACAGTAATTTTCCTTTTAGTAGCTGGTACAGGGCTGTGTTTTGAATTTAGGATGAGAATAATGTTGGTTACACAGATGTTTTAGTTGTTGCTAAGCAGTGCTTACCCTAAGTCAAGGACTTTGCAGCTCCCTGTGCTCTGCCACTAAACAGTGCACAAGGAGCTGGGAGGGAGCACGGCCAGGACAGCTGACCCCAACTGGCCAGAGGGATATTCCCCACCACAGAACATGTGCCCAGTATATAAACTGGAGGAACTTGCCTGAGGGCACTGATTGCTGCTCAGGGATGGGCTGGGCATCCATCAGCAGGTGTTGAGCAATTGTATTGTGCATCCCGTGTGTCTTTGGGATTTCATTCCCCTCTTCCTTTTTTTTTTCATTTGTACCAGCAGTAGTATCATTATAATTATTGTTTCAATTAATAAACTGTTCTTATTTCAATTGACACGGTCCACTTTTTTCTCAGTTCTCCTCCCCACCTGGGAAGGGAGCAAGTGGCTTCATGGATTGACAGTCATTCAGTTGGTGGCTTCCTAAAGGAAAGTTTACATGCCCTAAACTGGATTAGACCTGCCTGAGGAATGGTTTTCCAGTCATACAAATAAAGGGCAACAGGATTTCAACTCATTTTAATTTCTTTCCCAAGACAGAAAGACTTTTCAAAGTTCTTCATAAGCATCCAAACCAAGAGAACCCAATTTGGTAAACAGGTCACTCAGTGGGAGACTGTGGGGGTGTGGGGCACTCAGGTCCCCCTTGTTCTTGCTCCAAGGTACTCCTACAATCCTACCGAGTCTCCTAGTAACACACAACAGGATTAATCTCTGCTTCTTTGTCAGGGAATTGTTCCACTTTGAAGTAGGTAATTACATGTTACTGGGAGAGAAAGGCTGACCCCAACTGTGGCCCTTGGATGGCATGTGAGAAAACCTCAAGTCCAAGCTCCAGTAAATATGTGATTATTAACCAGAAACCTGAGAGAGAGCTACCCAGAGCAGCCAGATGCTTGTGGCTGTGGAAATGCTTACATGAGCTATGAAATATCACGATCCAAGCTTGTAGCCTGAGTTTTGATGCTTTGAACCTTGGTTGCCTTGGTTGGAACTAGTTGACCTTTAATGTCCCTTCCAACCCAAACCATTCTGTGATTCTATGACCTTGGTTTCAGAAGACTAGAGTGACATCAGAAATCAGGATGGGCTCTGAGGGCACGGAACAACCTCACAGTTGGTGCATTTTCACTGTGGCCATGTTTGACCACTTTGCAATAGGAGAGGAGTGGGTGGTCTGCAAGTGTGTTCAAAAAGCATGGCTGGATGTGGTATGAAGCTGGACTGATGCTGGTTGAAAGTTAAATGAAATTCAAGTGATGAATACCTGAGGTTTAGAAATTGCTGTGACAGGATGCACACTTACTGAGCAGTCTGGCTGGCAACTGAGCACAGCTTTCTGTAGTGGTGTATATACACAGTGAGAATATGTGTTCCTTTAATCCTTGTATAACCTAGCAGCTCCACCTACTCTGGAGACTGAAATTCTCATTGATTCATTGAGCATGCCCAGCTAAAACTCCTCCTGAGCCTTCTCCTCTCCCTTTTCTGCCAGTTATAAGGGCAGAGGTTCAAAAGATCTCCACAGAGATTAACAATATAAATCCATTCACCCTTTTCCCAGGGGTAGATAATACTTGGATGTGCATTTAGGCAGTGGCACTGATTATACTGTGATTTCCCTCCTAACCTCCAACCATCAGATACATATTTTGAATTGCAAGGTACCTCCAGTAAATGGCATTTAATAGCAAGCATTATTTAATGTCTTTACTGGAGGGGATGCTGCCAAACCCAGGGAAGTCCTGTCACTTTTAATTCCTCTGGCTCCATCAGCGAAGATGTGAGATAATCCTGACTTTGTAACATAGATCTTTTCCTCAGAGACTTTCACAGATGTGATCACTCCACAAGCATTATCCACTCACTAAGGATCCCAGCATTCTGCTCGCTTAGTATCAACAGTTCTGAGAAAATTAATGATCTTACTAATCTGTGTAAACTGCATTTTTTCCTTAAAAATAACAATATTTAGTCACCTGCAGAATCTGGTGCATTCAGCCAACACACCTAAAGAATGCAGAATCAGAATTGTGGAAGGGTGCAGGTTGGAAGAGACCTCTGGAGATCACCTGGTCTAACCCCCATTTAGGAGAGGATAACTTCAAAGTCAGATCAGGTCATTCACGGTTATGTCCAGCTGAATATTGGACATCACTAAGGATAGAGAATTCACAGTCTCTTCAACTGATTTCAGACCACTCTCCAGGTGAATATTTATTTCTTAATTTCTAATTGGAATGTAGTATGATAGAATGGTTTAGGCAGAAAGGAACTTGAGACTTCATCTAGTTCCAACTGCTATGGGCAGGGACACTTTCCACTACAGCAGAGCCTCATCCAACCTGTCCTTGAACACTTTCAGTGATGGGGCATCCACAACTTCTCTGAGCAACCTGTTCCAGTGTCACACCACCCGCAAAGGAAAGAATTCTTTCCAATTTAATGCTAGTCTAATCCAACCTAAA
The DNA here is from genome assembly GCA_013397315.1 of Donacobius atricapilla. Lineage (NCBI taxonomy): Eukaryota > Metazoa > Chordata > Aves > Passeriformes > Mimidae > Donacobius > Donacobius atricapilla. The sequence continues at coordinate 180,979 of WBMY01008032.1, read as the reverse complement.
CCTACACTCCATCATCCTAATTCTCTTACCTCTTGTTTTATCATTCCATGCCCTTTTAAAAAGTCCATTTCCAGCTCTCTTGTAGCCCCTTTAGGTACTGCAAGGTGCTGTATGATCTCCCCAGAGCTTTCTCTTCTCTAAGCTGAACAACGCTCACTCTCTCAGCCTGTCTTCATAGCAGAGGTGCTCCAGTGCCTGGATCATCTTCATGACCCTCCTCTGGACTCCTCCAACAGCTCCATGTCTGTCTTATGCTGGGGGCCCAGAGCTGGATGCAGCACTGCAGGTGGGGGTCCCACACATCTGGAGCAGAGGGGCAGAATTCCCCCACTCCAGCTGCTGGTCACAGTGCTCGTGGTGCAGTCCAGGACACGGGTGGCCTTCTGGGCTGCCAGTGCACGTTGACAGCTCATGCTGAGCTCTTCATCAACCAACACCCCCAGTCAGCACCTGATGTTGTGACTCTCACTCCTTACATGCCATCCGATTGCTCTGCACCTCTAAGGAGAGTTTGCTTTTACCCTTTCTACACCCACCCCTGAGGTAACTGGAGACAGCAGTAAGATTTTCCACTTAAACCTCTGTTTTCAGGAGTGATAAACTCAGTTCTTCTTGTCTTTACACATCATATGTGAGTCTGCTCATCACCTTGGTTACCTTCAACTAGACTTCCCCCGTGAGGAACCCCAAATTGGACATAAAATTCCAAGGTTTGTTGGATAGAGGGAAATAGTTATGACCCCAAACCTGATGGACACAATCTTGCTCACATAGGCCAGCATGCTCCTGTTCCAGGATGATGAGTCCAAGAGACTCATCAGGTCCTCCTCTCAATAAAGCTGTCTGCCCAGTCAATCCCCAACCTGTACTCTTGTACAGGTCTATTCCATCCTAGGTGCAGATCTTTGCATTTCCATATACATACATATTCATATATATATACATATACACTCACACACACAAATATATATCTATTTGTCTACATTCTCTATTTCCCTTTACTTCTCAACTGACCCATTCAGCTCCAGCATCTGCCAATATATATTTTTTAAAGTCGAGGAAGTACAATAATGAAAGTATTAATGATTTTTCATGAGAACATAATCTAGTTTTACTTCTTTAGATTTAATACATTTTATTTTCATTTCCCTTTAAATGTATTTTTTTCTATTTGTTCCTGAAACAAAAATAATAATCTATTTTCAGGAGCACATATTTTATTATTTGTGGTTGATTCTATTAATTCTGGGTCATAGGTTTTTCTGGGAAGAGCCCACGCAACAAAAAGCTCTCAGCCTTGGAGCTGCTAAGTGTTTTGATCAATATAATGACAGTCAAGGATGTTTTGCACCTTACAAGCCAGGAATTTTAAATCAAGAGGCTTTATGAAAGGCTGCAAATCCCATTTGTCCTTTGAGTTGTAAGTAAAAACCTACTCATTCCGAAATTGTCAGTATTCTTGTGTATAAAAAATAAAATAATAATTTCTCCCCCTGAAAGATGGCCGTTTATTTCCAAATGGGTGATATAGCCTCTAAGGCTACATTTGTTCCAGCACTACAATAGGATCACTGGCTCTGAGAAGGAGTAGCACGGCACTGGATGAATTCATATGGGGAAGATCCCATCCCACCAAAACAAGATCCTGGAGCTGTTTGGGATGTGCTGCTTTGCATTTCCCTTGGTAGCAGGGAGGAACAAGCAGCAGCGATGGAAAAGATTTTGTTCATTACCCTTTGTTACTGTTACTTGCTGTTTTCATTAAAAATCCCAAACTCAGGAGAGGCAGGAGGAAGCACCAGTTTGGCCTTACCCTCCGTGTACCACGAGCATGGAATGCACGGGGTACTCTCTGAACATCTCTGTTTGTGTCTTCTCCCCAACTCTCTCAAACTGCAGCTCACCAGCAAATGTCATTGTCACCTGATCTAAACACAGATGCCCTTCCTTCCTTCCTGCCTTCTCCCCCAAGAGATGCAAACTGTGATACCCACGTTTGTGCCTGTTGGCTTCTCACCTCACTGTCTGACCCAAAAGCTCTTCGGACCTGTTATCTCAGGATTGTCTGGAGAAGCAGAGTGCCAGCACCAGCACAGCCCTGCCTGGATGCCATCCAAGGCTTGTGGGCTGGAGCTGGCTGGCATCCCTGCATGGAGCTGGGGCACAGGGAATCCTGCTCGGTGGGGTTAGATTCTGACTTCTGCCATGAAGCCTAGAATCCCACTGCTCATCTCAATTAGTGTGCTAAAAACCAGGGGAAATGCTCAAACATTTCATTAATGGCTAATGTTATTAAATAGACAATTAATAAGAGCAGTCAGGTGAACGATTATTTCTAATAAAAGGCCCGGCAATTGCTAACAAGTTAGGAAATGCCAGCACAGAAGTTCTCAAAGAAATAATCCCCTGCCACATTGCCCCTACACAGAATAACCAGGATTACTAACAGGTTTCCTGGGTGTAGACTGTAGCCTATCTGGGAGCAGAGAAATTCCCGTGGCGTCTTACTAACACATTTTTAGAGGTGCCCAGGGACAATTTTACAGGGATGCTAACTTTCTGCGCCTGGCACCGAATACGCCCCGAGGGGGCGAAGCCGCCCCGAGACAAAGCCGGGGCTGATTCCCGCACGGCGCGGGCGGGCAGGGGATGGGCGGCGGGCAGCGGGCTGAGGCAGGGGCTGGGGCGGCACGTACCGGGCAGGGACAGCCGGCCGGGGCAGGGGCCGGCGCCTCTGCCCTCCCGCTCGGCCCGGCGCCGGG